>ML781815.1:0-21903 GCA_009831015.1 Picea engelmannii
TATATTCTTGTACACTTTGACCTTTTGATTGCCTTAAACATTGCCAATTCATCATTTCTTGTTGCATGTAGGCTAAAGGGTAAAACTGTTGTTTTAATGCAATAAAAAAATCATTCCACGAAGAGATTGTTTTACCACTTTTCTTAAGATTATCTCTAGTTCTACTTTCCCACCATATGAGAGTTGTGCCTCCCAATTTGAGACTTGTTAGTTGGATCTTAGTTTCATCATCAACAATCTTTTGTATCCTGCAATAGACTTCTAATTGTCTCACCCGATTATCTAGCTTTTTTGCATCTAATTCACCATCATAAGTGGGTAAGTGAAACATTACATCTAACTTTAATAATGACATATCAAAAGAATGATGATTTTTTTGCTTATCCTTGAAGGAATGTACACTTGCTTCATTATTAGATGATGAGGATGAAGGAAAAGAAGGTTCCGAAGGTCCACAACCTTCAACTCGTCCTTCTGCTCTTATCGAAGATTCACCCTTTTCAAATTTTGGATTCCTTCGTTGACCTCTTTCATGGTAAAGTTCCTATACCATGGCTTGCATCAATTTAAAGGCCTCGAAGAAATCATCTTCAGAATTGAAGGGACCCAATTTCTGTGGCGGAGACATCTCTTGCTTATGCGGTCGCCTTTGAATCTTCGTGTCAAGAGCCTCAAGTTGGCCTTCTCCTCGCTTGAGTTTTTCTCTCGTGAGCATCCAATGCTTGCAAATCCTGTCAAACCTTCAAAACCAAATTCTCTGATACCATAAACTTGATCCAAAAAATGAAGGTATTACTGATAAATCGCAAGTTAGTTTAATGTATTTTAGGCATCGAATCGTTATGAATGTGAAATACATAAAGCTTATTATCTGCTTGCGGAATATCAAATGTGACTTTTACTTGATGCTTAATAATGAATAAAGAGATCATCCATTAATATCCATGCTGCAAATGAAGAGAATATAACAACAAAACAAAAAGAGAAGTAGAGACAAGAGGTTGATAACGAAGTTCACCAATCGTTGGCTACGTCTCCGGGCCCGCTTCCAAGTGGAGGAACTCTTTATTGCTCTTTAAAATGATCAAAGTTATCTTACAATGCTCTTTGTTGTTACATTACATGCTTCATGTCTGTTGTGAAAGACCTCCTTGCTCAGATTCACGCATGCACCATCAAACTCTTCTCAAAAAACATGGCAAAATTGCCTCTCAAATCATGAGAAAAGACCAAAATTTACAAACTACCCCTTCAAAACCCTGCATTGAAAGTTGTCTTCCAAGATTCAAAAAGCTTGGTTTATATATATTTTGAGGCTCAGATGAGGAATACCAACTTCCCTCAAGATCTAACCTCTTTTTGGGATCAAATCCCCCTTCAGATGGCCAATATATGCTCAAAAAACCACTTGTTGGTCATAATATCAGGCAATTAAGTAAAAATAATACATAACAGGCTTAAAAGCCCATTTTTAAACTTTAGGATATGTTTAAGCCCCCAAAGGATGGGCGTGCGCGTCCCCAAACAGGGTCACATGCAAACTCATACAGCCAAGCACCGGCCCTTTGGGATGCACGCTGGCCCATAGTCCAAATAACATGGTCACATGTCATTGTATAATGGGACCGTGCCCCTCCAAATCTGCATAGGCTATGGTTCCAGCCCCTGTAGAAAAGGGTGGTCTGGTGCTAAAAGAGTGTTGGTGGTTGTATGTCCAAACCTTATGCGTAGGGAGCACCCCACATCTCGGCCCCCTTGATTTGAAACGTGGCCCCGCGCTCTTGTTTTTCTAAATGGTGGTCACGGGTGCAATAAAATTGTGGGCTGGAGCTATGCCCTAGCCCCCCTTCTGCCCATATAAAAATACATTATAATTTAAATAAATTAACATGCCCTTCATTTAACAAGAAACATGGTGGCGCATTGGTAAAGGCTCTCCTCTAAGGCGCTTGGTCTTGGTGGGTGGTCGTGGGTTCAAAACCCATGGACCCCCAAATATTTTTTAACTTTCCATACGAATTGTTGACTAGGTGCCATGTGGTTGCCCATGCCTGGGCCATGTGGCACCTCATCATTTGATCAAATTTTTCCATGTGTCAAATTTTGATTGGATCTGCCATCCACATCTTTCCAGTCAACTGTTGCCACTTGTCACACTACCATTGGTCCAAGTCTGCATTTTGAGGTGTTGTTGGTGATGTCATGCTGACATCAACATTGAATTTTTGCTAGTCCTTTGACATTTTAGTTGTTTGAATACGATCAGAGTGTGATAACACTCGCATACGACGTCCATTTGAGAAAGTAAATATACTGTTGGAATCAGTGCGACAAGTCAGTCACAATGGAATTGGTTTCATCCAATTCTGAGAACTTTGATTTTTGAGCATTCTTTGAGCCTGGAGAGCCTTCTCAATCAGAGTTGGAGGGAGATTTGCAGAAATATCATACAATTGTGTTCCAAGAAAGGGACGAACACTGAGGATGGTGTTTTATTGAAGGGGGAAAGGATGTAACATCCCCCAAAATAAATTATTTTTAAAGCCTGAAAATACTTAGGAATTTATTTCCGTTTTTGGTAAATTCAAAATTGGAAAATTATTTCCATTTATGGCACTTCCTAATTTCGAATTTAGTTAATTGTAAATTATTATTATGACTGTTGGGAAAGAATCTGATTTGACCCAACTAACTCTTTGACTATGACACTTGTAAGAAACAAATATTTTTATATTTACTATTAATGGACAAATGGAACAACCGGGTTAAAATTAGTTGACCATGACTCCATGAGTGGGGAACATGTTGGAACTACCTCAGGGTTGAATGTTACAAGTGGAAAATCAATAATTTGGCCATTGACAACCCTTGAAAATTAGGGATTTGGAAAGCTGAGAAAATTCCCAAGGGGAAAACACCTAGGCACAATTGTTGTTGGATATATAGCATATGGGAGGAGGAGGGACGTTGGCTAGTATGCTGGGAAAAAAATAATAGTCTCTTGTTGTTATGACCACTATTTTTTTGAGTGTGAGGCAAGGAAATTTTTTCTGAGAACTGAAGAAGGACTATAGCTAAGGGGGAGTTCTAGATTTTTCCCTAATGGATTCATGGTCGGGCTAGGGGCCGAACGGAGCAAGAAGAACTGGTTTTTCCATTCTAAGGTTGGGAGGAACGTGGTTGTTCCATTTGTTGTTCAGAAAACTTGCTCAGACATGTTCATCTACTCTTTTCTAGTTATATGTTTCTTGATTTAAATGGCTGATAGAATACATCTATACAATTCTGGGTGAATTATTTTTGTTGATTAACTTTCTAAACAGAAGTTGTTTTGATTTAGTGACTGAAAGAGTATATCTATTTTAATTATGTATGATTTATTTATGTAGATTAAATTACAAATGGATAGAAACAACTATAGGATAAATCCTTACGAATTTAATTTTATGCATCGAATAAACTGCTTGTGTATCTTAACTATGATTAGAATCGAAGTTATGTAAGCACACTGGGAATGCATCTAGCCTAAACAAAACTAGTTTGATTCTACTTCTGGCAGTACAAATCCTGTGTTTATGTATGTATAGGAAATCAATTGAAGAAATCGTTTAATACATATATCACTAAAGAAAATGTTAAAAGTACTTAAGAATTAAAAGTGCATATGCATACGCATATTACTGTAAGGAATTACGCAAATCCTTATCACTCGATTATCTAACCGTATTCCTCCCAAAATCAGACTTGTTATAATATCTATGTATGATAAGAATAATATCGTATATATATATACACACACACACACACACACACACACACACACACACACACACACTTAAAATCTATACAAAAGGTTTTATAATCTATTCAAATATATAGTGATTCATACAATAAGAGTCTCAACGATGATATAGGAAGGTAATCATATCCTTTCTTTTTATGTCAATAGTTTATGCTTGCCTAGTTCAAAACATTTACAGAACAAAGTTCTTTTCTGATTTGAGTAGCGTAGAAACGAAAAAAAAATTCAATGAACTTAAAGAGCATAAATGTCGAAAAATACTCAAGTACAAATACATATACCCATGACTGTAGATTTCAGATGCATGACCATAGGGGTTAAAAACAGACTGTCAAATTCACATAAAGAACACAATAGCCTAGAAGAAGTATCAAAAAAAATTCAGTAACGAACTCATATACTATCAAAATAAAGTCCTAAGTGATACATTGAAAACAAGTAGCCACAATCCTACTTCCCTTTCTTTATTAAAAAAAGGTGAAATCGGTAATTTAAATAGTTATAAACATGTCTCAGAGTCGAATCGATACTCAAAGGGAAAATTCTTCAACCCTACACAACAAGTTTTGAATACACAAATAACCCGCTATTACGGGGTCTAGTGTAAATTCCACGACGACTGTATTTTAGGATAAGATTGTTCCTTTCGACAAAACCTGGATGGGAATTGTTCAAGAAGATGCTACGATAAGGAACTCGAATACCTTTTGCAACCGAAGATGTCCACGGAATCATGAAGACTTCGAATCTCGTGTAGACCTGTAAGAAAACCAAGAAAGGTTAATTAATAATAGATTAAAGTGAACAACAATTCAATGCCAAAACATAGAATAATTATCAGGGTAAATGATTATAAATAATCAACTTAGATAATACACAAAAAAAACTTATCTGCGATTGGAGGTCTGTCGTCCTATCCACTCCATTATTGAAGTCATCCATAGACCAAAGGGGAGAAGGGGACTAAGGTTGGTCTGATGGGTACCCTCGCAGCAAACAGGGGGTCCCATCATTAGATCTCGGTAACAAATTCTTTAAACAAGAATGACAGTATTATAATGTAGAAAACTATTTGTCAACCAGAGTTGGATTCAAGAAAGCACAATCTTCATAACAATCATACAAGGTCAATCACGAATGATGCCACAAAAATTGTATTTTCACAACCTTAATAATATAGAAATCTCGGATCCCTAACCAAATATAAAATGGGTACATAAGGAAATAACCCTTGGAATCCGAACAGAGAATAAACAAAAATAATATAAGAGTTATGAAGTTCTGGACAATGTTCCGAATAGAAAATAAACGAAAGTAACATAAGAGATATGAAGTTCTGGACAATGCTCTGAACAGAGAGAAAACGAAAAATAACATAAGAGTTATGAAATTCTGGACAATGCTTCGAACAAAGAATAAATGAAAAATCATTTAAGAGCTATGAAACTCTGGACAATACTATATAGTAGAGACTTGATCTGGTACCTATACATGGACGGGTACGTTTAGGGTAAACGGAGGAATTCTGAGTTGAAGTCCAAAACCCTGTACATTTATAAGAAACTATCTCCCCATGGTCACAGGAATGCCGTCATAATTGCATGACTTAAAAACCCGAGTATCCCTGGTCTACATAGTGAGAAATGGGTCGAGACTCACAAACTCAACTCTAAACCGAATAGAAACACAAGGGAGGAGGGTAGACTGAGACTCTCCTATAGCGAGCATGGTAAGGGGAAGTCTAGTCAAAGAGTAACAATGAGAGTCAGGGCATAGTCCCAACGGAAATCCCATGAAAGGGTATGGGTCTGATCAGAGAAACCTTGGACAAACCGCCTATGTAGAAAATCCCCATAATTAAGTGGTTTCTTAGGGTGAAATGGTTACTCCATGGGAAACTAAAGACACAAACCTTAACACTGAAACTTACGAATTCATCCACGACTGAAGGAAATATATCACAGAGTCTAAAATACAAAAGGAAATTTGTTTCTAGAAATCCAAAGGAATAACAATTACAGAGATGACTGAAACCCTCCTGAATTTTACCACTCATTACAAATATCATGAGAGTGTTGCAAACTTACCAGGAAATATGGGTAGTTTTTGCATTTTTTCCACCAAATAGGGACCTTCAGAACGTCGACTACCCTCGCAGAGTAAAATGTCTGAAGCCTAGGTAGAAGACTTACAATAGACCTGTAGCCTTTACCATGCAGATTTATAGTGGAAGTAAAAACACCCCTTACGGCCATGTGACGAAGCAGAGGTGGAAAAATTGCATTGGATACGGGGATTAGAGGTGTCCTCGGGATCTCATCTCGCAGGGTCTCCATTAATGGAATGACAAAAGTTATTTAACTCCCGACTGAAAGAAAACCCTTCGAAATCATATTGAGTTAATGCGAGAGAGGACGATTCCTTTAAAGCACTGAACACTGGATTATCACACCTAGTTCATCGTTCAGTTAAGACGAGCCTTATAATTCGTTATCAGCGAGTTCATTTCTGGAGGATTCAATTATGTTAAGGTTGAACATAATTTAATTACAACTAACGCTTGCATGACCTTGGTTTGGCCAGTTAAAGCAATGCATGATTATCATCATGTTAACCCTTTATTCCTTTCACGTATGGTTACATGTTTCGACCCTTAAAATATTAAACTTTATCTTTGCGTAGGTAAGTTAATTCGTATGGTGGACTAGGGTCCATTCATATGCGCTATGCATAGGGGTTGGGATTTAGAAAACGAGTATAGGACTAAGGGTCCTAAATATGAAACAAATACATATAGGATAGTATTATGATACTAATAAGATGGAAGGTGTTTTGAAGGCCAATAATTCAAAAATGTGAGAGATATTCTTAATAGATATGTAGAAGTTAATAGCGACTGTAGTTAACCACCTATGTTAACTATAAACCTTCAAGAATGAGTTGTTTAAATAAAAAGGAGGTTTAATGTTCCTCAAAAACAAAAAATATGGGTAATTTGGGGTACATTACAGGGTACATGTTTATCCCTCAAAGATCCAATTCATTCGTGACTAGAAATCCCCAACCACACTAACCGAACTTACGAGCTTCTTGGGACTGAAAAACTTCTATTGATGGTTCATGTTGGGATTCTACCATATTGCATGGGCCCTCATCCATGTGACCAAGGGCGATGGCAGGGAAAATTTCATGTGGGGGAAGGAATAAAAATGATCATTTGATGATCTGAAGCATCGCTTGTGGTCAGCTCCAGTACTCTCCTTACTCGATCCGCAACAACCGTTCGAGATTGAGACTGATGCATATGACTATGTTGTAGGTGCACTTCTCACTCAACATGGTCATCCGGTGGCATACCATAGTGAGACACTCTTAGATACTGTCCGAAAATACCCCACCTATGACAAGGAAATGTATTCCATAGTACAAGCATGTCGTCAATGGAAACATTACATTCTAGGAAAGGATACGATCGTCTACACTAATCACAAGCCTCTACAGTTCATATAGACACAAGGGAAGTTGTAGAATGACCACCATCAGAAGTGATCCCCTTACCTACAACGATTCCATCTCAACATCAAGTATAAGACAGGGAGCACAAATCGTGTTGTTGACTGCCTCAGTCGACCTCCCATGGTTGTACTCACCACTTTTCTCCATTCATGTGGACATGAGGCATCTAAGTGGCAACAAATTTATCTGCAAGATGCGGACTTCACCACCACCTATCAGCTCTTGGGTACATGCATGACTGTCATTGATTTTCACATCCAGGGTGGGTTGTTATGCCAGTTGGGCCATCTCTATGTTTATGCAAGCGAGTGTGCAAATTTGATTTGAGAAGCCCACCACAGTCGGATGGCAGGACATTTTGGCGTGGAGAAAATTGTGGTCGTTCTCCAGAAACATTTTTATTGTCCAAATATTCGACAAGACATCAACAAGTATATCAGATCTTTCACTGCATGTGCCATTTCCAATCCAACCATGAAGATGCAATGCTTATACACCCCTCTTCCTACCCCAAAGAATCCTTGGGAATCCATCTCGATGGATTACATGTCTGGCCTTTCGTCCACCAAGAAAGGAAATGATTGTGTATTTGTGGTCGTTGATCGGTTTTTGAATATGGCCATCCTCACAGCCTGCAAGAAGAACATCATAGCAGAAAATACTGCCAATCTCTTCTTCGAACGAGTGTGGGTCCATTTTTGTATACCACAGACCATCATATTTGATCGGGATAGCAGGTTCCTTGGCACATTTTGGTCGATTCTCTGGTCACTATTGGACACCAAGCTCACTAAATCCACTGCTTTCCACCCCCAAACAGACGACCAAACAGAGGTCACCAATTCGATGATTATGCACATCCTACGCATGTACAACTCTAAGCATCTGCATACATGGGATGAGAGTCTCCCCTATGTTTAGCACAGTTACAATGGGGCTCTCTGAAGCTCCACCGACCATAGCCCATTTCAGGTGGGACTAGGATTCCAACCCTTGGGTCCCATTTATGTTGCACTACCTCTAGCCACCACATAGACAAACTCTTCCCATGTTCAGTCTAAGACCGGAAAAGCCACTAGATTCATTGAGTGGATTCATCACATCTGCCAACAGTTCCATGATATTTTGCAGAAAGCTAGTGCTAAGTAGAAGCATTGTCATGATCAACACAGTGTATCACACCGGTTTCAGATTGGAGACAAGGTCTGGTTACATTTGTAGAAGGAGCATCTTACAAGGCCCCATTGGAAGCTTCGCCCACTTTGCTATGGGACTTACACCATAACCAAGGTTATGGGTAGCAATGATTTTGAACTCAACACTCCACCCTTCCTTGGATTGCACCCAGTGTTCAATGCGGACCTCCTTTGTCCATATTTTCCACCATTATTGGACACCTCAAAGATCGCAGAACAAATGAAACCAACATAGCTCAACCATGACTACATGGAATAGGAATCCACTAATCATATAGTGGACACACAAATCGAGGGCACTCTCCAGCAGAGGATCCAGCTTTATCGGGTTGTCAAGTAAGGGAAACTTCTACACCAAGGAAGTGGCTCACCTAGGGCCAAATTCAACAGAAGTTTCCTCACCTGATGGGGGAACTCAATGCAATGGAGACCATTTCTTCCTAAGGGGGGAGGACGGATCCAGGTGGATATTGGTGACCACCCAACTATTCCAACTGGCTCCTTTTGAAAGTTTTTAGTTTAGCATGTTCTTCTATACTTATTTGTAATTGTGGGTTCTACACTTCCGAGGTTGTTTGAATCCCTACACATATTCTAGGTGGATATGGGTGGCCTCCCACCTAATCCAATCGGCTTATTTTGTATGTTTTCGTGTCAACACATCTTGTTGTACTTACACGGCCGTTTTGGGGCCCTAAACAATGTTTTTTTGGCTTGCCACAGTTAAATTGTAGACGAAGTCAGAGTTTGACAACGTAATGTGTATTTATTTAAAATACCTTTCCAACAGGCTATCACACACCTAAAATAGAGGTTGTATGCAAAATTTACGACCCCAAATAGTTGAGGTACCAACTTACCCATAGGGGCCCACATAACTTTTGGCGTTTCATCTCCTAGGGTTAGGTTTTTGGATGTTTAGGGTTTTGGAATTCATGAGTAATATTAAAAAGGCCTCTGGAGCCTCATTGTTATTATTCTACTTAGACGGATGTGCATAACAACCACATCTCTTCCCAAATATAGATACCACCATTTGAGCAAGTGTTTCAGTTCTGTAGTTTTACAGTTTCAACCTATTTCATTTATTCAATAGAATATATTGTTCTCTCGATATCTGTGTTGTTCTTCATATCTTTGTGTTTATTTTATTCAGTCTGTTAGTCAATTCGTTATGCTCCTAAATCTGGATCAGGTTGATATTATATCTCAACTCACTTGAGATCAGTGACTAATATTCATTTAATCACTAATGCCAAAACTTAGGAATTTCCTTAAATTAAACTCACATTAATCATAAAATCACTTTACTTTAATTATTCCTTTAACTGAATTCAATTACTAAGGTAGAAGTATTTGGTTGAATTCCACATGTCTACACACTTAGACCTATGCATAAGTACATGTTTAATTCTACAAGCATCGACACTCCCTCTTAAGGAAGGTACTTCTTGAAGATCCACCTACAATTGGTTGTCCCTCCGGTCCTAACACAATGTCCCACACATCATCTTTCCCCATGGAATACCTCCAAATATGTTGGTTTGTTGCTCCCTGAACATTAGAAGACTCAGAATCAATGATGTTACTCATTAGTGCCATGAATTTTGGAAACTTACTCATAGGCCCGCTCTCCTTGATTGTGCTCCTAGGAGCCTGAACATGCTCCTAAGTATCCCTCAATGTTTGCATGAACCATCTGGGTCTCCTAACAGAACTGGAAAGAGATAACTCATCCTCCCCACCTGAAGGTTGAATCCCCACATTGGAAGCATCTGAACATTGCTTTCCCTTTGGATCCTCTTGCTCCTCATTCTCTATCACTAACCTTGGTCCACACACATACAGATGTATAAGATACATGATCCCCTTGGACCTAATCTCATTGCTTGGAAAAGTATCCTTGGCATTATTTCTAAGTGCACACCCTTTTCACACACCCTTCTTCTCAATACTAGAATCTAGAATACCAGTGGCAATCTCCCTTATAATCAACAATTTTTTATAGTACAAGTGTCTCATCCTCCTATACCATAACTCACGTAGGTTTTCATTATCATGTGACAAGGCTTGAACAAGCTTTTCCCTCAACCTATATAAATTTTCCTCTATAAAACCAATGGTCATTTCTATGTTAGGGATCGCTCCCTAAAAACATATGAGTACTTTCCCTCTCTTGGAAAAACCCTATTCTCCATAGCTAATACTGAGAGAAAAATATTCCTAAGTCCTGGTACACAAAGCACATTCTAGGTCTCCAAAAACTTCCTGAATCAAGCTAAAACATGATAGTTCCCTTCCCATTCATTGCATACTCAACATCATCACCAATATCCACATAGGCCCCCCAGTCCTTCATTAGACTAGTGAATAGATCTTGTTCTCATGTCATATTTTCTTTCCACCAAGAAAAGAAAAATATAGCCAACTCTTGCAACTACCGATCTACTACGGCTACCGAAATTCCAGTACATAAGGCTATAGAACCGCCAATAGTTGTGGCTCCTTGAAACTTAGATTTTTTGCTCAAATCTGCCCAAATATGTCCTTGTTACAATATATGTCTATTGCCCCTTCCCACTAGCTTCTCTTCTCCTTTGGACTAAATTGGTCTCTAGGTAAAACTCCTTTATCACCCCTACTAATATCTCCCTATGAGCCACTATCTCTAATAGATTTGTTATCCCTTGAGATGATCTTTGGATTAAATTCCTTCTTCACCCTTTTTTGAGATCATCTTGAGTCACGGTCCTTTCTGGCTCAAGCACTCAGTGTCACTCATTGTTATTTTATAGATTTGTAGAGATATCCTTGCAGATATGACATATCTGTTGTAAACTATTGTCGATATATGTTTGGTCCTTTAAACACCCAAAAATGCAACCTGAAATTTGGTCTCCCTCTCAGAGCGTGAGTTCTGAAACCATTTTCAACCCACCCTCTGATACCATGTTGATTTCACCTCTCTTATCCCAGCACCTAGGTATATTATTTCCTTGTGATTTACTTCACAAAATAAAGTATACTAATTGGAATAATCAACTCAAATAAACAAGACAACAGAAGAAAATAGAAACCAAAATTTCATACACATACACATAGATATTTCTTCCCTTCAAATAATCTTTTCATAAATAATGAATCCAAACTTACAAGGTCTCCCTTACTAGGAAAATGACCTATTGATAAACATATAGAACTACAGGCAACACCTATGCCTCCAGAATGACCAATACCTATGGCTAAAAAACCTCCAATACCTACAGCTCTAATCTACTGCAGTTGTTAAATTGCCAATACTTGTTGCTATAGAATTGTCAATACCTACAACTCTGATCTGCTACGACCATCGAACTGCCAATACCCATGGCTATAGAATAGCCAATAATTTTGGCTCCAATCTACTACAACTATAGAATGACCAATCCCTGTTGTTACTGAATTTTTCTCTCTTCTCCTTTTACCTAGATCTCTAGGTGAAATTCCTTCTTCACCTATATGAGATCTCCTTGAATCACAATCCTTCATGATTCAATTCCTTAAGAAAAAGTCCGTATTTTCTCCCTCTATGATTCAATGACTACAATATATGCCTAAGGAATGTAATGTGATCTCCTTGAGTCACAGTCCTTCATGACTCAAGCACTTGAGAAAAATTCTTTATTTTCTCTTCAAGTGGATGATCCCCTTGAGTCACAGTCCTTCGTGACTCAAGCACTAGAGAAAAAGTCCTTCTTTTCTCTACGTGTGGATACATTTCTCCTTCACCTAG
Organism: Picea engelmannii; assembly: GCA_009831015.1. Classification (NCBI taxonomy): domain Eukaryota; kingdom Viridiplantae; phylum Streptophyta; class Pinopsida; order Pinales; family Pinaceae; genus Picea; species Picea engelmannii. Next base: position 12,287 of record ML781815.1, read on the forward strand.
CCTTTCTTATATAATGTTGAGTTATGTTGTAACCCTAATATCCAAAGTGATCCATGGATAAGATTCATTAATTCACTAATGCCAAAACTTAGGCACTTCCTTAAATTAAACTCACATTAATCATAAAAGAACTTTACTTTAATAATTCCTTTAATTAAAGTAAATTACTAAGGTATAAGGCTTTGGATGAACTCCACATGTCTAGATACTTAGACATGTGCTAGGAGTACTTGTCTGATGCTACAAACATAAAAAATATAGCACCAACAAGAGGTTCTCAAACTATTGAAGGAAAACTTGGTTACAACACAAAATAGGATGAAACAACAAACATATCATCATTACAACAAAAGGGAATTTGAAGTGAGAATTTGGTGTTTCTGAGGCTACAAACATACAAATAGATGTGCCTCAAGAAACAAAAGGAGGAAAACAAATTAGCACCCAATTATTATGGTTCCTATAAGGTGTTGGAGATGATTGGAAGTATGACTTACAAATTGGAGTTACCTCTATATTCACATGTACATCCCCTCTTCCATATTTCTTGTTTAAATAAGGTAATTAGTGACAAGATCCCAACTCAAACTATTTTACCAGAGATCAATGAAGAAGGGAAAATCATAATATAACCAGAAACAATCCTTGAAAGAAGGTTTAAGGAGTTGAAAAATCAAGCAATTACTGAGTACCTCATCAAGTGGAAGAACCCACCAATATAAGAAGTGATATGGGAAGGTGATTTCTTCATGAAGAAACATCTGAAGCTAACCAAGTGTTGAACGAAACACTTATTTGAAGGGAAGGGGCATGTTAAGCCCCTAGACAAAGCCTTGTATTAAGCATAAATCCCCATTGTAAATCATAGATATTGAGTTGTTGTATTTCTATTGTTATATTAGTATTGTCTGCCAAACCTTTTAATTGTAATTGTACCCTTGTTATCATATATATATATATATATATATATATATATATATATACAAGGATACCTAATTTTAGGATCATCTAATATTTTACATTTGTTCTATTGTAAAATGAGGTTTCTCCACTGAAGATGCCTCACATTCATTCTTATCTATTTATCAAGGTGTGGATTTACTTCTTTGTCTCTTTTTATGCTATGTTGGTCATTTAGTGCATAACAGGGGTATATTGATGTTGTTGATTTACAAGTCCTAGGACTTCTCACCTTTAAGATGACAAGGGGGAAGATAATGATGATGATTTTCATACTTCAATTTTCAAAGTCTACTTAGGTTTTTTGGGATTACAATTTATTTAGGATGAAGGATTGAGTATTTGATGGATTTTTTGATTAGTTAGTTTTACCTTCAGAAGATACACTTAGCTTTTTCGAGGATTTTTAGGATAGTAGCATGGATGATATTTTGATGGATATTTTACCATTTTGGAATTTGAGGTTCACTCACTTATTGCACATTTATGACTTGCATGGTTAATTGACATATTGGTGTTAAGATTTGAGGAAATACCAACAATTCACTTAGTTTAATTCTTAGCATTTTTGGTGAGATTATGATTCGGTCATTATTGAATCATTCACAAGTTTTACATACACAAGTTTTTATCGATACAATATTGGGATGTTGATCAACACTTTTTTCTCTTAACTGGATTATTGAAAATTTTGTATGTGCCATTTTCTGAGAGTAGTTTTATGAACATCGTTGTTCACTTGATAGTCTTTAGACTTTACATGGATGATCTTCATACCTAGAAAAGAAAAACTAATTCTTCTATACCTTTTACTAGTGCATTAGATTGTGATGAATTTTCAATATTTGAGATGTGTTGGACTTACCACCAATTAACTTCTCATCAAGTTTTATGTTGTTGGTTTTGGGTTCACATTAGTGAAAACTTACAAATTACCTGACTCATTTATTACACCATGATATTTCTAGACTTGGTATTCAACATCTACTTTTGGTGGAATTTTCATCAAGACCCATGAGGTTTTAGAACATGGGCATCAAGTTGAAGAGTTGAAGACTTAGATATGTTATAATATTTCACACTAGTCTTTATTACCTAAAATCCAGTATAGCTATACAAACTTATGATTAAGGTTGGGATCGTTATCCTTTGACTTCCTCTAATATTAAGTCCTTAGAAAACCTTAATGTATACCTTGTGATATATTCCTTATCCTAGGTTTCATGTTCTTAGTTATATTTTAAGTTTAGTTATATTTTAAGTTTATGGTTCTAATATTCTCAATTATGTACCAATGACCATTATATGGTAGTCATCATGATTGTACTATATAATTTACTTTATTATGTGAATGAACATAATTTCTTGGTCTCATTGAATATCTTATTGTTCTTTATGTTATTTCAAGTGTTTGTATTGTTAAATATTAATGGTCATGTAATAATTGTCTTAATGACATGTACATTGTTCCATGAGAGAATAATAATTAATGTCTTAATGACATGTACATTGTTCCATGAGAGAGAATAAAAATAAAGTAGATTTACTAATTTTTTCATAATTTCTTGTTCTCGTCGAATATCTTTTCTTTATGTTATTTCAAGTGTTTGTATTGTTAAATATTAATGGACATGTAATAATTAATGTCTTAATGACATGTATATTGTTCCATTAGAGAGAATAATGAATATCTTATTGTTATTTATGTTATTTCAAGTGTTTGTATTGTTAAATATTAATGGTAATGTAATAATTAATGTCTTAATGACATGTACATTGTTTCATGAGAGAGAATAAAAATAATGTAGATTTGCTAATTTTTCATTATAAAAGGAATTATTATATAATAATTACAAATTTCCATTCAACTTTCAAAGGTGATTCAATTATGTAGTTTTTAGGCACTATTCAATTTATGAAGGGAGGAGGGGGATAGAAAGCCAATAGCTATTAAGGTGTGTTGTCATTGTGTGATGACACATACTATCATGTGGCAAGAGTTGATTCACAAAATCGTGATAATTTGGTTGAAATAACATTAACAAGGGTGTCATCAATGTGGGGTCATTACCAATTGATAAAGGAGTTATTGACAAAATTGTTGTCAAAGAGAGAGTTTTCAACAAGGGAGTTTTCAACAAAAGCATTGTCTAGAACAATGTGGCTTACAAGAATGTCACTGGAAAAAATTTCATTCACAAGAAATTCATCATTAATAACAATATTGATAAGAAAATCGCAATCAATAAACCACTACTATAATGTAGAGCTCTAGTGTCACAAATTCCCTATTAGGATTTTTTCTGGTGAATACCAAATTTTTGCATTAGATTTTCCATCCTCATATAACACAAATGACACAAATCAATGAAAATGTGATGAAAAATATGTAAACAAATGATTCATTATTAGGTTTTGTGACATTTTGTCCCTCAATTTAGGTTTTAAGTGAATTTAATTCACTTTTTTCATTTCATTTTAGATTTTCCTTGTCTGGAGGTTGAGACTTATTGCTTGAAAATTGTGAAGAGAATTTGTAACACCTTGATGTTTGTTTTTGTCATTTCTAGTTTTGAATGATAAGGAGATGGTGTTCTCGACTCATCATCCCTTAGTTTCTTTCTTATGTTAATGATTGGTTATGATAGACATATATATCCATGTGATTGTTTGTATTGTGATAAGCATCAATATTCCTTGTTAATGACTTACTTAGCACTAATAGTCTTGATAATGGCCATGTAACATTGATATTCTTTGATTATTATTTATCATGGTTAGTCCATATAATGATATGGTTGAATGTTTATATCACTTTTTTAATAACATTCATATTGGTGTACCTCCTTATGATGATTTTTATTTTTAATGATTAAGATGATGTAGCATTTGTATTGATACTATTGGAATGACTAATCTATTACAAGCTAAGACAATAATGGAGAGATTGGGAAACACACTCAAGGGAAAGGGATTATGTCTCAATGAGGATGAACACATTTTCCTAGAGCTTAGGAAGCCTTGGGGAAGGATAAAACATCATGAGAAACTAAACACTAAAGTTAAGTAAGGTAAAAATGCCATGGGGAATGAGATGTAACTTATTTTTACCTTATTCTTGACACTTGTAATTTCACTCTTAAGTTCAATTTCACTCAACATGAGATGGTAAGGGAAGAGGAAAGAGAAAGAATCAAATCTTGGAAATGTTGCTACACTTTGGGAGGATTACAAAAGAATTTCCTTCCTTAGAGAGGGTTGGGTAGCCTAGGAGGAAATGTTCTAAGATTTTACTAATTGTGCAAGAAATTTATGATTCTAAATTTTGTACTTCATTTATAATATTATCAATTTCTCAAAATTAGTATGAGTATATTAAGGCATTGGGAGTGTACTACCCATTTATGGGGTACTAAAGATCATATTTTTCCTAGCTACGTGTATTCCTTTTGGGCCTTTTAGACACCACTACCAAGTGTGATTGTGTTTACCAATGGATAGGGTGGTATAAATATCCTTATAAAGGGGAAATACTACCGAGTGTGATTGTATTCACTAGGGGTGATGGTGTTAGTAAGATCATTGCAGACCATACCCTAAGAGGTTTTGGGGGCGTTGTAAACCAGGAATCTCTCCACCACACTGAGGTTAATCAATTGGGAGTTTAATATATGATAACCCTCTAAGAATTGTGTGAGTTAACTATAGAGAGTTCTAAGTACCCTTAATTTTCTCACCTCATTGAGCTTGATCCCTACTCAAGGGGAAATAACTATGAACATAGAACTTGCATTAGTTGGGTGGAAAATAGACCCTTGGATGTGTCCCCCCAATCAAATCATGGAATAATGGAGCAGTAAGTACATTATCACTTGTAATTTAGTAATATAAGGAATATAGGTACATGATTTCATGTTGAAATTATGTTATCTCTAAGTATTGTTGATTTATGGTGATTAAAATGTGAAATTGTTGAATGTCTTATTTAACCCATGCACACAATTCCTCATTTTAGTTAATTTGTGTGTTTAATACTCTATTTAATTAGATTTGGTTTATTTAGTTGTGTCTTAACATTAAATAAAAACAAAATTTTATTCAAGTAACACCCATTTGGGTTACTATAAAGTGGTCCCAAAGCCCTAGGATTGTACAACTGGGAGCCTCTAGGGGAGATGAAAGGACTAATGAAATCACTACTTGTACTGAATGACCTAGGAACCCAAGGTAATGAAGTAATCAAGAGTAACTTGATTGAAAGTAATGATGACATCTATTGAATTATACTAATTGCTTAACATTGGATTAACTAATTAATTGTTGCATGCTAATTTTTTCTTGATTGGCTTTGAATTCCAATTATTATTTTATTAGTTGGTTAGTTTAGAAATAAGACTAATAATTTTATGTATTGATTTATTCTCTATATTTATTTTATGTAAAGTTACTAATTTCTTGATTTCCAACTGTTTTGCTTGGATTTAGAATTGTTTAACTCTTTCTTTTTTTAGTTCTATAGCCCACTACTTATTTCATTCAATACTACATTAAATTAGCAATACTAAAATCCATTTGAATCTTAGATGATATTAAACAAATCAATGTAAATAAAAAAAATATAATAGAATTGAAACAAATAAACTCTATGACAAATGGTGAATTTGGATGATTATCCCCTAACCTTCTTAAATGTCTACATATTATCATTTGGCACCAATAAACTATGATTAAAAAAATTGAAAAAATATATATATTAACATCAATTGTTTTAACATAAACCATTCCTTAATTTTAAGAAAATGAAACCCTAAATTTTCGTTTTAACATAAACCATCCTTTTTTTTAAGAAAATGAAACCTTAAATTTTCCAATGAAAAATTCATAGAAGATAGACATGTTTTTATTTTTATTTTAATAAAAGTTCATAATGCATTCACTTTTTGTTTTCTTTCCATTGCAAAATAAAAAGAACTTTCATCTACTTAATATAATATAATATAATATATATATATATATAACCATGAATTTAAAAGTTCGAGACAATGGTGACCCATTAAACTTGATTGAAAAAAAAAAGTGTGTATACCCTTTCTATTATGCTCCATCACAACCATAATCCACAACCTCTACAATCAAGAACTATAAATGAAACCCTAGTTATTCCAAGAAGAAAATCCCCATGATTTTGTACTCTTTTCCTTTCAAGATATCGTGACCCTACGTCCATATCCCCAAGGGAAATTATAAGGAATTCATCCCATGTAAATCCATAACAACCTATAGAGAACCCAAAATATGTGCCTTGGACCATGCAAGAAAATGAGAAGGATGTGAGAAAGAAAAGGATGGGCCATTATCTTTGTATCCAGGTTGAATATCGACCTTGTCAATCACCTTACCTCCTCCAAAATAGCCTTGAAATACCACCCAACCTATTTTTTTTTATAGTCAATCCTTGACCATGCCTCAACCCATGGAAATCTTCCATCAACCCTACTTGTCAAGAACCAACTTGTAATGCCAAGTCCCAAAACCCCTAACCATGTAACCCTTAGCCCCTTTCCATTTTTTTTTAAGAAAACGATGGAATGTGATATGAAAATGGAAAGTGTGATGCAATGTAATGTGATTTGAATTGGTTGATATATGTATTATATTGCAAGAGTGTAAAAGACTTGTTATAAGGTTGGAATGTTTTTTATAATTTTGTATTTATATAAAGTGTTTTTCTATATATATATACATTAAATCATATATGTGATTTAGTTTTTTTATAATTATTTATTTATATATATAATGTTTTTCTTAATCTTTTGAATACACATGTGGGTACATACACATGCATATATACATTAAATCATATATGTGATTTGTAAATTAAAAATTATTATATATATATATATATATATATATATATATATATATATATATATATATATATATATATATATATGTATGTTTTAATTAGAAATATATAAAAATGAAAATAACAACTTTTGTAGTATTTCTAAATTTAATTAATGTATGTTAATTAAATTAATATAGAATTTTATTCATGGTGATGAGGGCCTTTGGCATGCCTTGTGATTTAATGATGTGATTGATTCTTTTGATTGAATAATATTTTATTATATAGTGAATTTTTTTTTTGATATTTATTATAATGTTTAATTGTAATTATATAATTTAAAAATAGTTTAATTGGAAAACTTCATTTTCTTATTGATGTAGAATTTACATTTAATTTTAGTTGTTGTTATAAGAATTTTTATTTGATTTAGTCATTGAGTTTCAATTATAATTGTCATTGTAGAATTTTAAATTCGAGTTGATTGTCAAATTTTACCTTTTAAATATTTTTTTATTTTAGGAGATTAGTTTATTTTCATATCATTTAAATTTAATTTTCATGATAGATAATCATAGAATAAGTAAACAAAAAATTATAGATAGATAATGATTGAATTAGTAAAAAAAATTATAGATAGATAATGATAGAATTAGTAAAAACAAATCTACAAAATGGAGTTGCAGAAAGGATGTACAGGACACAAATGGAAAAAGCAAGTGCATGCTCAGTGATCTTAGGTTAGGACGGAAATTATGGGAAGAGGTAGTGGATATTGCATGTTACCTGGTCAACCGATCACCATCATCAATGTTGGATGATAAGACTCCACACGAGATATGAACTAGTACAAAACCCTCTCTTACACATCTCAAGGTTATGATGCTTATGTTCACATTCCAAAGGAAAACAAGAGTAAGCTAGATAGAAAGGATGAAAAAAGTATCTTCATTGGGTATAAAGATGGTCTGAAAGGTTATAATATTTGGAACCTAAAAAACTAAGAAGGTAGTGTATAGTCGAGATGCAGTATTTAGAGAAATTAAAGATTTTTTCAAACAAGAAGTCCTGCCAAGGGAAGAAGAACTAGAGAAAATAGAGTTTGAATTGAAGGATAATGAACCATACTTTACAGAAGAACATGAATTAGAAGAAGAACCTCATACTCTAGTATTGAGGAGATCTGTTTGGAAAATAAGGGAACTAGAAAGGTATACTCCACTTGATTTATGTTCAAATTTTCCTTTGTTTATTAGTAATGATTATCCTAGAATAGTTATGGAGGAAATGGATTCAACGGGTGAAAAACTATGGAAAAAGGCCATGGTGGAAGAAATGGTAGCATTGGACAAGAATGAGGCTTGGGATACATTGGATTTGCCAACTGGAAGAAAGTGCATTGGTAGCAAATGGGTGTTTAAGAAGAAGTTAAATGCAGAAGGAAAAGTGGAGAAATACAAATTTTAGTTAGTGTCAAAAGGTTATTCCCAGGTAGAGGGAATTGACTTTGGTGAAATTTTTTCTCCTATTGCTAAGTCAACTTCTATTAGATTTTTTTTATCTATTACTACTTCTTTTGATTTGGAATTAGAATAGATGGATGTGAAGACAACATTCCTACATGGGGATATTGAAGAATAAATCTACATGAAACAACCATAAGGATTTTCAGTGAAGGAAAAGAAAGCGTTGGTATGTAAGATGAAAAAGTCCTTGTATGGGTTAAAAAAATCACCAAGGATGTGGTTTCAAAAAATTGATACTTATATGTTGGGACTTGGCTTCACTAGGAGCAAAGATGATCATTATATCTATTTCAAATTAATCCGTGATGATCTTATTTATTTGTTCTTGTATGTGGATGATATGTTGTTGATAGGAAATGACAATTAGATTATCCAGGATGTGAAAAATCAGTTATCCTCTAAATTTGACATGAAGAATCTTGGTGCTGCAAATTTCATTTTGGGCATGGAAATTAAAAGAGATCTGGCAAACAAGAAACTTTGGTTAAATCATAGGAAATGTGTCAAGACAATATTGCATAGGTTTAATATGCAAGAATGTAAACCAGTCAAGGTTCGTATTCCTGTAGGTGTAAATTTATATGTAGATCATTGTCCCAAGACATAATAAGAGGAAGAGGACATGTCTCATGTTTTGCATGCTAGTTTGTTTGGTATTTTGATGTGTGCAATGACCTATACTAGACTGGACATTACACATGCAATGGGATTTTTGAGCAGATATATGTCAAAACCAGTGAAGAAGCATTGGACAACAGTAAAGAGGGTTTTTCAAGTATTTGCATGGAACTACTATTTATGGATTGTGCTACCAAGGAAGACCAGGATTGGACATAGTGTTAGACATACCTGGGTTTGTTGATGTAGACTGGGCTGGAAATATGGATTGCAAAATATCTACAATTGGGTATGTGCTTAAACTCTTTGAAGGAACAATCGATTGGATGAGAAAAAGACATGCTATATTGGCACTCTCAAATATAGAAGTTGAACACATGGTAGCCAATCATGCAACCAAGGAAGAAATATGGTCACAGATATTGTGTTCAAGTATTTGGTTGGTACAACAAGTTGTAAGGATAGATTGCGACAGTCATAGTGCAATCTTCCTGGTGAAGAACTCAACTTATCATTCAAAGACAAATCATATTGATGTTCAATATCACTTTGTTAGAGACATGGTTGAAGACAAGAAGGTGTTGTTGATGAAGGTGGACACTTTGAAGAATATGGAAGATTCATTGACAAAGTCTATGAGCACCAATAATTTATCTTGGTGTAGA
>ML781815.1:49252-62151 GCA_009831015.1 Picea engelmannii
TATATATATATATATATATATATATATATATATAAACAATGAGGATGATGATGAATAAATAATTAGAGGTGTGGCTCTTAACAGGTTGTTGGTTTTCTCGGTTTGGGTTTCTAGGGTAATTTCTCTGTGTAATGTGTGTGTGTGTCATTGTATCTTTTATGTATTTATTAAGAATCCATTTGCAGTAATTAATTACACAAGGTTAAAATCTACACCTCTCATCTAGGGTATGTAAGAAGATGACATCCACAGAAATTTGTAATTGTTCCATATTTTGATCCATGAAATTTTCCATTTTATCTTCAACTTCCATCTTTTGATCCATCAACTTTTGCATTTTATCTTCAACTTCCATACTTTGATCCATCCACTTTTCTATCTTTTGATCGATCAAATTTTCCATTTTAAGTATTTCTTGTGGATGTGCCAAATCAACCCTTCTTAACACATTATCACCCATGCCATTAACTTGGTTCCTCAATTGGGATACCTATTTTTCTAAGTCTTCACATTCTTTAGGAATCATGAATGAGTTCTGTGGAGGTTTAGTAGGTGTATAAGTTTTTCCACCACCTATTTCCATGTGAGCCAAAAATAATATCTAATTAGATTTATCCTCTATTTTGTCTTTACCACACCTTTTGAATCACCTCAAACATATCTTCTAATTAAAATTTGTGCAAGTTTCAATTTAACAAACCTTTTAAAAACCTTGATTTGAAGATTGTTCTGTAGGTTGACCTTATGCCTGATATAACGCTGAAATTTCTACACTCCAAGTTTGAAAATTTAGACTATAGTATCTTGATATTTCTTCCCTAGATTTGACTAAATTTTTATGTACCAAGAAAAGATTATGGTAGCTTTCCAAAAACTTAATTATTTTGGCCCTTTCAAGAGAGTGAAATTGTATGAAATTCCATGTGTCCAATTTTTTAGGATCTACTTATGAAATTTTGACCTAAAATACTATGGTCTATACTTTATTCAATACAACATGTGACACTTAATTTGGATATTAAAGAATAAAAAATGATTGTTTTACCTAGAACAATCGTTTGAGACTAGTTTTAGGACTAGTCAAAAACCCAAAGTTCCATGGAATGTAACTTGTAAAGTATAGTGAACTAGAATCTGAAATTTTTACTACAAGTAATTCATCTCAAACCCCCCAAATTTTTGTTGTTTGAAACTTCCAAAAAAACGTGTAGAGAAAATTCCAAGATGAATCATTTGAAGGATCCAAACCCGAGGGTTGTATGCTTTGAAATCAAATGTTATGCATTAAACACCCAAAAAGCATAAAAATAGAAAGATAAGTAAATCCATGCCTCAAGAATGAAAGAGATGAATGAATGACAAGTCGCTTCAAGTGGGAAACCTCCTTTTACAATATAACAAATGCACAAGATGAAATGATCTCTAAAAATGGGTATCCTTTGTATATATAGGAGTCAAAGAGCACAATTACAATTAAAGGGTCTAGATAACCATTAAGAGGCCTAGCCTACCAATAATAACAACACTAATATAACAATACACATGTAATAACTCAATATATAGGGCTTAACACTAGAACTTCTCTTATAATGATAGGTCAAGTAAAGTAATAGGGAGAAGGACCTTTCTTAAGGGGCTCGTTCCCCCCAATCATATTCACCTTACTTTTGATAGCTTGTAGGGATTATAGTTTAAGGATGCCTTTGACTAGACACTATTAAGACTAAGACCTCTTGCACATATCTCAATTTGTATAAAAAATTAAAGATTATATATATATATATATATATGAATGATTAGGATGAATATTATCAACGAACAATATGCATTTTTAACATTGAAGGACCTAAGTGGATTCGAACTCATAACTTCCTGGGCTGATATAGTGTTAGCATGGAAAATCAAATCACGTGGGATAACCCTTAGGGATAAATGTTTGAAAACATATCATCCCACCCTCAAGAACTTAAACAAGAGTGTATCTTGTTAGCCCAATTGATCCACAAGGGGAAAACATGTCACAAGTTGTTTGGAAATATCTCATCCTACTCTCAAACAATTAAGAAAGCGTGAGATGGTTGGTACGTTTCCAATCCCAATTGGACCATTAAAGACACACATGTCACAAGTATAATTTAAACCTTTCGATGTTTAAAGTTAAACTAAGGTTCATATATTTATCCATGATATTCTCCAATACAACCAAATTGTTAATTTTAACATCTTAAATGGTTGTGAACCTAATTCAAATAACAAACTCTTAATCTTAACTCTAGTTTTTGTCATGTATAAAAATTCCATGGAATAAAATTCTAAGAATGAAAAGAGCTTGATCTTCACAAAAAAGTATATTTTTCTAAAGGATTTAAAAAATGAATCAAATCTCCCAATAAGTAACAACAATATTGAGGATCTCTATCATAACTTTACAACAACACTCTCAACTTATATGAACAATTTTTCTTTCAAAACTTTGTGTAAGAGGGGAAATCGAATGGAGAACCCTTGGTACGAGAAATATTGTAAGATTGCTAGAAAATTCATTATAGAATCCTCTCATGAGCCCCTAAGAGCTATCAAGATAAATAATTACGAAGTACTAATTAAAAGAAAATACAAATATTGATGATGATTATGTTTAACATCCGCTGAGACGAAAATTGTTCTATTGAACCTTAAGAAAAGAAAGAGATTACTTGGATTTCTTTAAAATGTTATTTCGATTCTTGAAAATCCTTAAGAGAAGCATACCAAGATCACTAAAGTTTTTATGACTTAGAAGGTTAGGAAGGTCGATATTGTGAAAAATATTTGGAAAATGGGATCCTTATAAATGGAAAGCAAGAGAAGCTTCTACAACTTTCTAAATTAAATCTGACAATATCTTGGAGACAAATTCTAACTCGAGAAACTAAATAAATGGATGTGATCCTTCAGACAGATTAAAATTCCTACCTTAAAAAGTTTTATGAATCCCCTAATGTTTTGGAAATCACTCAAACCCTTTTTATAAATCAAGAGGATTTTACCTTGGAGAACATCGATTTTGGTGTTAAACATATAGCGAAAGACAAAACTAAGGACAATTAAGATTATCAAGTGAAAATCTTAAAAATTGGAGGTATGTTCTAATATCTCATAATCATAAGCTTTTCAATAAGGCACTCAAGCATGGTTTCCCTAAACCATGGACTCAAAGCCTTGCTATTCCTATCTTGAAGAGATGACAAAAATAACCCTTCAAATTATAGAACAATTATGATTAGTTTTCATCTAGCTAAGTTTTATGGAATTATTATAGAAAAGAGAAAAAACTTAAGACAAAGTTGGTTTTATTAGATGCCATTCAATTGTCGATCACTTAGTGACTCTTAACATTATTGCAAATGAATGTTGAAATAACAAAATCAATCCCCTTATGTTAATTCATTCACATTATGAAATCGTTTGAAACAATGTCTAAAAATAACCTTTGATAAAGTGACTAGAAATAACCTTTGGAATAGACTAACTATCACATGCCCGCCAGTTAACATGTTCAAACAGTGCATATACTTTATTGAACTGATGTTAACCATTTATTCTGAAAGGAATAAATTGAAAGAACTTTCCACCATGCGCGTCCTTTAACTATCTTTCGATTTGAAAATTTAGTTGTAAAGTAAAACAAATCGTACTGAAAGAATAAAGGGTTCAGGTTACAGGGACTTCAAAGACCAATAATTTATGATAGTGGCATGGGTTGGGTACTGGGAATGTTTGCGTGTTCCTTCCTTACATTTCAAAAGGAATTTTCCATCCGATTCTCAACCGTATGCACCATGGTTTATAATGCGCATTGCGAACCATTACTTTTTTTACCATAAAGAGAAATATATGCTATAGGTACGTAGTGGATCATTAGTCAATGTGGAGTTTTTTCTGGATGACATGAGATTTAAAAAAAATAAAAAATAAACACAAGATTGATGATTATTATTAGATGGGAAAAACTTAAATGTACATTAATATGTAATTAATTTTGTTAGTGTAGTATACATTAGAGTTTAAGTGTAATTTTCATTCAATATATGAGTACAAATGACTATTTTTTCTTTGGAAGAAAAGAAAAAGAAAAATGAATTGATATTTGGTGAGGAGCATTAAAATGTAAGTATGTGTTTTAATTGTACTGGGGGACTCATGATGACTCTTTTATATTGTAGATTATATGTTTTCTAGGTTACTTAATTTTGAATATATGAATTTGTAGATTGGTTGCAATTTTGAATATATGAACTTGTGAATTCGTAGATTGCACATTTTTTTTAGATTAATAGAGTTTGAATAGGTGAACTTTGAATAGGTGAACTTGTATTTGGATGGTTACAAAGTAGTAGAGAATGATCTACCCAAATAAAAAGAGGCTACATGGCTATGTCATTGGCCTTAGTTCCATTGTTGTCAATATTATTAAGGTTTTCAATTAAAACATTATGAAAAAAAAATTATACTCTTTCTTTTAATAGAAATATTCAAACATATTTCTTAACTATTTTGTAATGAAATATATTATCATTTCATTATTTGTTCAAAAAATTTCATGATTCATTTAAAATTTATATAAAATACAAGCATGTATTAACCTACATGCTTCACTTACATTAAATTATTAAAAAAAAAAAAATCTAACATTACTCATTCTCCTTCTAAAAAAATATTAATAAAACATTCCTCCATTATATATATATATATATATATACCCCTAATTTAATTTTTTAAAACCCCTCTTTTAATTTTATCTAATATATTAAATTTATTTTTTTTAAACACTTACAACCGTGCTATGTTATTGATTTATCACTAAATCCCTGGTGTAAAATATTCTACTTACCTCATATTTTGTCAAAGTTGTTTGTTTGTGATATTTTGATGCGATACTCACTTTGTACGCCGAATTGGAAACACATGTATTGGAGCATATAACTGTGTATATGCTCCAAAAGAAAAAGAAAAATATTCCATATGTATTGGAGCATATGGAATTGTGTATATCGTATTAAAAATGTAAATATCTGTTTTTGAAAGTATAATAATTAGGTTTTAGAAGTGTGAATATTGAGTACCAAAGTGTGAATATTGAATTTGACTTTTAAAAGTTAAAAAAAAAAAAACTAATATATAAAGATTATTAATGATTAATTGTGGAGTTTTTATCAAATATAAATCATTATAAAACCACAAATGTTACTTATTCCCCGTGAAAGCTTCTTTCATCAACATCATTTTTATTCTCAACATTATGTTCCATTTGAACTAATTGTGCCTCAATTGCTATAAATTTCTTTTGATTTATCTTCATTTATAGTCATGACCATTCCATCTTTGGTGACCATGCCCATATGATGTTATGAACATCAATGGACATCATTCATTCTATTCCAAAAACCCATTGTTGAGTTTTTTTAAACAATTTGTGTACAAACATTGTTTACTTTTGATGTTCCAATGGACTTGCACCATTCATGTTTTACCACGTGAGTCTCGACGATAGTATAGAGTGAGTGAAAGAAGTTTGTGGTCGAAAAGGTGGCAAGCGGGTTAGCAGGAACGTGCACTCGCACGAACGCGTGTGCGTTCTTAGGTTTGGAAGTGGTCAAACCTCCATGAGGCTTGCTACGTAGATTTAGTGGCAGGAACCCACACGCCTTCCTAAGAATGCGTGCACATTCCTTCTGTTAATTTTTTTTGAAGGGCCGCGAGCACGATTTGTGTTGATTGTGCACAAATCACGCTCACATTTTGACTCGCATTGAGCAAAGAGAGAGGAGCTATAGAGGAGAAAAGAAGGGAGGATCTTGCCACCATGTCTAGGTATGTATGATTTATCTTATTTTTAACCCAATTTAGTATTTTTCTCCCAAGAACCTAAATTAATTTTTTTTGTAATTTTGCATTTTAATTAAAAAACCAACCTAATTTGCTGCCATGGCTTTTAAATTGCAACATATATAATATAATGGAACCCCAAGACAATGTAAACCACTCAGAATAAAACCAAGAAGATCAAAACTCCAACCCACCACAACCACCCAATGTAAACACTCAAATTGATAAGGGGTTTGTTATATTAAGAACCCTCGAGGAACAATTAAGGGACACTAGAGAGCCTAGCAGAGTCTCCTTGCCACTTCTTTGGACATCATTACGAAGTCCATTGCAAGTGCTCGAGGGAAATCAACCTCTATTTCTGATTATAGGGCAAGAATATATGAGTACTATAGCACGGATTTGGATAGAAACCCAGTCAAAGAACTGGGCATTTCAAAACAACAAACATTGTCTCAATAAATATCAGTAAACATTTCCCTTTTCCTACCCAACCATATTGCACAATCTATATCTAATGATTGTACAATGAGAGTTAGTTGCTCAACGACATTATTCTTTGAAGTGAATTCATCTATGGGCTTGTTACATAGAGGTCCAATGTAGTGATCCTTGAATTGACATCATGTGTGGGTGGCATATCAATGTTAATGTCTAATATTGCACTATGGATGACCAAAAATTATCTCTTTCATACTCATTAGTGATGAATGACTTGTACAAATCCTTCAAGACATTCTTGCAATAGGTCATATTTGGACGATACAATTGTTCCCCTCCATATATAATCCCTTTTCTCTTTAAGTAAATATAAGCTTTTATTCCTTTATTTCTTTCTTCCATCTTTGAAGGTTTCTTTACTTATAAGCGTGATAGTTGAGGTTTCCCTTTAGGTAATTGGACAACTATCGATCAAATAACACCACACATTGATAAGAGATGACCATTTTTCATCTTTAATTGAGGCTTTATATTGCATAACTAGTATGACATCAACAAGCTAGAATTTGAAGCATTGACATCCTTTGATACTAATTGTCTTATAGTTCTTGTCCAATAAGTGAGGTGGCTCCATAAAGCTCTTAAATTCAAAGACAAAGTCAATTAGATACTAGGGGAAGGAACAATGATCCTCATGTGTATTTACCTATAAGTACCCAAGATCTATTGTAATGAAAATATATCTTTTCATTTTAATTAAGATACTAATCTTCCATATGTTCCAACTATATCTTCATGTATGTGACCCATTGGGAGGAAACTGACCTCCACAATTTCAAATACCCTCATTGTTAGAAAGGATGCAAATGCAAACATGTAATGATTTTTGTTGCCAACTACACAATTATCTATTTGCACCAACAAAACAGGTGGTAATTTGCTATGTGACACAAATGTATTAACATTTCCCTAAGGATTTGTACATAGAACTTTGACAATATATCCATGGATAAGGTAGATGTTTTACAGTCTCTTTTGGAAAATCTCAAATTGTTTCTTGTTCTAAGAACTTGGGAGAGTGAGGGTATGGAAATACTTGGCATTGCTTATTTTAAACAATTTGTGTGGAACCCCATGGATAATATATTATCAAATGAACATTATTTGGAGATGTCGCTTGTTACATACATAATGTTATAAAGAGAAGATATATATCATATGAACTAATACCAATAGACATTTTATATGGCTTGAATGAATAGAGGTCAGTAAAATATTTTCATAGTTGCTTGCTACTTTGCTTCTCTTTAGTCTCCAATATATAAAAAGATAAAACATATCCCAGGATGACCATTATATGCAAATGGGAGACATAATTTTAGTTGGATATTTTAGTGCTAGGATAGGTTGTATTCAATAAAATATATTTATATAGGATATAGATGTTGTCATGTTTACAGGCAGAGTGTGCTTTTCATTGATGGCAAGAACAACATCGACGATGACATGTCTATAGGCAAGAACAACAACAACGACGGCATGATTACTGACAGAGTGTGCAATCCAAGCTCAAGAGGAATAGCACAGAGTTGCACACAGAGCGCAAGTGTGCACCAGGGCTAAGGTTAAAGCTCAGGAGGAATAGCGCAGAGTTTCATGCAGAGGGAAAGTGTGTGCTAGGACTGAGGTTAAAGCTTAGGAGGAATAGCGCAGAGCACAAGTGTGTGCCAGGACCGAGGTTAAAGCTTAGGAGGAATAGCACAGAGCGCAAGTGTGTGCCAAGGCCGAGTTTAAAACTCAGGTGGAATAGAGCAGAGTTGCACACAGAGCGCAAGTGTGTGCCAGGGATGAGGTTAATTCCATTACCAAAGCTCAAGAGAGATAGCGTTCTTAGAAACGTAGATGAGACCCAAAGTCATCAGGATTCGCAGAACCTTTGACGCTTAAAAATTCTTCCAAGTCAGGAGGATGCGTAAGCTTAGGAGGAGGAGTGACAGTGGTCGTTGGATCACCAATCCTGGATACTCGATGTATGTTAGATCAGATTCCAGTGACCAGAGGAAGTGCAGAGGAGAAGTACAGATCTGATCCGTTGGATCTGAGCGCCAAGGACCAATAGTCGTCGTATTCAATATAACTGCGAAGAGGATAATGGCCGAGATCCATCCTCCAACTTCGTGAAATGAGAAATCGCGATGAGATCTAAACCATTGGATCCAGAGGACACGTGGCGAGAGATCAACATTTTTCTGACTCACAAATTGGAAAATTCAAAGGTAAGAGTTGTAGGAAATTGTGATGTCTGAGTTCGTGAGTTGATCTAGACCGTTAGATCATGAGGAGTTGTGAGCCGTTGATTTGACGCTCGCAAATATCGGGAAGGAAGGAGGAAAATAACCAAGGAGCTGGGAGCCTCAACAATCCTAGACATTCATCTTGGAAGGACACATGACAGCCGATAAAGAAGATTCGCAGAATAGCAAAGTCTGAGTCCACGATATTGATCACAGTCGTTGGATCGAGGAATGTCGTGGGCTATTGATCTAGAGTATTTCAAATATCGGGAGTTGGAAGAGTCAAGGTTGGGTCACGTTCAAACACCTGACACGCGAGGTCATGATTTGATCACAGTCGTCGATCAGAGGGAGAGCGTGGACTGTTGATCTGGCACAATGAAGAATGAAGTCTGAGTTCTCTAAGGAGAGATCTTGACCCTTGGATCGAGGAATAATATGGGCCGTCAGATCCAGGAGAAGAACATGTGCCACGTGAGGAGATCCATGTCAGCAAGGACAAGTGGCAGACCACGTCAACAAGGACACGTGGCGAGAGATCAACACTTCATTGATTCGCAAATCACGAAATGCAGAGGAAGGAATGAATGCACAAGACAGGAACTCGCGAAGTCTCGAAGTGCGAAGAAATGATCTCGACCATTGAGCCACAGGAAATCTCAAACCATTGATCTGAGGTGATTGAATTCGTGAGTTCAAGACTCGGAAGAAGGGAGGTGCTCTAAGCTCCGACATCACAAGTCAGGAAATCCTGAAGTGCGAAGAAGTGATCTCAATTGTTGGATCACGAAGAGATCTGGACTATTGGTATGGAAAAGAATGAGTTGACGACTTGGAAGAAGGGAGGTGCTCTAAGATCCAACAACATGAGTCGCAAAATCTCGAAGTGTGAAGAAGGTGATCACAGTCGTTGATCGAGGAATGTCGTGAATCATTGATTTGACATCGGGAGTTCGAAAATTGAGGATCAGAAGAAAGGAGATGAGCTAACCTCCGAGGACGTGAAACACGAAGACCCGATAAGATCTGAACCATAGGATCGAAGAGGATTCATGATCGTTGATTTGGAAAGCGGAGAGTCGGGGTGACTCGCAGCAGAATATCCGATGTCCAAGAATGCAAAGCACCCTTTTGCTTGGCCCCTGGTCACATCCAAGGTCACATCAGCGGAAAATAAGGGAAGGAGCTAGAGTTGTTAGGCTCCATTTCAGATATCGCGAGTTGGGAGAATCAAGGAAACTCACAACTGAATATCCGATGTGCGAAGTCATGAAGTGCCTTTTTGAATAGGCGTCTGATCACAACTCATGGTCACGTGAAAGGAAGGGGCTTAGCTAGAAAATCTAGCGCCCACTGTGAAGTTTTCTCAGGAAGGGAAAAGGCACCAAAGGGATGAGCATGTGAAGGTTCTCTCTATAACTACCGAGACAGACTATGTAACATACCCACTACCTAAAATCAAACTTTTTCGTTGATTTCTCAACAATGAGAATCCCCGAAGCTCGCAGCAGTGAAATGCCAAACCCGATCCACAGGTCCTTCTCACCCGCACGACTTTTCTGCACTAAGTCGTGATCTTTCCCTGATCTTAATTTTGGGTTTCGGGGTTTCGTGATCCCCGACGTCAAGAGTTTCTATCCTCTTGAATCCCCGATCTCCGATGAGCAATTTCACCGATACGCGTCCTGTACGCGTTAGCCCTCCTGGATATGCTCTGATCCATGTGACTGCTAATTCATAAGACCGCAACCTTATCCTTCTTTCGGGGTTTTGGGCTTCAAAATCCTGATGCACTCCAACTCTCGTTAGCCCTCCAGGCTATACTCCTAGCCCACATGAAAACTATCTCACAAGACCGCAACCTTGTCTCCCATCGGGGTTTTGAACATCGCAATGTCGAAATGCATAAACATTTTGTCCTCGGAATCCCCGATATCCCAATACGACGTCAGCTTCTGCTAGTCCCCTGGGCTATACCTTTTGGGTCCATACGACCTCCCTCTATATGACCGCAGTCATACCACCTATCGGGGCTTCGGGGTTTCAAATGCTGAAAAACATTTGCCCACGGGATTGTCGATCCCTCGAATCCCGATTCTCTGCTTTGATGATAGCTGGCCCCCACAAAACGGAGCTTTCCTCCTTATCTGATACGCTGACAGCTGGCCCACAATGGCACTTTTCTCCTTGTCAGGGTTTCGGACTTCACGATTCCGAAATGCCCAAACCTCTTGTCACCAGGATTCCCGATATCCCGATGACCAAAATGCCGATAGACGACTTCCTGTCGGGACTTTCCCCGATGGCTCTGATTGCTGCTGCGCGTCCTCCTTTGATGGACGGTCTTAGTTAACTCTCGGGATTTTGAGACTTCTGATGTCCTGGATGCCTTGTCCCTAGGACTCGCGAAATGCCGGACTCTGACTCCCTTCAGCTCTCTGACACGCGTCCCAAGTGAATGGACAGTTCAGATCACTCCTCGCGTTTTCGAGACTTCTGATGTCCCGACTTTCACGACCTCAGGAACTCCGATTTCTCGAATGTCGATATCCCGATGTCTAGTGCCCAGATCTCCGGAATGGATGATCGCGTGACACGCATCCTCTCTCAGATGGACGGCCCAGATTTGTGTCGGGGTTTTCAAGGTGGACTTACCCAATCTCCTGTCCACGGGAATGCCGATATCCCGACTCCTGATGCTTTGATCTCTCCCACGTGTCTCCACTAACGGACAGTCCAGATCATTTTCAGGTAATTTCCCATGGAAATTCCCGATCTCATGTCATCGAGACTTCCGATTTCCCGATACATGAAGCCCCAATGAGCCAACCCTCCTTTCGGTATTTTCCCTTCTGTTCACGAGCTTAACCCTCGCGCAAATTCAGTCAGATCCGATGGTTGATGGGTATCTGCTCAAGATCTGACGGCTCAGATCTGTCCCACCTCGCGCATTCTTCCACTACTTCGTGGATGTGGAAAGATCAACGGTCCAAATTCTCTCATGGACCTTGGGGGGGGGGAGGGTCTACGATCCCAATTTAATCGATATTCATGAAGATAGAGAGAAAAAGGGGCAAGGTATGTAACTCCCTTGTTACTTTCATCAAGCTGACGGTCGTGAATGACCATGGGTCTTCCGACAGGATCTCATCCGTCGATTCGTTACTTATCCCTACGCTGCTACTTCAGAATTTTAAGAGGGTCATTCCTCCTCATACATGATTATTAAGACTTGCACATTCAAGTCATTTTTCCAGGTTTTTGGTAAACCTTTCCAAGGAGGGAATCTATGTGAAGAGATCTATTCCGGGGCTTTCCTGGAGACAGACAAAGGGAAACAAACTCCCGAGGATGGACTGGGAGTCTGACTTGGTCCAACTCATGCATAATTAAATTCATTTATCAACATAATCCATGCGTGGTCTTTCTGTTATAAGCATATATCTAACATTTCTTATCAAAACACTGCACATACATTCTTATACTGTAATCGTTCACAATTTCACAGTTTATGAGAATATATGTCAGCATATGAATTTCAAGATGCAATATGAAAAACAGTTATCAGAAATAACATCATAAGTGGGTGCAACTGCTGAGAGGGGTGCTCGTTTCCACCCAACCGTAGGCATAGCGACTCCCAGCGGATTTACCACTAGCCACCCCCGAGCTGAGACCACAATGCTGTGAGACTGTGTCTCTCTGTCTGCCAGTGACCAGGAGCGAAGGTTGCAATCCTTCCTCTCTTCTATCACTCACTCTGCGTAATGCTAGAGTTCCCCTCGCGTCTGCCCTCCCCAAATCGCTTCTTCCCCATGCCTTATCCCCTTGCGAGGTTGCGTGTGGCGCGATTACCCTCACGCTGATCAGGCCTGACGGCTCTATGGATAGGCGGTTCACCTCCCCATCCCTGATTAAGCCATCAACCTGCTAGCCTGCAAGGCATTAAATTCAGGGCCAGCGAGCTACTTTTGGTTCTTCAGGCCAGTGGAGTCCAAATACATTATTAATTCTTGGTGGAAGTTAACGCCACCTTTCTAGGTGCCCTCCACCGTCATCGTGGTCTCTTTTTCTGCACATCCCCTCTCAGCAGTCCTGCAATAAATTCAAAATGTTATTCACATTCATTGACCTCTTCCTCGAGGTCCATTTGCATCACATATTCACATTTATGAGTTTGCCATAGTTCTTGGCCAGTCCAGTTATATTTACAAGCTGGGGGAAATAGGGTGTTACAATTCCCTCCCCCTTAAAAGGAACATCGTCCTCGATGTTCTTATCTACTAACATGAATTG
>ML781815.1:68268-92179 GCA_009831015.1 Picea engelmannii
CTACGATCCTGATTTAATCGTTATTCATGAAGATAGAGAGAAAAAGGGGCAAGGTATGTAACACCCTTGTTACTTTCGTCAAGGTGATGGTTGTGGATGACCATGGGTCTTCCGACAGGATCTCATCCGTTGATTCATTACTTATCCCTACGCTGCTACTTCAGAATTTTTAGAGGGTCATTCCTCCTCGTACATGATTATTAAGACTTGCACATTCAAGTCATTTTTCCAGGTTTTTGGTAAACCTTTGCAAGGAGGGAATCTCTGCGAAGAGATCTATTCTGGGGCTTTCCTGGAGACAGACAAAGGGAAACAAACTCCCGAGGATGGACTGGGAGTCTGACTTGGTCCAACTCATGCATAATTAAATTCATTTATCAACATAAGCCATGCGTGGTCTTTCTGTTATAAGCATATATCTAACATTTCTTATCAAAACACTGCACAGACATTCTTATACTGTAATCGTTCACAATTTCACAGTTTATGAGCATATATGTCAGCATATGAATTTCAAGATGCAATATGAAAAACACTTATCAGAAATAACATCAAAAGTGGGTGCAATTGTTGAGAGGGGTGCTTGTTTCCACCCCACCGTACGCGTAGCGACTCCCAGCAGATTTACCACTAGCCACCCCCGAGCTGAGACCACGATGCTGTGAGACTGCATCTCTCTGTCTCCCAGTGACCAGGAGCGAAGGTTGCAATCCTTCCTCTCTGCTATCACTCACTCTATGTAATGCCAGAGTTCCCCTCATGTCTGCCCTCCCCAAATTGCTTCTTCCCCACGCCTTATCCCCTTGCGAGGTTGTGTGTGGCGCGATTACCCTCACGTTGATCAGGCCTGATGGCTCTACGGATAGGTGGTTCACCTCCCCATCCCTCATTAAGCCATCAACCTGCCAGCCTGCAAGGCATTAAATTCAGGGCCAGCGAGCCGCTTTTGGTTCTCAGGGCCAGTGGAGTCCAAATATGGTATTAATTCTCGGTGGAAGTTAAGGCCACATTTCCAGGTGCCCTCCACCATCATCGTGGTCTCTTTTTATGCACATCCCCTCTCAGTAGTCCTGCAATAAATTCAAAATGTTATTCACATTCATTGACCTCTTCCTCGAGGTCCATTTACATCACATATTCACATTTATGAGTTTTCCATAGTTCTTGGCCAGTCCAGTTATATTTACAAGTTGGGGGAAATAGGGTGTTACAGACTGATTGTAACTGCAGAAAACCACTAATTGCATCTGCCAGATAATTCGAATAATATCAGGGTGATCGCCAGAGGAGCTGAAGAGTCTCAAGGTAACTGCCAGTGGAATGAAGACTCATCATAGAGACACGTGATAGATGGAAAAGCATCAAAGACTGTAGCTGCCAGAGAATAGACTCAACATGATTTCCAAAGACAATGAAGAGCTAGGTGTATGATCTGGCATAGGACTTTGCATGATAAATATACGCAGAATAGAGAAGAGATGGTTGTTATTGTTAAGGGTGATGCATGTGGGTAGAAAGAGACATAGTGCACGACTGGAAGAAAAGAGAGAGGCATTGTGAAGAGCATGCAGAGGCATAACGCATAGAAGGTATATGGCGCACAGAGAGCATAAAAGGGAGATGAACAGAAATCACAAGGTGTTGTTGTGGAGAGTTATTGATGCGGGTAAAAGCGTGTTGTGAGTAGCAGCTGAAATGCATAGAAGAGGCATAGCGCATAGAATGGAAATGTTGTGCATTGCATATAGCGCAGAAGAAAAACATAGAACATAGATGCATATCTAAGATAGGAAGAGAATTCTGAGGTGCACATGTAGAGTCAGAGCAGAAGAACAGAAAGCTCAAGAAGATGCGAGCAGGAAGACACTGTTGCAGGCAGAGCAGAGCAGTGTAGCAGAGTAGTGATGAGACTGGTAAGCCATTGACAAACACTGAATCACTATAACAAGTTTCTGTAACGAAGATTTATAACAGGGGTGGTAGGGAGGTGCTAGGGAGGATTGTTATCCTCAGAGTTTCAAGTGGGTGCTTGAACACAGGGAGCTGTAGCTTCCATCTGGTTGTAGCCAGAAGAACCAGGGTGGCAGGGTGGTGCAAGGGAGAACTATTGATCTCTTTTATACAGGTTGGTGCTTGTGTGACTGGAAGTTGGTGCTTCCATCCAGTTGGTGCTGGAACACTCATGGAGTTGGTGCTTCCTTCTAGTGGGTGCTAGAGAAACTAGAGAGTTGGTGCTCTCAGCAATTTGCAGCTTGTACAGGTTGGTGCTTGTGTTTAGGGAAGTTGGTGCTTCCATCTAGTTGGTGTTGGAACACAAAGGGAGTTGTTTCTTCCTTCTAGTGGGTGATAGAGAAACCAGAGAGTTGGTGCTCTCAGCAAGTTGTTGCTTGTAAAACAGAGGTGGTAGCCTAAAAAATGAGTTGGTGCTCATAAGAATGATAATGTACAGAATATAAAGATTACTTATCATATCAAGAAGAAGAGGTTTTTCCCTTTAAGGGTTTCCTTAGGAAATATCTATCTCTGTGTGCTTCATGTGTGTGATTGATGTTGAATACTCTATTTCCTACTTCCCTTCATTATTGTGATCATCATTGAGTGTTCTGTAATGAGTTTAAAATGGATATAATTGTTTAAGCATAGTGACAACTAATTTATCCCCCCCTCTCAGTTGTCCAACAATAGATCCCATGTGGATGGAAGAACTTGATATGGAGGAATTAAGAGGGAAGATTTGGTCCAAGATTTCAACAAATACGAGATACAACACAATAATTTGTCGACATTTACTATCTTTATGAAATTTCTCTGATCTTTTAATTTCTAATGATACCTCACATTGTATTGGGATAAGAGGACGTGCTTTCCAAATCAAATAGATAATGAGTGTAGTCGTCTATTTCATAGAGCAAAAGAGAAAAATTTACCAAATTGAGAATTTTAGGATTGGGATTAAAGATCTAGAATCACCTCATTTGCCCATTTTCTTTCTCTTATTGGAGTGGCTAAAGTTTAAACAAAAAATAGCAATTGAAAATCTAACACAAAGACTAAACTCTCAAATCGAATGTGCATTTTCTGAATAGGTAGAAAAAACAATCAACAATGTCACATGGCCTATGTTTCCCAAAGAAATGAGTAGGGTTTTAACAAAACTTACAATTGAAAGAGGAATGCATTCAATATCAGAAGAGAAAACTTATTCAAATACCTTGTAATGGTTAGTATGATGCAAAATTCAAATCAAATGTGAAAAAGGGTATTAAGTGCTAGATTAGATGAGGAAACACAATAAGAACTAATCAACACTTTCATATGTCACTTGCAAAAATTATAGCAACTACATTCATGAACCTCTCAACTAGGAGAGATAGATGAGGAAGAAACGATTGCATATGTTCATGATATTTATGAGAAATACATTGAGGGAAAGGATTCAACATGGATTTCTAAAGAGAAAGATAGAGGTTATTTCAAAAGATGATATAGATGAGGGAACTAAGCATCTTTCTAGTGGAAAGACATATGATCATGATGGTTTAACAACTAAAATGTTCAAATGGGGAGGTCAACATTTGCAACCACTTCTCAATAATATATTCAATTAATCCATATGGCATGTGTTTCCTTCAAAATGACATGAAAAGTGAACACTATTCACAAAGGCAGTGACATAAATAATGTGAGAAATTATAGAAACATCACAGTCAGTAACCTCTTTTCCAAGCTATGTTGAACCATTATAGAGAGGAAAATAAATAAATGGGTCGAAGAAAACAATTTCTCAAGCTAGTTTCTATCCTGAGCATTCAATTATTGACCACTTAGTAACTTGTAGAGTAATTACTAAGAAAACATTGGGGAAATGTAATACTATTTATCTATGATTTGTTGATTTGTTGATTTGGATAAATCCTTCAATATAGTGTATTGAATAAAACTTTGGGAAAGAATGGAGAAAGTAGGAATTTCACTTGAGTGGAGAGAAGATACTTTTCGCTTATCTGAAAAGGTTGTTGCAAAATTGGGGTTACTAATAAACGATAAAACTCTGTTATAGCAAATTGTTCCACACTCCATGCATATTTCTTTGATGGCCTTCCATTTACCTCTACAGACTTCATTTCCCCTTCACTCCAGAGCTAAAAATACTCAATGTTTTATACATGTATGCAACCTTCTAGCTATACAGCTCACGTATGTATGAGGGTTGCTCCATTATAGCCTGCATACATTGGGTTTGGTGCTCAAAAAAATTAAAATGCATCAGGTTTCCATGCGATATCACAAGATCTATGATCCTTGACCTTATGTATACTAGAAATTCTCTGAATCGACCCTTCAATTCCATTTGGAGGCTATAAATTGAGCCATATACAAGCCTTGAAGACAATCACACATCATAGAGAGCAAAGACACTCTGGAGAAATTTCACCTCAATTGAGTTTGCATCCCTTTGTCCTTGAAAGTCTGAACTTCTTTTTTTCATACCCCAAGCTCTTCCTATATTGTGATGGAGAACCTCATTGGCTCCTACATGTGAGCTTGCCTTCATGGAGGATTGAAGTGGTGGATGACCATGTTGGCACAGGGGCAGACCCAAGGTTCAATGCTTTAACAACACACCAAAAAAACCCTAACTATCGACCATTTCGGCAACACCTGGGAAGTAGATGAAGTCTCACCTGAGGTAGAGGCAGGGAGGTTGTAGGAATCAAGTGTCTACAACCTAGTTGGGACACAGATCTGTGATTACAACACTTGACAAAGCACTTAACCAACAATATGCATTAGGTTGTGATTCTTATTCACATAGCATATTAAACTTTATTATAGATTAGTGCAATAACAATCAAAATCTAATCCTTAAAACCTCTTAGCACATAGCATAAGCTTAGATATAACTGTTAGCGATATTTCTTGTAAGGGGGGTGTTTCTCTCCGATTTTTAGGCCCTTGGTGTAAAATGCAGAGAAATGGGGTTTAAAAACCCACCAAGTGTGTTTTATTCAAAGGGCACAGTCATGAGTGCCAAGCGCAGCACACAGAAGAAGTCCTTTTCGGGCTTAAAATCAAGCGAGCGGGCATTTTGTTTTCAATGGCAAGGATCCATTGACGAAGCAGAGCAATGGTCGGTGGGTAATTGCAGTCAACCGAGTCATGCCAAGTATAGCGCAGAAGTTTTTAAGGAAGTGAACGGTCAGAATTCTCCGTGGAGCACTCGTGAAGTTATGAGGGTCGTTGATCGCGATCAGTTTAAGCGTGGGATTATTTCTTAAACTCGAGGTTTGTGAGTTCGGAGGGCAGACCATATCCTTTGGTTGCACGAGATTGTGAGTTACGAGAAGTGTCCAAAGGGGAGTCAACCATCGCGGACCATCACGTCTCGGGACTTCGCAAGGGGAGAATGCCAAAGTTTGATACTCCAACTCATGAGGTCGCGAGTTGCAAGAGGCGCTAGCACTTAAACCCTAGAGAATGGTTATGTGTGGAGGGATCTAACAAGGAAAGGAGCCGGACCCGTATCACCATCTCGAATATCAAGAGTTTGGAAAAGAGGAGCCAAGGGTCTTCGACCCACGAACTCGTGAATCACAAAATGCAAAGATAATTTAATGTCGGGCCCATAGTAGCGCCGAAAGTGTTCTGGGCTGTCTGATCAAGGAGAGACACGTGGCGCATGATTGGGCTATGTCGCCACCTCACCTATCGTAAATTTGAAGCACGAGGATCAGCCTCCTCCCATCCATGAGACACGAAGTGCCGAAGGCGTCCAAGATTTGAGCCCACAATATTGCCGAGATGTTCAAGGCCATCCGATCAGAGAGGGGCACGTGGTGCACGATTAGGCTCTATCACCTCTTCGTGCATCGCAACTTTGAAGAGCCAGGATTAGCTCCCTCCCATCCATGAGACACAAAGTGTCGAAGGCATCTGGGATTTGGGCCCACAATATTGCCGAGATGTTTAGGGTCATCCGATTAGAGAGGGGCACGTGGTGCACGATTAGGCTCTATCGCCTCTTCGCACATCGTGACTTTGAATAATGAGGATCAGCCTCCTCCTAGCTATGAGACGCGAAGTGCCGAAAGCGCCTTTGAGGATAAGCGTAGGGTCACAGTCCGTGGTCACTCGGGGAAATAGAAAGAGTTGTGCAAAAGGGCCAAAAGAGACAGGTTTAGCTGCAAAAGGGATCGTCGCGATCTCCAGGTGCCAGTCCAACTTTGTCTCAACCCTGGTTCCTGCTAGAAGTAAATGAAGGTGGGAGGAGATGGTTGAAACCTATCCTCACTCATTAATTATAAGGTATGGAGGATCTGCCAGGCAGTCTGCCCGAAATGGTCCTATGTGCTGGTTTTTTTCAAAGAAGCCATGTCGAGTCCTCGACTAACCAAAGAAGTCTGCACACGCTAACTCAACATTTAATGGCTCAACTACCCCCCTGCAGGAGCCATTCAAAGTTAAGGTGGCGTCTGATGAAGGATTTCTATCCGAGTTTGACTGAAGGGATGCCACGCCTTGGAGGTCCGAGCACGCCTCTGTTGGGCATTTTTTTCTGAGTATATGTACTCAGTTTTTGTATTTTTGAAAGCATAGATGGTAGAGCACAGCTCCCGACTGTAAAGTTTATGAGGAAGCTCTGGTTATGTATTTTGATTTGAGACTGTCAAATTAATGGAAGTCAGCTTCTCTTTCCTTTTTATTTTGTCTGTTAGTTGTTTAAAACACTCGGCATTGGAGGATCCAGCCGAGGGTCGCACATTGTAGGATGACGTATGGTTGGTCACTGCAATCTCTGCACTAGTCTTAAGCAGTCTCCCACGTTGTCTTTTTCATCTTACATTGAATGATTCAGAATTGGAGGATCCAGCCGAATGGTTGTGGCTGCATAGTATGATAGATTTGATCAGTGTGCAGTTATCACTGTGTCATTTAGGCACATTTTAGTGTCTTGTTTTTCTTTCCAAAGTTGCTGGAAGGCTTGATGCCCAGAGCAGTCTCCCCTCTTTTCTCCCTAGTATTCCCTCTACTCTCGCTTTAACTCAAATTCCTGACTGAAGTTAGTTATGGCCCTCACTTCCCTGTGCATTTATGGCCTAGTTTTCTGAGTTAAATCATACTATTTTGAGTTCACTCACATCCGATCACCCCATTTAAAACAAAATCATGACATAAACTGATGGGCGTCGAGCTATGCTCCTACTGCAATCCAAGAGTGACTTCCAACACCAACATTTATGGCGCCGTTGCCGGGGACGAAGTTGAAAATTTTCCCTGGGATTGAACAACATTGAGCCTCTGATTCTGAAGGTGCATCAGGCATCAGAGCCCTTGAAGAATGCTACTGTGCACCTGGCGACTCCACTTTGGTGACTCCAATGTTTCCACATTACTATTTCAGTTGAGGCTACTATTAGCACACCTGAAAGTTGACCCCGAGGAGATTTCTCGAGAAGGTTTCGACAGCTGCTTTCTTAGCCCTAGAAGTTTCCTGGGAAGACACAACGTTAGGATCTGGCCTTTGATGGTGAACAAGGGTCAGACACATTCAAAGTTGTGAATCTTTCACCTGGAAACTCCATGATTCAAGGATCGATTGACGACTCCGCTAGTTCAGAATGCAAAAAAAAAAAACTTAGCTCAAAGGTTTGCTTTCTGTGACTTTTCCCAGATAGTTGGTTTTCCTAATCCACTTCCTGATGAATGGGAAGATATCCTCCCTAAATTGCAAGAGGAAAGTTTGGAGGTACTAGCTGAGCATTTACTGGAATTTCATGAAGTTATTCATAGATTTAATATCGTGCATGAAGATGTCCAGATTAAGCTTTTTAGGCATTCATTAAAGGGAGCTGCTCTTGCTTGTTGTCGATCTCTTCCCACTGCAAGCATCCATTCTTTGACAGATTTTCATACAACTTTCAATTCATTTTGTAAAAATTACTTCCCAGCTGAGTGTTTGTATGAAAACTGTTGCGAAGAGTTTTCTTTGCTTCATGAAGCCTCCGTTGGCCCTGAAGACTATGTTTGTGATGAAGCTTTTGTTGTGGAGGAAAGTGTTCGCTGTGGAAATATAGAGGTGTTGAATGATATTAATTATGATAGCCCTAGTACAGAAGCATATAACATCATTTCAGATGCATCTGTTCTTTTAGATGTTCATAAAGATCAACATGCCTCTTGTGAAAATTATGAGTTTATAGAGCAGATGTTGTCTACAGTAGATGGCTCTCTTGGATATAGGGTTGAGGTAGACATTCTTGGCAGCTCTTTTGAAGAGGATATTGAAAATTTCATAGCTGCATTAGTTTCTACCCTTGATAAGCCTGTTGTCTCAGATCTAAGGCAAGAAGCCATTGTGGAAGAGGATTGTTCTCTTTTCCTTCATGAAATTTCCCATGACGTATTTACATTTGGGATTGAATCGAAGGATCGGGAGATCGTTCCTTTTTTACAATATGGGGGAGTTTTGTGCTCACCCAACTTTGATGATCATTCTGGGAAGGAGAAGACTGCGAAGCCTTCTCCTCTGTTTGAAAACGAAGGACATGGGAAGGAAATCAGCCTTCTTGAGCAAAAGGATGAAGAAAAGAGCTTTCCCATGGGTCCTGTTTATGGCCATTATGAATTTGACCCTTGGGAGAGCCAAGAAGAAGAAATCCTCCCAGATATGATTGTGCCTATCGGAGGCTGTGATGATGAGGGCTCTAAGGATGGAAGTCTGGAGGAAGAAGATGTTCTAAGTGAACTGATGAAGCAGGTGGAATCTCTCACGACCCAATCAACAAGATTGGGATCTGAAGACAACAAAGAGGATTTTCCAGTCCTTGAGGCAGATGTTCTTGGTAGCTCTTTTGAAGAGGATATTGAAGATTTCATAGCTGCATTAGTTTATGCCCCTGATGAGCCTGTTGTCTTAGATTTAAAGGAGGAAGTGATGGTGGAAATGGACGGTTCTCTTTTTCTCACGATATATCCCATGATGTGTTTACATTTGGGGTTGAAATGGAGAATCGGGAGATAGTTCCATTTTTGCAAAATGGAGGAGTTTTGTTCTCACCTAACTTTGATGATTATTTGGAAGAGGAGCAGTTTGCCTTATGTCTAGAGCCAGTTAGCGAGCAGCCATTGCTTGAGATCAGACAGCATCCGTCAGTTGTCCACCTACCTGTGCTTACCAGAGATATTCAGCCATGCATAAACAACTATGTAGCAAAGGAGGCCTCTTGTCACCAATTTTCTAGAGTTTGCCACTGGTCCTATGAGCCTGTGAAGGAATACATGGAGTTGTATTTCCTTCACAAGTTGGAGCCACCCTATTTCATCCCAACTTTAGCTTGTAAGGAGGAGCTGAAGAGCGTAACCGTTCTATTGTCACGGTTACACTATCTGTTGGTGATCATCGACAGAATGAAGCAACCTCCATTTAGGAAGTTACTTGATTGGTTATGGTGGAAATTTGCTTTCACCTAGCCCCATGTAAAGGATTTTACTAGTTTAGAACTGTACATAAATAAGCTCTCTCAAGCATGTATGTTTATTTTATTTTTCTTTTACTTTTACTTTTCAGCCTGTATTTTCGGCAAGGTGTTTCAAGCTTGACTCCATAGCCCAACAACAGGCAACTGGAACTGCAAAATGAGTCCTTAGAGCATCACAGGGAGGACTATATCCCCCATGGAGCATATGTTAGAGATATTTCTTGTAAGGGGGGTGTTTATCTCCGATTTTCAGGCCCTTGGTGTAAAATGTGGAGAAATGGGGTTTAAAAACCCACTAAGTGTGTTTTATTCAAAGGGCCCAGTCATGAGCGCTAAGTGCAACACACAGAAGAAGTCCTTTTTAGGCTTAAAATCAAGCGAGTGGGCATTTTGTTTTAAATGGAAAGGATCCATCGACAAAGCAGATCAACAGTCGGTGGGCAATTGCAGTCAACCGAGTCGCGCCAAGTATAGCGCAGAAGTTTTTAAGGAAGTGAACGGTCGAAATTCTTCGTGGAGCACTCGCGAAGTTACGAGGGACATTGATCGCGATCAGTTTAAGTGTGGGATTATTTCTTGAACTTGGGGTTCATGATTTTGGAGGGTGGACCATATCCTTTGGTTTCACGAGATTGCGAGTTACGAAAAGTGTCCAAAGGGGAGTCAACCATCGCTGACCATTGCGTCTCGGGACTTTGCAAGGGGAGAATGCCAAAGTTCGATACTCCAACTCGCGAGGTTGTGAGTTACGAGAGGCGCTAGCACTTAAACCC
The DNA here is from genome assembly GCA_009831015.1 of Picea engelmannii. Lineage (NCBI taxonomy): Eukaryota > Viridiplantae > Streptophyta > Pinopsida > Pinales > Pinaceae > Picea > Picea engelmannii. The sequence goes on from ML781815.1 coordinate 78,521, forward strand.
TAGCCAATGGTTACGTGTGGAGGTCACTGCCAAGGAAAGGAGCCGGACCCGTATCGCCATCTCGGGTATCGAGAGTTTGGAAAAGAGGAGCCAAGGGTCTTCGACCCATGAACTTGTGAATCGCGAAATGCAAAGAGATTTTAATGTTGGGCCCACAGTAGTGTCGAAAGTGTTCTGGGTCGTCTGATCAAGGAGAGACACGTGGTGCATGATTGGGCTATGTCACAACCTCGCCTATTGTAACTTTGAAGCACACGGATCAGCCTCCTCCCATCCACGAGGCACGAAGTGCCGAAGGTGTCCGAGATTTGGGCCTAGAATATTGCCGAGATTTTCAGGGTTGTCCGATCAGAGAGGGGCACGTGGTGCATGATTAGGCTCTATCTCCTCTTCGCGCATCGTGCCTTTGAAGAGCGAGGATCAGCTCCCTCCCATCCATGAGACACGAAGTGCCGAAGGCGTCCGGGATTTGGGCCCACAATATTGCCAAGATGTTCAGGGCCACCGATCAGAGAGGGGTACGTGGTGCATGATTAGGCTCTATCGACTCTTCACGCATCGCAACTTTGAAGAACAAGGATCAGCCTCCTCCCAGCTGCGAGACGTGAAGCACCGAAAGCGCCTTTGAGGATAAGCGCAGGGTCACAGCCCGTGGTCACTCGGGAAATAGAAAGAGTTGTGCAAAAGGGCCAAAAGAGCCAGGTTTAGCTATAGAAGCGATCGTCGCGATCTCCAGGTGCCAGTCCGACTCGGTCTCAACACTGGTTCCTGATAGGAGTAAATGAAGGTGGGAGGAGGTGGTTGAAACCTCTCCTCACTCATTAATTATAAGGTATGGAGGATCCAGCAGGTAGTCTGCCCGAAACTGTCCTATGTGCTGGTTTTTTTCAAAGAAGCCATGCCGAGTCCTCGACTAACCAGAGAAGTCTGCACACACTAACTCAACATTTAATGGCTCAGCTACCCCCCTGCAGGACCCATGCAAAGTTAAGGTGGCGTCTGACGAAGGATTTCCGTCTGAGTTTGACTGAAGGGACGCCACGCCTTGGAGGTCCGAGCACGCCTCTGTTGGGCGATTTTTTCTGAGTATATGTACTCAGTTTTTTTATTTTTGAAAGCATCGATGGTAGAGAACAGCTCCTGACTGTAAAGTTTCTGAGGAAGATCTGGTTATGTATTTTGATTTGAGACTATCAAATTAATGGAAGTCAGCTTCTCTTTCCTTTTTATTTTGTCTGTTAGCTATTTAAAACACTCGGCATTGGAGGATCCAGCCGAGGGTCGCACATTGTAGGATGACGTATGGTTGGTCACTGCAATCTCTGCACCAGTCTTAAGCAGTCTCCCATGTTGTCTTTTTCATCTTACACTGAATGATTCAAAATTGGAGGATCCAGCCGAATGGTTGTGGTTGCATAGTATGATAGGTTTGAAGAGTGTGCAGTTATCACTGTGTCATTTAGGCACATTTTAGTGTCTCGTTTTTCTTTCCCGAGTTGCTAGAAGGCCTGATGTCCATAGCAGTCTCCCCTCTTTTCTCCCTAGTCTTCCCTCTACTCTCACTTTAACTCAAATTCCTGACTGAAGTTAGTTATGGCCCTCACTTCCCTATGCATTTCTGGCCTAGTTTTCTGAGTTAAATGATATTGTTCTGAGTTCACTCACATCCGATCACCCCATTTAAAACAAAATCGTGACATAAAATGATGGGTGTTGGGCTCTACTCCTACTGCAATCCAGGAGTGACTTCCAACGCCAACAATAACATTCATCAGTCATGAAGACCTAAGCAATAATAGATCTATCTATCATACATCAAGATTAGTGCACTAAGAAGATAAATACATAAACAACATAATCAACATAGCACAAAGCATATCAACACAGGATTTACGTGGTTCACCCCAGTGTGGGGCTAAGTCCACCAACTTCTTCTTCTTCTTTATTAGTCTTCATGCTTCTTACATTCTTCTGCTCATATGCACAAATCCACAAAGCCAACTCTGCAAAGGACAGGATATCTGTGCGCACCTCGCCAGATCCTCCGTCCCCGAATTCGATCACAGCACAAAGCCTTACATAGTTTGTGCACAAAGCCTCTTACACTCACTTGCACTTAGCTCTGCAAGTCTCAACACTGAGTATGCGCAAAACCCAACAATTGTTCTCCGCACTTAGCAACCTTTACATATTCTTTCACGAAGCCAACTTAGATAGCCCTCGCTCTAAGTATTATCTACTTATTTATACATTACAAAAAGGCATAAGCATGGGTAAACCCTTGGGCCTACATCCTATACCTGTTACATAAACCCTAAAATCCAAAAAATCCCGCAAAATGGGCGAGATCCCACGATCTCAGCTTTGATAGGGTGATCCATCTTTGACTAGCCTGTCGAAGTCCCAAAAATGGTCAAACATGACCAATGTTTCCTCAAAACTTGGTCAAGGGCCAACAGGCCCCCAACACTCACCTGTGACTCATCCCAAGTCACTTTGATCTGGGAAAAACTACTTCGAAGGCCTCGAGCTTCTTCGCCAAAGCCTCCTGCTCAACGAACTCTTGAATTACTTGTTATGTGACAGGCCCTTCCAAGCATTGTTCCACTGTCATAACTACTTGTTCTAGCTGTGAGCCTTGTCCTTCGATCTCTTCAAAAAGCGTGCAGGATTTGTCGTGCACCAGCTGGAGTCTCTGTGTCACCTCCATGAATTTTCTCTAGATAGCAGTAACCTGCTACTGGATTGCATGCTTCTCCTGTGACCTCTTCATCTTCTCAACTGTGGTAAGCAACTTCATTTGTACTTGCATGGTGGACGCTTGCTTCTTCTCCTCCTAGAGTTGTGCTTCCAATTTACTCAGCTCTAGGTATTCTACAAGGCACTCATAGGTCTGTGCACTTCAGTCACATAATTGTTTACTTTTGAGGCCAACACCCTAATTCTTTATACTGCACTCCTGGCATCTTCTTCCCTCTGATCTCGTACTTCTTGCGGAGTGCTAGGTACTGCTTGGATTTCTAACTCTACTACTCTTGCTTGAAGCTGATGAATGGCTTCAGTGAGATTCCCCACTTGCATCTTCGTTGACTCTGGTTCCTTCTGATCCAAGCCTAACATAGAGCGAAGTGCTCTAGTCACTGCCTCCTTGATCATAATTTTCTCTGCGAGAAGTTGGTCTTTTTCTTCCTATATCTTCGCATTACTCTTCTCAAACTTCGCCTGAATTTCACTTTTCTCCTACTGCGCAACTCGAAGTTTCTCTAAGGCCTCCTCCTTTTCTTGCTTTAAGGCCTTTGTGGACTATTCCTTTTCTTCTTGGGCTCGATGGAGTCGAGCCTCAATTGCATATGCTAGCCTTCGTAATTGGGTGGGCTCATCCCCCAATTCTACACTTTTCGATGATGAAGGTGCAATAGGGACTGCACAGCTCAAATGGATATCATGTTGTATGTCCTTGAGATCCTTTTCTATTCTGTTGTACATTGACTCCTGATTTTCTCCATGCCTCTACAAGATGTCTTCTAAAGCGTCCTCTACGACTGCGATGAGGAGATCAACATCATCCATTGTGAGCACATTCTTCAACTGAGGTTGGTTGGCATGGGCCTTCTTTCTTGTCGAAGGTTTCTCCGAGGAAACCTTCCTCTTTTACGATGCTTCTGTTGTGGTGAGGGGATCCTTTGGCGGTGTTACTTCACCTTTTTCTTTCTTGTCTCCTTCTTCCCCTCCTTCCTCTTGGTTCACTTCGTCTCCTCCTCCTCCTACGGGTGAATCAGGTGTGGATTCCTCCGATGCGTTGTATTTATCATCACTTTTTATGTCATGCACTTCCTCCTTTTTCTTCTTTTTATTTGCACTGCCTTGTCCATCATACTCAGTCTGGGTGACCAAAGGAATTTCGATGATGTCGGGATCAAAGATTTCTGCATCTTTGACTGGTACAAGGAATTCTGCTAGCCATTCCTTAGTGATCTCTTCCATGTCTTCATAGGTCAATTTACAATACGACTGTAGCTCCTCCTTACTTTCATCCCTGCACGCGATGATGTAGATGAAGTGTCGGTCTGCGCGAAACTTTTCTAGCAACCTGTATGTGTGCAAAGTGTTTGGGGTCATCCGTGGAAATGCTTCAATAGAATGGTTCAACTATAGATAGTAAGCGTGGAACACCACGTTCGATTGCCACTACTTCGCCATATCACTTGTGTATCACAAGCTAGAGAACCTTGCGGCCAATGGATTTGATGGATTGATTTATGGGAATGTCACTCCCTCCGACATCTCCCAAGCGACAAATGCGATTAAAATCAACAACTAGTTGAAGTGAAACTCGTAGCCTTGGTCCCGTGCTTCGCAACAATCCTTCTCCAACTCATTGACGAGGTAGCTTGCCCAGTTCATCTGCATTCCTTCGATACACTTCCCTACGAGGTCGACTACAAACCTTGTGACTTGTGTCGGATAGTTCTTTCTGACTATCTTGCCAATGATCAGTTGGCAAGCAATGCGCATTGTGCCATCCTGGATGGAGGCTACCTTGTTTCCTCGCTTCCCATTCTCTACATCGCCAGAGTCTTATTTTATACATTGTGCCAGGGAGAAATCTCTAGCCTTCCCTGGATAGAACTGTTGAGGGTCCAGTCCTTGCATGCTTAATCTAGTGATGAGTTAGATCAGCACCGGATCCACAGTGACGCACTGATCAAGCTATAGATACCCTCCATGATATCATGACAGGTGGATTTTAACGCAAGTGTTAACCTCTTGATGTCTGTCGAAGTGGGGGATCTTCATTATGTTCATGATCGAGGAGCACACGAGCTCCTTAATCCACGACTGGGATACTATCTTGGTCTTCTTCCTAGTCGTCTTCGTCAGGTACCTATGCGGTGTGAGCATCGCATAGTTCTTCCGGTCTCCGAGGTTGAAATCACTTATCTTGAGAGCTGGGATTAGTCCCAACTAAGGTCTGACTGCGCGTATCCCCTTCAGGAGGTACGCAGTGATTAACGTATATTAAAAATCACACGGGACACTACCGTGATTCACTGCGCCAGTCAAAGGTGGTATGTAGTCTGACAAGACCAACGAGATTTGCTTCACGTTCTCCAGATCGTCACAGTGCTTGCCTCTTTTCTCAGCAGTGGGTCAGCTAGAACGATGTGCAGTCGATGGGAATTCTTGCAATCCACCAGTCGATGATGCATGTATTGCTACAGACATGACTTTCTTAGCCATGAGGTCTATCAGAATCTCCTCCACAGACTTCTCTAGCGTGCTATGCTCACCCGACATTCACACTGGTAATAAAATAAATTGGGTAGGCGAACAAACACTCAAGGTAATAGGATGAATGGCAAGGTATAGAAAACATAGCGCAATATGCAACCAATTCTATGTTATCTCGGATATCTTGGTTTGCAAAAAGTTTTCCCGACACAGCGTCTGACGGGTTAAATAAGCAATGTCGTAACAAATTCCTCTAACGGGCAAGAATGCCTCAATCAATACAATTCCATCCATTATGGCATGGTCTCAACGGTCCAATGGTGATATTTCCGTCAATAACTGTGTTTCTAGCCATTCTGGAGTGTCGTTCTAATAGTCGGGACACCTCCAACGACCATATAGCTTCATTGTGGTGAAGTCCCATTCTGCGCGGTTCTGTTATTCTGGCAAGGTTCAAGTTCTGCGAGTCTGCCTTCTCCAAAGTCTTCTCTGGAATTTCCTGCAGTTTTTCTAACTTTTCTTTCTTCTTACTGATATTTCTTTCCTTCTTTCCTGTGATTTGAGTCTCTGGGTTCCTCTTTCCATTCTTATTCTTATCTTATCTTAGCATAGTAACTTCACACTACTAAGGGTCTTTCAAAGTGTCTAAAAGTAATACTTCTTCTCTTACTATTTCTGGGGTGGCTATACTTTTTTCCTGCATGGATAGGTTCTTTAAGCCTTCTTGTGTTCTTTCAACTTCGACAACTAATTCTCTGGTCCTCTGTTGCTTCGACTTATCCTCTTGTTATTTTATTAGTCGCTCTATTTTTCTAGCTATGAAGTCCATTAAGTCTTTCTTTTTTTGTTCCATGGCTTCCTCTTCTTCTTTTCTTATGACATGGTCCTTCTCAATCCAAGTCTTTCCTAACAAAAGTGAAAAACGATCATTGTTCTCAACAAACTTAATGACTTCAAATTCTTCTTCGGTCAATGTTTCATGAGAAATCATAGGTACGTTAGTAATTCTTCCACATAGGGTTATCATCTTTCCTTTAAAGAAGCCTATCCTTCACAATGAAGGTACCATAGCAGGCTTTCCCAAAATTTCCCAAGTGCTTTCTGGCATAATATTCACATGTGTTTCGTCATCCAAGACACAGTTTATGTCGAAGTCTCCTATTCTTTTTTCTACGCACTGCTTCTCTTTTAAGATCTCTGGTAAGCTGGTGTCTTTGTGGTCCTTCAGTGTTTCTTTCAGTTGCAATAACATAGTCTCTGATTCTTTCTAGTGTTCTAACATATCCTTAGTCTCTTGACCTTCTTCATAGTTTTCTTGTCTCATGTTCATCCTTTCAATTTTGGCAATCATTCTAGGGAAATCCTCAACCTCATGACCAATATATTTACAACAGAGACAAATAGGACCTATACCAGGGCATTCCTTAGCAAGATGTCCTGGTATTCTGCAGTTATAACATAATGTCAATCCTCTCTTTCTTTTAAACGATCCCCAACCTTTCCTGTCCTACGCACAAGCATCACAGTGGTGGACCTCCAATCTGTAAAAAATCTTTCTAGGTTACTGCACCCACTTGTCAGTCAAAAAATTATTTCTATGCATAGGAATAACATATCTTTCACTATCTCTATCAAATTTATTCAGATCAAATCTTTCTTCTAGTTGTACCTTAGTTTTCAGACTAGGACAAAATCTATCAAACATACCTAGATTCATACTTTCAAAGAAAATTTGTCCACTTATCTTACCTTTACCGGAGCACAAAGCTCTACCTATTTCAAGATCTTACCTCTTTTCTTCAGATCATATTTCCTTCTTAGCACAGAGCTTCACAACTCAAGTATAATATTGCACACTAAAGCAACGGATCTACACACAAATATTTCTCTTTTCTTCAATTCCCAGCAATCACAGTTTCAGGTCCTGACAACGGAACCATTTGTTGGCATAGGGGTAGACCCAGGGTTCAACGCTTCAACAACACACCAACAAAACCCTAACTACCAGCCCTTTAGACAACACCTACGAAGCATATGAAGTCTCACCTGAGGTAGAGGCGGGGGGGTTGTAGGAATCATGTGTCTACAACCTAGCTGGGACACAGATATGTGATTACAACACTTGACAGAGAAAGTAGCAAACAATATGCATTAGGTTGTGATTCTTATTCACATCGCAAATTAACCTTTACTATAGATTAGCACAGTAACAATCAATATATAATCCTTAAAACCTCTTAGCGGATAGCATAAGCTCATATCTAACATTCATCAGTCATGAAGCACTAAGAAATTATAGATCTATCTATCATACATCAAGCTTAGTGCACTAAGAAGATAAATACATAAACAACATAATAAACATTGTACAAAGCATATCAACACATGATTTACGTGGTTCACCCCAGTGTGGGGCTATGTCCACCAACTTATTCTTCTTTTTTATTAGTCTTTAGGCTTCTTACATTCTTCTGCTCCTGTGCACAAAGCCACAGAGCCAACTCCACAAAGGACAGGAGATCTACAAGCAACTTGCCAGATCCTCCTTCCCCAAATTAGGTCACGGCACACAACCTTACAGAGTCTATGCACAAAGCCTCTTACACTCACTATCACTTAGCTCTGCATGTCTCAACACTCAATATGCGCAAAACCCAACAACTTTTCTCCGCACTTAGCAACCTTTACATATTCTTGCACGAAGCCAACATAGACAACCCTCGCTCTAAGTCTTAGCTACTTATTTATACATTACAAAAAGGCCTAAGCATGGGTAAACCCATGGGCCAACATCCTATACCCATTACATAAACCCTAAAAGCCCAAAAATCCCGCAAAATGGGTGAGATCCCATGATATCCGCTTCGCCAGGGTGCTCCGTCTTCGACCAACCTGTCGAAGTCCCAAAAATGGTCAAACATAACCAATGTTTCCTCAAAACTTGGTCGAGGTCCAACAACCTAGCTGGAGGGACTTAGTTTCTTGGTTTTGATATGTATCGTTATAGAATTTTGTCACCTATGTACTTCTGTTGATTACATTAATAGAAATACTATTTTCTCGTCCAATTGATATCTTGCAAATATTTGTATTTCTTTCAATAGGAATATTTGTTATGAATGTTAATGGATTACACTAATTTATATCCTAACATTATATATCATTACCACATGCTTGCATATCTTGGTTTTTGAAGACAAGTTGTAGGCATAAAACTTTGGGTCATGTGCTCAACAGTGGTCTTCTTCGGACGTCCGGATGAAGTAGGATTCTAGCCTTCTCTTGTTAGAATTTCATTTGTATAGGATACTTGAGACTAGATTTGATTTCTGGGTGTTGCTCTGCCTGTTGTGGTTTTCCCCTATCCATAGAGATAGATTCCTAGATTCCTCGTAATGGAATTGGCGACTCCACTAGGGAAATCTCCTTTTGGGGGTATTGGGTATTTTTCTCCTTTATTTGCTCTCTTTTTTTCTGAGTTTTCGTGTTTCATGTTGCTTGACAACCTGTATTTTTCCTTTTATCTCAATTTTTTGGCCTAACCCTTTCCCTGGCAGTGTCTTTTTTGACATACACGGGATTTCCCTTGACAGGGCGCGTACATACACATGTTTTCCTCCTTTAGGGCACATACATATGCGATCTATTCTCAAAACAGTCGCGCACACTATTTTTTTAATCTTTTTTATGGAGTTTGGTGTTTGTTGGGTGAGTTTTGTTGGTTGTTGAAACTTCTTGGGTCTATTTTCTTACTGTTAAGTGACTACAGAGTGATAGGAAGCTGCTTTGTTGGTGAATCTTTTGGTATAACTCCTTTCTTTTCATTTTTCACATTTTTTGTCCTTGCACATTGGTCTGGGTAGTTTCTTCTTGGTATCCTGCTTGGCTTGTTTCCTTTTGCTTGCAATAGGATATTACTATGACGTTGTTATTCAATCCTTGCATTTTATTTTCATTATATCGAAAATAGAAAAAAAAATTATTCCTTGCATTTTACTTATGGAATTTGCATTTTTGGCTACTTTACATTAGTTTTGGCATATTTGAAACATTTCACTTTATTGAAATTGTAGAGATTGCATCTTAGAAACAACATGTAGAAGCATACCATCTCATTAAAAATCAAGACTAGTACTTAGCAGTATTTTTACATTTGCTTCTTTTTATATATGTTGAGTCATAATACCATCAGTTTCACAAGCGTACCTCTTGAGTAAGCATAAGCCATTAAAATTAACGTTGAATAATTAAATTGATTAAAAACTATTTTCTTTTTCATGGTACATAAACAAGTATAGGGCCTAGGGCCTTGGAATAAGATTTTGTGAGTAAACTTCTCCAAGGCTATAAAACTGAACGTATTTGTCTGAACAAGGGGTGGTGAAATCCATTATATAATTGGTGTCCTTAGGAGGCTCCACTCACACTGGAGTTAAGCACGAGCTCACATGAAGTTGGTTGCATAGATAGTCCTCTAATACCTTCCTAGTGTAAAATATATTTTTGGGGTTCTATTCGTATTTGGAGGTCTTTCTAGTGCCTTTACCTCCGTGAGAGGTGGTTCTCTTAAGATTTCGGTCTTTGCTTCCCTTCCCATATGCTGGACCAGATTTGGGATTGCTTGTTGCACAACTGAGAGGGGGGGTGAATCATTTGTTACCGTGCTTAAACAATTATGCTTCTTTTGAAATCTTTACAACACACTCAATGATGATCACAATAATGCAGAGAAATAAACAAAGGCACATTCAGCATCAGTCACATATATGAGAAAGACAGAGACAGATAATTCCCGAGGAAACCCATACAAGGTAAAAACCTCTTTTTCTTTATATGATAAGTATTATCTACATTCTTTACATTATCATACATATGAGCACCAACTCATTGTGAGTTTACGACCTCTGGTTATGCAAGCTGCAACTTGCTGAGAGCATCGACTCTCTATTTTCTCTAGCACCCACTAGAAGGAAGTACCAGCCCCCTGGTTTCTCTAGCACCAACTAGAAGGAAGCACCAACTCCCTGGTTTCTCTAGCACCAACTAGAAGGAAGCACCATCTCCCTGTATTCAAGCACCCACTTGAACCTTTGAGGACACCAGTCCTCCCTAGCACCTCCCAACCACCATGAATAATAAATTATTTGTTACTGAAACTTATTACAGCGATACAAAATTATTCAATGGCTTACCAACCCTGTTGTTGTTCTGTTACGCTGCTCTGCCCTGTCTGCATCAATGTCTTCTGCACGCCCCTTTCACTTGTTGTTATTCTGCCTTTTATACTCTCTGCACCATATCCCTTTGATGCAACCTTCCTCTAGCATGCATCTCTATTCCTGCACTCTGCCTCCTTGCTCACACTTGAATCCTCCCCACCACAACTCCAATCTCTTCTTTGTTCATCATTCTTGTAGTACCTATGCTCCTTGTGCATGCAATATTTTCCACGCCACTACATGCTCACACCGCGCCCAATCTTCTGGACATCTCGAGTGCTTTTCCTCATCATCACAACTCTTCAGCTTCTCTGGTGGTTCCCGCCACGCGTTCAGCAGCACTGGGTGTTTTTCTAAGAATCCTCAGCCTCTCTGGCAGTTGAGACTCCTCGTCTTCTCTGGCACAGTTGAGTTTATGCCTTCTGTTTCAGTTACAGGCTTCAATGCTCATCCATCTGTCAATCCCCCTAACAATCGTCTTGCTTTATTGGACGAAGCTTAGAGACTCTTCATCTTCTCTAGCGATCACACAGAGGTCTCTTCGAATTCTCTAGCAGAGACCATCAATGATTTCTAGAAGTTATACTACGACGTACTACAGTAGCCCTCCGATCTTGTTCAAATTCACCTGCACCGTTGGATTGATTCCATGGGATTTTGCATTCATTTTGGCATTTCGGCATTCAAAAATTTGGCATTCGTGTGACCATGCATCTCAACATTCCCAGTTGTGATCCCCGAAATAGAGCTTGGTTGCTCTAGCTCTCGCTGATGTGACCAAGGGCAGTGACCACAGCCTTATGCATAAGGCGCTTTTGCGATTTCGCATTTCGTGAGTCTGGAGATGAGGCATCTCGACTCACCAAGTCGCGATCCCCGATACCCCAAAATTATGAAGTGGTGTAAACCTGCTGATGTCACACGTGTCGAATACCTGCCACGTGTCACCCTGATTCGTGACTTACATGTGCTTGAAATGTTGAATCAGTATGACACTTGTCATTACCTAGTTGTGCCATGTGTTCCTAGCTAATGTGGTTTGTTGACGTGAGTCGGATCGACGGTCCAGATCACATCTTGATCTGACGACTGCAATTAAATCGCAATATCGCATATCGCGATTTCGGGATTCCTGTGGTTATTATTCTTTGACATCTCCAACTCTCTATCCGCGAAACTCCGAAATGGAGTTGGATCAACGGTGTAGATCACATGCTGATCTGACGCTTGTGGTTAAGTCACGATTTTGCATATTGCGATTTCGAGAGGTTAGTGAATCTCGTTCCTTTGACTCTCTAGTCAGCGAAATGTTGATCTGTGTCAACGTGTCCTGCCTGAAGATGGACGGTCCTCCTTCTTTCGATATTTTGTGAGCCCTCTACTCCTTTCACTTTAAAGAACGTGTAGGTTCTCCTCGATCCAACGGTGATCGGACCCTACGCTCGGATCTAACGCCCGAGATCTATCCTCCATATCTGCGCGCTCCTCTTGTCTACAATGAGATCTGATGGTCATCGGGAATTCGGGATGGGATCCAACGATCACCGATGCTTCTCCTACAAGCTTACGCATCCTCCTTACTTGGAAGAATTTCTAAGTGTCAAAGGCCTCGACCTTTGATCCGCCTGTGATCCTAAGTACGCTATCTGCCTTGAGCTTTAGCCATGAGTTAACCTCATCCCTGGTACACACCTACGCACTACATTCGACTTTGCGCTAATTCCTCCTGAGCTTACTTTGTTCCTATTTTTCCATCGATGCACACTCTGATCCTGCCATCAATGACAAGCGCATACTGCCTATAAAGCATGCCAACCATCCTCTGCACTATCTCTTCTGATCTTATCGAGCTTGCTCTGCAGCGTCTTCCCAAACTACTTCTGATGTCCGTCTGTTACATTCTTCCAGCGTCTTCCCAAACTACTTCTGATGCCCGTCTGTTACATTCTTCCTATACTCATGCCATCTTCACTGTTGTACTTGCCATAAATGACAAGCATACGCTACCTGTTAAACATTTTCCAACAATCTCCCCCTTTGGCATTGATGGAAACTAAGGCACCCGAATTCTTTTCTCCCCCTTGGACATCAATGTCAAAGAAGAGACATGCTCCCCCTGAGCTATTGCAGTAATTTTAGGAGGCATTAGATATTCAAACAATACAAAACCCCCCCTAACAAGATGGACTCTTTTAGGTGTGAAATGAAATTACACCTAGCTTCTATCTGATATATTCAAACGATGTCTTGGCTAGGGGCTTAGTAAAGATGTCTGCAATTTGTTCTATAGTGGGAATGTAATTGACCTGAACAATCTGATTGGTGACCTACTCTCTCAGAAAATGATATTTTATGGGAATATGTTTTGTCTTGGAGTGGAAGACAGGATTTTTAGACACACTGATGGCACTAGTGCTATCACAATGAATTGGGATCGGTGTAGTGTATTTTACCTCTAAGTCTGCAAGTGTCTGAATCTTCCATAATACCTAAGTGCAACAGGTAGCAGCAGAAATGTACTCTTCCTCTGTGGTTGATAAAGAAATGGAACCTTGCTTTTTACTAAGCTAGGCTACTAAGGAGTCACCCAAGAAGAATTCTCCTCCACTGGTGCTTTTTCTCTCATCAACACAGTTTGCCCAATCTGCATCTGAATAAGCAGTCAACTGAAGACTTTGATTTTTGGGATACCACAGACCATAAGTCATTGTCTCTTTTAAATACCTAAATATCCTTTTGACATCTTGAAAATGACTCTGTTTAGGTGTAGCCTGATATCTTCCTACCATTCCTACAGCATGCATTATGTCTGGGCGAGATGCTGTGATGTACATCAGGCTTCCTATCATTGATCGATGTGAGCTTTGATCAACATCAGGTGAATCATCATCCTTTCTTAGTTTACATCCAGTTACCATAGGTGTACCCACAGGTTTAGAATCTTCCATTTGAAACATTTTCAACATTTCTCTTAGATATTTTTCTTGAGAAATGAACATCCCTTCGGGCCTCTGAGTAATTTGCAGACCAAGGAAAAATGAAAGTTCTCCTATCATAGACATTTGAAATTCAGACTCCATGGCAGAAGAAAACCATTGTACCAGTGAATCCTTATTACATCCAAAGATGATGTCATCTACATAGACCAGTACGATGAGAAAATCATTATCCTCTGTCTTAATATACAGATTGTTGTCAGTTGTTCCTC
>ML781815.1:96097-122980 GCA_009831015.1 Picea engelmannii
AGAAGGCAAAGTTTGTTCCATTGAACAGAGGGGCCTTATTGGTTGAATTTCCTTCATGGCTTAACATGTTTAAGCTCTAGGATCTACCCTTAGATAAAAGGGGCCAGCTCTGATACCAATTGTTGGACAACTGAGAGGGGGGGTGAATCAGTTGTTACCGTGCTTAAACAATTATGCTTCTTTTGAAATCTTTACAAGGCACTCAATGATGATCACACTAATGCAGAGAAATAAACAAAGGCACATTCAGCATCAGTCACATATATGAGAAAGACAGAGACAGATAATTCTCGAGGAAACCCATACAGGGTAAAAACCTCTTTTTCTTTATATGATAAGTATTATCTACATTCTTTACATTATCACACATATGAGAACCAACTCATTGTGACGTTACGACCTCTGGTTATGCAAGCTGCAACTTGCTGAGAGCACCGACTCTCTGTTTTCTCTAGCACCCACTAGAAGGAAGCACCAGCCCCCTGGTTTCTCTAGCACCAACTCCCTGGTTTCTCTAGCACCAACTAGAAGGAAGCACCAACTCCCTGTATTCAAGCACCCACTTGAACCTTTGAGGACACCAGTCCTCCCTAGCACCTCCCAACCACACTGAATAATAAATTCTTTGTTACTGAAACTTATTCCAGCGATACAAAATTATTCAATGGCTTAACATCCCTGTTGTTGTTCTGTTACGCTACTTTGCCCTGTCTGCATCAGTGTCTTCTGCATGCCCCTTGCACTTTCTGTTCTTCTACCTTTTATAGTCTCTGCACCAGATCCCTTTGATGCAACCCTCCTCTAACATGCATCTCTATTCCTGCGCTCTGCCTCCTTGCTCACACTTGAATCCTCCCCACCACAACTCCAATCTCTTCTTTGTTCATCATTCTTGTAGTACCTGTGCTCCTTGTGCATGCAATATTTTCCATGACACTGCATGCTCACACCACGCCCAATCTTCTACACATCTCGAGTGCTTTTCCTGATCATCAAAACTCTTCAGCTTCTCTGGTGGTTCCCGCCACGCGTTCAACAACACTGGGTGTTTTGCTAAGAATCCTCAACCTCTCTGGCAGTTGAGACTCCTCGTCTTCTCTGGCACAGTTGAGATTATGCCTTTTGTTTCAGTTACAGGATTCAATTCTCATCCATCTATCAATCCCCCTAATAATCGTCTTGCTTTACTGGACGAAGCTTAGAGACTCTTCATCTTCTCTGGCGATCACACAGAGGTCTCTTCGAATTCTCTAGTAGAGACCATCAATGATTTCTAGCAGTTATACTGCGACATACTATAGTAGCCCTTCGATCTTGTTCAAATTCACCTGCACCATTGGATTGATTCCATGGGATTTTGCATTCATTTCGGCATTTCGGCATTCGGCAATTTGGCATTCCTGTGACCATGCATCTCGAAATTCCTAGTTGCTATCCCCGAAACAGAGCTTGGTTGCTCTAGCTCTCGTTGATGTGACCAAGGGCAGTGACCACAGCCTTATGCATAAGGCGCTTTTGCGATTTCACATTTCGTGAGTCTGGAGATGAGGCATCTCAACTCACCAAGTCGCGATCCCCGATACCCCAAAATTACGAAGTGGTGTAAACCTACTGATGTCACACGTGTCGAATACCTGCCACGTGTCACCCTGATTCGTGACACGTGTCGAATACCTACCACGTGTCGAATATCATATCTTGTTTGTGTGCATTTCCCTTCAACTTTATTTAGGAGTTTGCTCTTTGATTATTAGTTGGCCTTAAGATTTTGTATTGCGTCATGATTTTTGGCTACTAAGGTTGGTGGAGCCCCTATGAATCCCTCAATTAGCGCTACCCCGCCCATGGTCTCTTCTCATTCAATTTGGATGAATCCTTTTGTATTTATGAGTGGTATGATTAATCGTAGTCCTCAACCAATGCCTTGGTGTTACACGTCAAAATTCCTCACTTCGATAATGTCGCATTCTCATTATCGCAAGTGTCGCACTTTTGTCGCAAGTGTCGTAAATGTCACATTTTCGTTCTACATGTGTCACATTGCGAACGACACCATGGAAACACTTGATACATTCTCTATAATATGTTAGAAGAATAAGATGCATCATTTTACAGATGAAACAAAGTGTTTTGCTATGAGATTTGGTCATCTTGACAATTGTTTGGAATATCAATGCTCCCCTGCTCATATGCAAGGAGGGATAGCGCTGTCTGTTTATATAGTAGGGAGTGTTGTAACACTTTGTTTCCCATTTTAAAGGAGCGTCGATTGGTTGAGAAAATCATGGGAAGAAATCCCCCTTTTCTCTAAGGACAACTAGGGATGATTCGACTTATTTTGGCTCGAATCTAACCCTTAGGCTGCATCTAAGGGAGATGCCACAAATGATGGAGTCATATCATCAAATAATCCAAAATATAACCAATGTGGTTGGGCCTCCCAAATCCTATAAATGGAGGCATCATAATGTTGAACAAGGAGGAAAATAATCAACAAAAGTATTGTCATTCTAATCGTGGATCTTTTAAGAAAGGGTTTGGACAAGGAGGATTTGGAGAAGCTATTGCAACACCATCCATGATGTGTCTCTTTCAAGTTCTCATCAATACACTTGGCCTATTCCCTTCTATTTTGTGTATCTTACATATGCTTGTATATTATATATGAATTTGTTTAATCCAATATGGTATAGTAGGAGTTTCGTTGTTTCTATTTGTTGTTCATGGTTTTTCTAGTATCAAGCTTTGTGAAAGAGTTTGGACATCAAGCTCGAATTGGAGTAGCAAGGACAAACACCAGAAATAGGTATGATCACCTTTTTCCCCTTCTCTTTGTTTGGCTAGTTAATCTAATCTCAAAGGAATGTTAGTGTCCATTTGTATCTGTCTGTCTTGGTATTAGGGGTCTAGAATCCAAGGGAATATTCACCTGTCCACAGGGGAATTGTTCCATAACAGAAATTAGCGACTCCACCGGGGAAGGAAATTGTCTTTCCTTGGATAGTATGAACCTTTTCCTTGTTTGATCTTGTTTGATTGGTTGTTTCTAATCCTTCCCTCTTCCCTTTGCTTCAACAAGCAATAGTCATAGTTACCAAGCCAATCTCTGCTGATTTTTTTCTTTTTTATGCTCATTTTCAAGCATCTACAAGACTAGCGCTCCCCTAGAGTGGCTATCAGAGCATTGGTTATCTGATCAACGCTCCTCTTTGGTCTCTTAGGGAGCGCTATAGTGCCCTATCTCTTTGTTTTAGGGAGCGTTTCTCTCTGGTTTTGGGTAGATCTAGGGGATTTTGCCCTATTTTGCTCAACCCTTTATTGGAGGTCTTTTGCCCAGAGTGTTTACTTTTTCTTGTGACTTTTTTTGGGTTGAGGATTTGGTTCTTGTCACTTATTTCATTGTCTTGTTTGACCATGCAACCTTTTCCAAATCATGAGATTGATTCGCCTTATTTTTTCTTGGTTTGGTTTGAGTCTTGTGAAGTTTTTGGTTATCTGATTGATTGAAAAGGTCTGCAAATGTTTTTTGGTATTAAGTTACTTTTCAAATATTTCCTTTTTGAATGATTTGAGACTTTATGCTTACCACAACCTAGCTTGGATCACTCTTTCTTGTTGCCTGTTTTGTCAAGACATTTGAGTGATTTATTTTTCTCCTTATCAACTTTTGGAGTCTTCTCTGAACTTTCTTGTATTCCTTGAATGCTTGTCAATTTTCAGGTCCTTGATTGATTGATTTATCATACTTGTTTATTTCAGTTCCCATTATCCTGTGAGTGCATGCTTTGTTTGAAATATTTTTTTCTTCGTGTCTTTTGTATCTGCATTCGACTCTATCATTTTGATTGAAAGTAATGGAGTGTTAAAGGATTTTAATTTTCTTTTTTTATATATTAGAATCAAATAAATAAGATAGTTGCATTCTCTCTTTTGGGTAGTGTAGTAGGTTGCATTTAGAAAATTTCATTTGGGAATTGGGTGTTTTTGTTAAACAAAAGTTGAACCTCTTCTCCATTATGTATGTAGGACGCATTGAAGAAAAATATTTGCATATCATTAAGTTTCACTTTCTCACCCTTGAGTAAACAACAACCCTAAAATGAAGCGCTTATAAAATTGATCAGGCACTTTTATTTTATCTGGTAGTGAACCAACATTATCTTAAAGTGTAGGGATTTGGAATAGATTGTGTGGATAACTTTCCAAAGACATCAGAAAAAGATAGAATCTTGTGCTAGGCAACGGTAAATCCAATTGTTCATATAAGCATAGTCAGGATCCCCCTCTCACACAGGGGTTAAACACGAGGTCGTGTGTAGGAGAGAAGGAGAGATTTCCCCTCTGAAGCTTAACCCATGTAGTGTAAATATTGTATATTGGGGGTTCTTTCTAAGAAATGACTGGCTTCATTTGGTCTCAGAGCTTCATGAATCCTATATCCATTCAGGGTTCTTAGTAGTATTCTGATCCACTTGTATTTAGTTCTCTTGAATAATTTCAAACTTGTTATCCTGCCCATATGTTCCTTCCCGATTGTCGATTGTACCCGCCCGTAGGTTGACTGTGAGTTGGTAACCTTAGTGGCCTATATCTTTAGGGTTGATCCACAAGGTGATGGTGAAGGGGAGTCTTCTCCGTACCTGGGTAAGATGTTGGTCAAACTCACTCAATCCCCTTGGAGGGTACACCCACGAGTAAAACCATGTGGGAACTTGCACCAATGGGTAATTCCATTAAGAAGGTCACCAACATAACTGATCCACCCGCTCTATCCCAGTCCCTTCCTATATTGATCTCATGATGGTTGATTTCATCACCAACTAGTGGTTTTATTTTGGGAAGGTTAGTTTGATTGTTTTCTCTTAGATTTGCAGCGTGTGTTGTTTGTTTTCCTTAGTGGACCTTAGGTCGAGTTAGTGTCAATGGCATCAATTCTTGGGAGTACCAATGAAAGAACCCCTTTTCCCAAGGAACCTTTCACATTTAATTCTTTTGGAAAATTTGGTCCTCTGTGCATTGCCACACCGAGTCTTCCAGGACTCACCATCAGGTTACTGGTTTGGTTGTTCCCCATTCTGGTGATCTCGACTTTTCTTAGTGCTTTGAATGCACCTAATGCTTCATATGTAATAACACCACCCACAAATGAACCTCATGTCAACCTTTATCCTTCTTCACCCATAAGGTCTCATTCACTTTCTCCTTCCTCACCTAGTGAAAGCTCTAAAGCAAGTATCCAGGTTGATAAGAAGAAGAAGAAACAAAAGGGGAAGAATAAGAAGAATCAGAAAGAGACCAAGCCTCCAACTACATCAGGTCATGTTGGATCCGAGCAACCAACTACTGCTAATTGTACTAGGAGTGTTGATAAAGTCAACAAGTCTAAAATGAAGAATCCAAATATGAAATTCTCTTGCAATCTTTGTAAGGGTGACCACTTTCTGAGGGATTTCCCTGGTCTCCCCAAGGTCTTATAAATGTGGTCTTCCATATCATCAACTCCTGCTAAACATGTTGGTGATACCCCATCAACCAGTGACGTTAAGGTTGGTTAGAAGAATAGAAATGTCAAATTTCCTTTTATGTTATGCGAAGGTGATCATTACTCTCACCTTTTCCCTCGTATGGACGAGGCTTCTTATATTTTGGAAAAAAATCAACTTCCAAATGGTTATCATAATATCTCTCCCAAGCCATCATTAGTTGATGGACTGGTCAATCTAGTTCCATCCCCGATCAGTCTAGTTGATCAGGTGGTCAATCTGGTTTCATCCTTGGTTGAACCAGTAACCCAAGTAGTTGATCCAATTCTGTCATCGATTAGCTCGACTCTTCATATGAAAAGTGAAACCCAAGTGTCTGATCTAGTTTCGTCAACAATCATCCCCACTCTTCATCTAAAGAGTGCCAAAGTGGTCGACACCACTCATGTTTTGGGGAGTGATGTGTCTCTTGACCTTGTTGTCTCGCATCTTATTCAACCAACAGTTGAAGATGTGGTCATGCCGATGGAATCTTCGATCGATACCACTCTTCTCTTGGAGAGTGATAAGTCTAAGGAAGTGACATTGTCGATGCAATATCATCCAATCCCACTCTTCTTTTGGGGGGTGATGCGTCTTTCGACCATGTCCTTAGCATTTATATTTTTTTACCTTTTGAACAAGGAAGCATTCCAATCTCTCTTAGTACTCTCCCTCCAAGTACTAGGATGGTTTCCTTTGATTGGAATGATATTGTAGAGCCTCTCCTTCCTTCTTCTATACTCTTCCATATAATGGGTATTCGTCGATGTATTTTAGATGAAGGATCCTCTGCAAGTATTCTATCCTCCTTGGCTTGGAAATCTTTGGGTTCTCCCAAGATTGTGTCAGCTACCAGTGAGCTACTGGATTTTGACAGAAGTATTGCATGGGAGCCTTAGTCTACCCCATGATATGTTTCTTAGAACAACATCCTTGAGTCTTAGTTAATTTCTTTTCAGACTCCAAAAAATGAAAAATATTGTCGAGTGAACTTGTCTCTTTCACACTCATTAAATGGTTTTGAAAGGACATCTATTTGGTATAAGTTTAACCCTTTTCCGGACCAAGTAGACTACTTACAAAAAATGAATACTCTTGTCGCCATTGGCTAGAAGATTCTCTTGGGTATTATTTTATACTTTTCCAGGACTAGGGGACTAACATCTATGAAAAAGGACACTTTTGGAGTTAAGTTGTAATTGCATCCCATTATCCTTCTTGCAATGTTGAGCCTATTGTTGTCTCTCTCTTTCTCGTTATAAGCCTCTTGCCCCAAAAATTCTCAACATTAGCCAGACAGTTCCTTTCATATATCCTTTGCAGCTTGACACCCTTTACCCATAGAGGAAACATCCCCTCGAGTGCCCATGCCCCACATGTGTTCCCTTGCATTGAGCATATATATGTTCCACTTCTTGGAACTAGTTGCTTATTTGAAACACTTGTTTCCTCTCCTATATCATATAATTTCTTTTACTATGAAAAAATAAAAAAAAATACAGGAGGGGAAACAATATTATCTCCTATCAGTAGTAGTCGTGTCGCCTTTGAACAGGGAAAAAAATCTTGATTCCATTTCATCCAAGGTATGGGTGTAGCATGACCTTAGGAATTTGATATCGTTACTTAGAGAGTCTGCTCCTCCAGCTGGTTATTCTTCCATTCCTTATGGAGAGTTTGTTGATTCGTCCTACGTCATAATTTTTTTTCAATGATCAGTGTTAAGTCTATAATGCCTGAGTTATCCATATGTATCATGCTCTTGTTCAAAGGAAGTATCATGTTGTGTCGACCACTCCTCAGAACTCTTGACTTTACATGTCGACATACCCTCAGTATATCTCATAATCACATAAATTTTTTGTCCTACCTTTCACCCTGGGCCTACTTTCATTATTGGTAGGTATCCTTGAACCCAACAGATCACATATCCTCATTGGTCATTGACTGGGGGTTTTTCCTTGTGTTCGATGACAAGAAATATATTCACACATTGGGATTCATGCAGTGTCTTGGATTCCATTTTCCCTATTGGTGGTTTCCTCTCCTTTGTCAACAATTTTCCTCATTAGCTATTATTTAGAGGGTCTCTTTCATGTACTACTTGCATCTAGTGCATGTGATAAATTCACATGGTCATTGGTTCATGAACATCCTATTCTTCTAAGATCCTCCTTATCAAGATATTTATTTGTACCTCACATTGGATGATGAGAGATGCCTTAATTCTCTCCTTTCAACAGGTCTCCTTCCATTGACTTTAACTCATCTATTATGGAATCGAGATCTAGTGTCCTATGAGTACCTAGAGGCTTGCATTCATCAATGACAAGTTCTACCACCATCGACAGTTGGGAGTACATCATTGTCTCATGATCAATGGATTCTTCAAGTGTTCAAACTCAACACCCTTATTCACTCTTGTTGAATGTACTTGGTGCCTTGACACCTAATTTCATTATCGGTGGGTTGTCTCACGTTTGTTACCGGTATACCTTAATGATTGGTAATCAAACGAAGCCTCATTGTGTTCAACTTCAACTCTTCTATTCACATAATGTAGACATGCACCTTCGACGGATAGTGTAGAAGACTCACAACTTATAGTAGCAACATCCCATATCTATTATTGTCTTTCATTGGACCAATAGCTATATGAATTCAGTGATCATGGAAGATCATATTGTACTCCATTGTATACAGATTTCTTGGATTCATTTTGAGACTGGACTCCATTATGTCTTGTTCGTGACTATGAAAACCTATGGCATATGTCCACTTTGTATTTCCTATTTATGGCCATGAACATCTATTTGATATATATCCACATGGATATGCATTGTAATTCAGATTGACAACCATGTGTACAAATTCATTATGAATTGTAATATTCTCATAAGTAACTAGTACTTCCATTTGAGTCTTCATTACTCCACTTCTGGGAATTATATTGTATTTCGGCCATCACAGATACTCCTCTTACCTCACACATTAGGGGGCATATCTTATAGAAAATGTTTCCACACTCCATGCATCTTTCTTTGATGGCCTTCCATTTGCCTCTGCAGACTTCATTTCCCCTTCACTCCAGAGCTAAAAATACTCATTTTTAATACATGTACATGACCTGCCGGTTATACAAATTGCATATGTACACAATATGCTCCATTACAACCCGCATACATTGAGTTTGGTACTAAAAAAAAATTAAATGTGTCAGGTTTCCATGCCATGTCACGAGATCTATGATCCTTGACTTTTCGTATACTGGAAATGCTTTGAATTGACCCTTCAATTCCATTTGGAGGATATAAATTGAACCATATACAAGTCTTGAAGACAGTCACATGTCATAGAGATAAAAAACACTCAGGAGAAATTTCACCTCAATTGAGTCTGCGTCCCTTTGTCCTTGAAAGTCTGAACTTCTTCTATCTAGCCCCGAACCTCTTCCTATCTTGTGATGGAGAACCTCATTGACTCCTACATGTGAGCTTGCCTTTGTGGAGGATTGAAGTGGTGGAGGCCTAGATGGAGGGAATTAGTTTCTCGCTTCTGATATGTGTCATTACAGAAGTTTGTTACCTATGTACTTCTATTGATTACATTAATAGAAATACTTTTTTCGCATCCAATTGATATCTTGCAAATATTTGTATTACTTTCCATGGGTGTATTTGTTATGAGTGTTAATGGATTATGCTAATTTATATGCTAACATTATATATTATTACCACATGCTTGCGTATATTGGTTGTTGAAGACAAGTTGTAGGTATAAAGATTTGGATCACGTGCTCAATGGTGGTATTCTTTGGATGTCCGGATGAAGTAGGATTCTATCCTTCTCTTATTAGCATTTCATTTATATAGCATACTTGAGACTAGAGTTGATTTATGGATGTCATTCTATCTGTTTTGGTTTTCCCCTAGCCATAGAGATATTTTCCTCATAACAAACTCGAAGTAAGAAAATTGAATTCAACAGTGTTATTGGGTTTAAACACATATGCCCACTCTCTCAAACATTATTTGGCATATAGATCAATTAGAATATTGGATCATGTATTTGACAGTTAGTTGTCATTTATGTCAACCCTTAGAGCATTTAAGATATCCCAAAGTTGTGGTCGAGATTGATGGTGAGTTAATTATCATTGATGTCAACAAGAGTGGTTTATGTCAGCAAATGTGATGGGTGCAATTGATAAAGTCTACACGAAGCCCCAGAGGTGTGGTCATGAGACCTGTTTTTTTTAGGAATAAGGACATGGAGGATAGTGTAAATCCAAGTAACACACTCATAGGTGGATATTCTCTGTCATGCCATTTCCAACAGTAGGTGGAACGCCATGTAGTTCCTCACAGTTGAGGATTTATGAGGTCATGAAGTTGGAAGCCCCAAAGATGGGTTAAGAAGCCCCTATGGAAGCACCAAAGATGGGTTAAGAAGACCCTAATTGGTTGCAAGTCATTAATGAAATGGTAAAGTGGTTGTAACAAGAAATTTCAAGAAGCCCTAAAGTTAAGGAAAGAGGTTACTTAGAAAAAGTATATATACACCTCAAGAAGTCACTCATAAGTACATTCACACACACATTCTATTGAATATCTTCTATGTCAGTAAGTGATTCTTATCTGAGGTAAAGAAGGAGATTTGAGGAAAATTTCACAGGGAAGATGAAGTTAATAAGGGAGAAATTCCAAGGGAGGATGAAGTCTTGTGATGATGTTTTCTAAGGTATGTTATTTAAAGGTCATCTTACAATTTTCACTATAAATTTTTTTCTAGAATGATTCAGATAGAGAAAATTGGAGGACGTTGAGAAGACATGTGAAGGTACATGTGGTAATAATTCTACTTCTAGTTTGTTTTATTTTTGGAGATACACTATGTTGAAGATAGGGTTTTTGGCTAGTCCTAAAACTAGTCTCAAACAGGTGTTCTTGGTAAAAAAATCATAACTTATTCATAGAGGATCCCAATTCTTTGAGACAAATTGCAGTGGAAATATAACATTTTGAAGTATATTTTATGTGATTTTCAGAATCATATGTCAAATATTGAGTGCAGGCATTCTATACAAGTTTTCTCTCTAGAATAGGATAAAATTCAGGAAGGTTTTTCATTTTCGTTGTAACTTCTATTCTGATAAGTTTCAGACCCTAAAGGTTTTAAGAGAAGGAAGAAATATTGTAGAGTATCTGTGGTTAAAATTTCAGACCTTTATTCATTATAGGTATGAAGTTATGCTTGTTGAAAGTTAGGGTTTTTTATTAACCCAAAACTAGTCCCATGAGACTGAGGTAAAGTTTGATGAAGATGTTATTATCTTGTTGTTGAAGTTGAGGAAGAGATACAGGTCCGTAATCTTGTGTATAAGATTAGCTACGAGATTAGAGGTATGTGTATGTGTTAGTATTGATTCTTATGCTTATGTTGTTATGGTACATGATTGAGGCATGTCATGGTAGTGATTGTGCATGGTACAACTTGGTGATGGTATGATACATTGTTAGAGGCACATTTTGGATACTTGGCATTTGGTATGGTACAGGTTCTAGTATTCGGTATGGTACATGGTTGATTCATGGTATGGTACAAGTTTATGTACATGGTTGATGTACATGGTATGATATAGGTTGATGTACATGGTATGATACATGTTAATGTACATGGTATGGTACAAGTTGATGTACATGGTATGGTACATGTTGATGTGCATGGTTGATACTGGTTGATGTACATGGTTGATGATTGATGTAAATGGTTTGTGTACATGGTTTGGTGATGGTATTTGTATCCATGTGAGTGGATCATTTGGTTGGTGATAGTGTATTAGTGACAATGACATGATGGTTGATGTGACAGTGGTAGTCATAGGTTGTTGTGATAGTGACAGGTTGGTTGATTTGATAGTGACAGTGACAAGTTGGTTGATGTGACAGTGACCGTGACAAGTTGGTTTATTTGATAGTGATAGTGACAGGTTGGTTGATGTATTGGTGACATTGGTAGTGACAATATTAGTGGTAGTGACAATGAGTCTACACTTATATTTCAGGGCGACAAGATGGGGCAAGGAAAGGGGGTTGTAGCATCCTTTCGGTTGGTACCGGACAACACAGGGAGTTGGATATTCCTTTAGGTTGGATATTGAGAATCAGGGGGTTGCAGCCTCCTTCTGGTTGGTGTCAGAGAACACAAAGAGTTGGAGCTTCCTTCAGGTTGGAGCCTGAGAATCAGGGGGTTGTAGCCTCCTTCTGGTTGGAGTCAAATAATTCAAAGAATTGTAGCTTCCTTCAGGTTGGAGCCTTTAAATAGGGGGTCATAGCATCCTTCCAGTTGCAGCTATAGAATTAATAAATCGGTGCTTCCAATGAATGTATTCTTTGATATATAAGACATCATTCCACGATTTTCTCCCATTTGGGTTTCCATGTAAATTCTGGTGTACTGTGTATTTGATGTGATGTGATGTTTATGTTTATATGATCATGATACATTTATGATACATTGATGATATAATTTTGATTAAGTTGAAGTTTATATATTGTGGTTAAAAGTGATAAAAGTGTTCATATTGATTCACCCCCCCCCCTCTTAGTATTCCAACATCAGGAAGAATGGGGAAGAAGGAATACATATATCAAGTCATTCTTTGTTGTTGTTGATATATACAAATGATTTGTGTTATTGGTAAGGCACAAAAATACTCTCCAAATACATCTTGATTTCATGAAAAAAAAATTAGTTACTCTAAAATCATGTTAATGTCAAAAAAAGAAAAGGTAATGGCAATATATACATGAATTAGGGACATAACCATGACATCTAATGGAGACAAATTGGAGGTAGTTCCTTCTTATAGATATTTGGGACTTGAATTTGATTTAAGTTATAACTACAACTATTTTGTGAATAAATAGGAAATAGGGTGCATGATGGCCCTCTAATATATGAAGAACAAATGTAGAAAAATTTAGCTATGGAGTTGGAAATTGAGAATGTTACTCTTTAGAACATTGGTGCAAACAATTATTTCGTAGGTAACTATATAAAATGAAATGGATCAAAACCAATAATGGTTGTAAGAGTGAGTATCTACAATATTATTTTGACAATCAATGAAGGTTAGTAAATCATATAAAAGACAATGCAATGTAGAGTGAATAAAGACAAAAGAGAAAAAAAATTGAGAATTTAATGAAAAGAAAAAAAATGATAAAGGAGAGAAAAGAGTGAGGAATGAGAAATGAAAGGTCAACCTCTTGGAATTACCATTACTTAGTTCTTCGTATTTCTCTCATAAATTTCACTCTCAAAGGGTATTTTGGGCCAAGCAGAGGAGCATGGATAGTGAGCCAAAACAACATTGTAACTAAATATTGCTCGAATAATAGAATGATCTCCCATTCGAAGTTGGTTTTCCCATTTGGTTTTCTTGGTTATATTAGGGTGTGAGAGATCGTTCTCTATGTGAAAATGAAGAACCCAATATCTCTAGAATGACCATCATCCATGAAGTCTGAGATCAATGGTTGTTAAAATTTAGTTGTTGCAATTAAGTAGGAAGTTGTTAGTTTTGAATTCTTGTTGTTAGGGGGATTTCTCACTCCTTCAGACTTCAACTCTTTACCCTAGTCAATTCCATCGACAAGATCAACTTCAATGTTCCATTGTACCAAATTCCCATTGTTGGTCGACTTAATCCACAATTGTTCCACTTTCCTCAGCGTTCTTCTTCCCTAAAGGGTGAATTCACCTTTCCTTCTAAGTGTACGTTTTCCCAAGATCTGTTTTATTAATTGTTGAGCATTTTATTTAATTTCCTATCCATATAAATCAATTTTTGGGTTTACTTTATAATTGTTGGGACATTTTCTGATTTTTTAGGCGGATTTACATCTCCCTAGGTTGATTTTACTCTTACTTAGGTGAATTCTTCTTTTCTTGGACTGCATTTTCATTCCCTAAGGGGAATTGATCCTCAGTGTGTTGTTTTTTCCCACTCATGTAGCTATATAGTGCATGTACAGGCCATGCATAGCATATGTTTGTCTTCTCTTTCTCTCCTTGGTGGATGACATCAGATACAAAACATTGTTTTTTGGCATATAAGCATGATAACAAGGAAAAAATGATTATTTTTGAATAAAAACGTTTTAGCATTCATGGAAGTGAAGGGAATTGGCTATGAATAGGAAGTGGTAGAGATATATAAAAAGAGAATGTTCATCTTCTAGTACTCTCATTAAAATAGTCGATTTAGCTTCACTTAGTAATTTGAAATGGAGTATTTAATTTATAGTGTTTAATTTAGAGTCTTGCATTGATTGTCTAAGACTCGTGACATGACCAGTGTTGTTCATTAGTTGAAAAATAATGTTGTTTGTTCACTCCTTCATTAATAATATTTTATTTATTTCTATATGTTCAAGGATTCGTGCATTTTTTGTTGGAGTATTGATGTTCTGGATGCCTCAATTCATAGCAGAAAAAATGTTTTCACCTTTCATGCCTTGTTTCCTAACCTGGAAATTGTTTGAGATGGTGCATTGTTTCCACTAGGATTGAATACAGATAGTGAATCTAGTGATACTAACCAAGTTGTAGGTTGTTTCTACCGGATATCACCTACAGAGTTTAGTTGTAGCCATTTGTGTATAGAGGATTTTCCTAGCATCTCAGAGCCAAGAAATTGAACCATTAGAAACAAAACTGGAAATGCCCAAAACAATATGGATGAGTAGGTTGCTCCATTGTTGAGAATTGGGATTGGTTTTCCATAACACTCAAACTAGTGAAGATAGAACTCAAAAGACTTGATTGGCATATGGAACAATAGGCTATTCAGAGATAGAGACCTGACGTAAGTTGGCTTATTGAGAACAAAGAATTTTCATTGTCATATAGTTTCTTGTGTGCATCTTTTGGAGAGAATGAGTCAGCCAATCATCTAGAGAAAAGGTTACACAAAGAAAATCAACCTTGTAGCCACTCTTAGAATAGAGATCCGTGTATAGGATAGAGGCCTAGTGACCTTTTTGTAGATAGAGCAACTTGTACAAGGCTAAGAGAGAGATCTGAAATCTACTTCCACACAAGATT
The DNA here is from genome assembly GCA_009831015.1 of Picea engelmannii. Classification (NCBI taxonomy): domain Eukaryota; kingdom Viridiplantae; phylum Streptophyta; class Pinopsida; order Pinales; family Pinaceae; genus Picea; species Picea engelmannii. The sequence goes on from ML781815.1 coordinate 110,734, forward strand.
TGTGTTGATGAAGCGAGTGGTCTATAATTCCCCCTGTTTATGGATCATACAGTATCAAATAAGTTGCATCATTTAATGAGACACAACTTCCATAAATTTGAAGAGAATATTGTATACCTTAGCATGGGTAAGGGAAGCAAAATTTTTTTGGAAGACTTGAGGGCCAACAATTCTCATCTTCGAGAGGAGAATGAAAACTTGAAGGAGTGGGTATAGATGTTCAACAAGAGGATGGTAGAGATGGAAAAATAGATTAAGACCTCTGTCAAATTGTTTCCAATTATTAAAAAGAAGTTTAAATCATTCCAAGGCTCCCTCATTGTGGTCATGACATATTGGGACAAGCATAGAGCACAACTTGTACACTTGGGAGAGAAATTCATTTAGATAGATAACTAGCAAGAAGATAAACTCACTTTGGTGATGGCATAGTTGCAACAATAGTTGGCAGAGAAGGAGGAGGCCTTGGCAAGGCTCCAAGAAATTGTCCAAGAGTACCAAGAAGAAAGGACACCTTCCATTTCCATTTCATATGCCAACCATTTCCATTTCATATGCCAACACCATTACTAAGACCACCTTGGTAAGCTCACCTTCCATAAACATTTCTCTAGAGAAGATTGATGAATTTGAAAAGCATACCAGAGGCATTGGTTCAAAGATCCTAAGGAAGATGAGTTATGATGGACACGGTTTAGAAAAGAGAAGTCAAGGAATCATAAGCCCCATTGTAGCTGCACAAAAGGCCAAGCATGAATACCTAGGCTTCGATGGAAGAGTGGAAAATCCCATGACCATGAAAACCAATTTTGTAAAGGAAAAAGGCATGTTGGAGTTAGTTTATTCATCACAAGAGAGAGAAATAGTACATGAAGGTGGTATCCCACTACCACCTCATCCTACTTTTCGCTAAATGAATAAGGGTAGCAATGAGAAGTGCTTGAAGATGCATCCTACAACATCATTGAGAAGAAGCTACAAGTTAATTAGACGGGGCAAGAAGAAGACACCTCTTGTTTGTCACTACTTCAAGAGGAAATTCCATAGTACTATGAACTGTTGATACTCAAAGGAATGTTCATTACGTGGAAGGAAAGGCCATTATGAGGCAGCTTGATGGGAGAAGAAAGACACATGCCACAAACCATATTGCTTTCAGAGGAGGAATGACAAGAAGAATTCTTGAATCCAATAGTAAAATCAAAGGCACATGGAGAGGAGGAGTATGTTAGGAAATCCTTGTAGCAACACCATGAAATGTTTCCACCACTGCAAGTTGAGTGGACATTGGGAAGCGAAGTGTTGGCAACTTCACCTAGAGATTCACCCCAAAAATCACTCAGTGAAGAGGAGAGTGTGGAAAGTGAAGCATAAAAAATATGAAGAGTTGCATGCATCTCCAATTCAAGGAGAAGAAGTTTTCGAAGGAGAGATAACATCATAGGAGGTGTGGATCACCATCAAAGAGGATAGCGAGTGGATTCCAACCACCAAGGCAACACCATTCCAATTTCTACCTACAATATTCTAAAATATGTTTTCCTTCTTGAAGGTGTGCTCAAGATTGATGCACAGGGGTCAATGACCTTAGAGGGAGGATTTTTTGATAATTACATGATGTACTTGCAAGCATGTGAAAGCACCAAAGGTTTGTTTCCACATTGGGAAGCAATTGATCCTAGAAAGAGAAGGCATGGCACACTTTCTTTTGAGGGACTAATACATGATGGCATATATTTTTGGGGTGACATTGAAAATATACCGACATTAAACTTGGTTTCAATGGTTTCCAAGATGAACTATTTCCAATACTAAGAAGGAGATGGGAATGAGCACTGAGTCCAAAGTTCGGATTTGGAGACTTCTCAGAGTTGAGATCCAGTGAGAAGAATTTTGTTGCGGGAACAAGCGAGTCAATAACTAGAGATAGAGCCATATACAAGGATCGGAGCCAGTATCCAAAGCCATGAGTGAGAGCCAGAGCTAAAATCATAGTTATTTCCAGGAGCTACAATTAAAGTCATGTTCCATAGAAGCAGACAAAAGACACATTGATCCAGAATGGTTTCCTTGAGATTTTGGAGACCAAAAAGCCTCTCGATGGGGAGGTTTGATATGAAATGAGTCTGAAGCAAGAATGGTTGCAAGACTCAGTATCTACAAGATTATTTCAACAATTAATGAAGGTTATGTTATAGAAAATTTTGCCTCTCCCCATGCAAATTGCTTGAATGGACTTTACATTTCCCTATGCAGGCTTGAATTCCCTTATTGTACCTTCCAGAGCCAAAAAATCATATTTTTCCACGTATACACACTCTACCAGTGAGAAAACATGTTTATACGTAGGTTACACCACTACAACACACGTACATCAGGTTTGGTGCTAAAAATTAGAAATTGTGTTGGGTTTCCATGTCACCTCACGAGATCCATGATCTTTGACCTTCCATATACTGGAAATGTCCTGACTCGGCCCTTCAGTTCCACTTGAAGGTTATAAATTGAGCCATATCCAAGCCATGGAAGAGAGAATTCAACTTTTGAGAGCAAATATACTCTGGAGAAATTTTCACTTCACATTGAGTCTGCATCCCTTTATCCTTTAAAGTATGAACTCATTGTTCAACCCCCAAGCTCTTCTTTTTTGATGGATAAACTCATTATCTCCTTTAAATGAGCTTTCCTTTGGTGGAGGATTGAAGTGGTGGAGGCCCAGCTGGAAGGGAATTAGTTTCTCAGTTCCAAGATGTGCCGACACAAAATTTTGTCACCTATCTACTTCTATTGATTATTTTAATAGAAATATTATTTTCTCGTCCAATTGATATCTTGTAAATATTTGAATTATTATTCCATTGAATGTTAATGGATTATGCTAATTTATATGCTAACATTATATATTATCACAATATGCTTGTGTATATTGGCTGTTGAGGACAAGTTGCAGGTATAAAGCTTTGAGTTGCATGCTCAACGATGGTCTTCATCGAACATCCGGACGAGGTAGGCTCTTGATCTTGTCTTGTTAGCATGTTTAATTTATATAGCATACTTGGGATTAGAGTTGATTTTTTCATTCATTCCGTCTGTTGTGGTTTACCCCATGCCATAGATAAATTTTCCTCGTAACATGTTAGTAAACAATATAAAAAAACAACGCAATGTAAAGAGAATAAGACAAAAGAGGAAAAAATTGAGAATTTAATGAAAATAAAAAAAATAATAGAGGAGAGAGAAGAGTGAGGAATGGGAAATGAAAGGTCGACCTACTGGCCTTCCCATTAACCTATCTCTTCCTATTTCTCTAATCAATTTCACTCTCAAAGGGTCTTTTGGGCCAAGGAGAGGAGCATGACAGTGAGCCAAGAAATCATTGTAACCAGAGATTGTTGGAATAATAGACTGATCCCCCCATTTGAAGTTGTTTTTCCCATTTGGGTTACTAGGGTAAAATTTGTGGGTTCATTTTGATTGGTTGATGTGTTTGATATTGTTTGTATTCATATTAAATTGAATTTCTTTCTGGTTATTTTATGGTGTGAGAAATCATTCTTTGTGTGTGAATGAAGAACCCCAATAGCTTCGAAATGACCACCATCCATGAATTATGATATCAACGGTTGTTAAAATTTAGTTTTGCAATTAAGTAGGAAGTTTCTAATTTCAAATTCTTGATATTAGGTGAATTTTTTACTCCTCCAAACTTCAACTCTCCACCCTAGTTGATTACACTTCCTAGATCAACTTCAATGTTCCCTTGGGACAAATTCCCATTAGTGGTCGACTTAATCCACAATTGGTCCTCTTGCATGAGCATTCTGCTTCCCTACAAGGAGAATTCACCTTTTCTCTGAGCATATGTTTTCCCAAGACCAATTTTATTAGTTATTGGGCATTTTATTTAACTTCCTAGCCATTTAAATCAATTGTTGGTTGAATTTCAGTTGTTGGGTTGAATTTATAACTACTGGGATGTTTTCCCATTTTCCTGGGTGGATGTACATATCTCTTGGCCAATTTTCCCTTTACCTAGGTGGATTCTTCCTTTCTTGGATTGCAATTTCATTGTCTAAGGTGAATTGATCCTCTATAGTTCGTTTCCTCTCACGCATGTAGTTGTATGGTGTATGTAACAATCTCTTAGCATTGTACCTATTCCATAATTGAGAAAAACATCTAGAAGTGGCATTATAGAGTATAAATAAGGAGGGAGAATATTATGTAGTATCCATTCAAGACATAGTGTGAAAGGAAACTCCATAGTGAGTGCCCCTCTCTTTATATTTTCATTTTCATAAATAAATAAAAGAGAGAAGAGAATAGGTGTCACCTACTATCTAGGTTTTCTCTCATATTAGGTTTCCAAAGATACATCTTGTGTTCATTTGTATGATGTGTTCATTTGGTTGTTCTTTAATTTTCATATTTCATTTATTTTCATAAATTTGAGCAACAAGCTAGCGATAATATATCTGAGATATAAGGAAATAAACCCTCATAATAAAATATTTCAAAATAATACAAGATCTTTTGTGATGAGTTGTTCCAATGGAATATCCATGAAAGTTTATAGATCCATTATATAACCTTAAATATGAACTTTCAACATAGACATCCATCTCCTCACCATTCTTACCCAGTAAATCTTGGTAAGGGTTTGGAGTTACAACATCCTTTTTCAAACACATGTGTCAACCACCCATTTAAGGTATTTTTCTTTGACTTCCTCTATAAATTTTTGGTCTAATCATTGCATGCATGTCTAACCTATGAGGAGGAGACCAATCCTTTTTTCCTCCACAAGAATAAGCATCCTGAGAGGAAACAATGGGATCCTTGCCTATAACTGTCTCTACAATATTAGAATGATATGTACCACTAGCGCCCATCCTCTTAGGTTGAGACTTGGAAGTAACATTCTCTTTTTTTCCCTCTTTAACCACCTATATCGAACCTTCACTGGTATTAATGGATGCAACCATTTGAACTTAGTTAAAAATGATAATAGTTTGGGAGTTCGAAGGGAATCAATTTAATTTGGACAATGAGGGACAAGATATAATCCTATGGTCTAGACGTGGCAACAAAGATAATTGTTTGAAAGATTAATGTACACAACAACTTATCTGCTAACCTTCAATATAATAGAAACAAACACTTATTCATAGAGATCTTGGGTTAATATGACTTAAAATAAAATAAAAAAAACACCTTTGAGGGAAAGGATTAAAAAAGGAATGGGATGAATTTTCTGAGGGGAGATGAAATGTGCTCAAGGAATCCCATAACTACAAGGGAAGGCTAAAGAATTCAACACATATAGGGAATAGCAAATGTGTGGCTTCATTACCTAAGAAGTTCTCATGCCACTTTGATAATAACAATAAGGTATATAAACACATCTAGGGGCAACACATGACCACCTCAGAGGCATGACAATCCATTCAAATAAATTGAAAGAATCTCTTAGTTAAGTGCCTAGTGGTTGTACAAATCTAGTTGTAAGGTTCACATTATTTCTTAACCCATTCCTTTGTAACAAAGTTCAAAGGATCCCTACCAATAAACTAACTTGATAGAGTTCATCATTTGAGGCCATCTTAGAAAACAAATTATTCTTCATCGAAATGCATTTGTTAAACATAAAACCTAATGCAGAAAATCAAAATCTCAATCTTGAAAAAATAATAATCAACATGAATCCCGATAGAAATTTCATTTGGAGGAATTTAGTATCTCATGATAAACTTTGAAAACAAAATTATATAAAAACTACAGAGAAAACATTATTAGCAACACTTACTCCTTTAGTATTAACTCCATGCACAAAAGAATGATACACAATATCATATGATGTGTATCCATTTGACCTTCACTAACCTCTTATATCACTAACCTCTTATATCAAGTGAGTTATGGGTTGTTGACTAAATCATAATAATAAAAACATTAAATCAATTTGTCACTAAAAAAATGACTATTAAAAAAAAACACACACACACAATCACCAAATATCACATATGCAAACTCTCTTAAAAAAACCTATCTCATTAACCAATTACCAAATATCACATATGCAAACTCTCTTAAAAAACCTATCTCATTAACCAATTACAAATATCTCATATACAAACTTTCTTAATGAAAACCCTAACATTTCAATGTCCATTACAAGTATGAGCTTCAATGGCCAATCTCATTAACTAACAAGTATGAGAACTTCAAATATTGACGATAGAGAGAAAACATCTTTAATCTCAATGTTAATTCTTGATCTTCCTCTTTTTAAATAATTTTTTAATTATATTTTTATTTTTTATTTTAACTTTTATCTTCATTTTGAAATATAAAATATATATAATTATTATAATGACTTCATAACATTGAAGATGTGGAGTAAGTTTATAAAGTGACCTTGCATGGAAAATTTCTTTACAATTATTTTGATGTGTAAAAATAAGATATGGTTTTTTACATTAAGAAATATAATGATGCTTGAATTTTATTCAAATAAAATGTGCGAGATATTTTTAATTGTGCAATGTTTCTAGGTAAAATTATCATAGAAAAGAGTGTTAGGTGAAAATTTAGAAATTGAAAATAAAGGATAATTGTTGTAAAATATGATTAAAATAATCAAAAAATTATTGTGAAGAATAAAATATAAAGTTATAAATATAGAGAAAAGAAAAATAAAATATAATTAAAATAGTAAAGAGTAGTATGCAAAATAAAGGAAAACTCTTGGGTTGGATGGAAGTAAAAAAAATTAAAAATATTTTAAAAGTTTTAAATTTTTTTTAACTAAAATTAAAAAAAAATAAAAATTTAATAATCTAAACAACTTATGTTAGGTTTTCAAGATTGGTTAAGTTTGTAGTTATATTTACAAATAATATATGAGAAAAGTAAAAGGGAACACACAGAATAATTCTAGTTCACTCAAAACAGATAAAGTATTTAGTATAAATAAAATGTATAATATTATTTAAAAAATTAATAAAATAAAAATAATAAAAAATATTTTATTATGTATTCAAAATAAAATATTAAAATACATAACAATAGCAATCTTCTTAATCTTCTAAGTCATCAAAACTATAGTGAGCTTGGAATACTTCTCCTAATGCTTTTGGAGCATCAAAATAACATTATAAAGAAGTCTAAGTAATCTCTTATCTTTTTTAAGGTCTGAGGAAGTTAACCATCATTATCATAAAATGATTATCTTCTTTCTAATTCATTACATTTTAAGTCTTTTTATCTCCCTCAATTAAAATGAATTTACATTAATATATATAACACTCTTATACCTGCAATACTAAATGGTTTTCAAGCATCAAAATAACATTTTAAAGAAGTCTAAGTAATCTCTTACCTTTCTTAAGGTATGATAGATCAATCTTAACCATCATCAACATCATTATCATAAAATAGGTATCTTGTTTTTTCATTCATTATATTTTAATTATTTTTAACTTCATGGCTTAAAATAATTGTACATTAATATATAAAAAACTAGTATACCTGCAATACCTAATACCTATTAAAATTATGTAAGCATAAATGGATCCCATCCCAGGCCAACTTTATGGATCCCATCAATTGCCAACTTTATGTGACAAAAAATAACAATGTACAAATTTAAACTTTGAAACTATGTTATATTTCTTGGTTTACATTAATATATAAAAAAAACTTTTATACCTGCCATACCTATTAAAATTCTGTGAAAAAAATTGTATAACTGCACTACCTATTAAAATTCTGTGAGCATAATTGGATCCCATCCAGTGCCAGCTTTTTGTGCAATAATAAATGTACAAATGTAATAAATGTACAAATGTAAACTTTGAGGCTGTGTTGCATGTCTTGGTTTCTTTTCTTTCAATGTCTACTCTCTTTTATTGAACACCAATTCTGCAATATTAAAGGTCGGTCCTCTATCACTTCATTCTGCTGTTCCTTGATTTTAGCGAAGAACTTGAGTGTGAATGCATTTTTCTTGCAAGTCATAATAACCCTCTGCACAATTCAATCTTTAAAGTTGTTTGTTTGCGTTATTTTGATGTGATATAAAGATATGATATTCGCTTTGTACATCCAGTTTGAAATGCTGCGAGATGATGTATTGGAGAATTAAACGGTTTAGATATTTTCGAACCCTATGTCGTTATATTTTCATTAATCAAAATACCATGTTTTGGTCGTACACAACGTATTTCGCATACTGATTTTAACTAACGCTTAAATTCAATGGTTTTATTGACGTGAATTTTTAGTTATAGTAGAGTGCCTTAGTTTTAGTTGTTCGGTGTGGTTGATTCTTAAAACTATTTCATCTGAAATGAAATAACCAGTTCGTGATTTATAAGAGGTAGTTTTTCTTATCAGAGGCTTTTGGGTTTTAGGTCATTAAACTGTTTCTTTACTAGCTTTTATCTAAACAAAAGCAGTTTTAGGTTATAGTTCAGTTAACTGAGTCATCACCAACTTTATATGAATTTATAAAAACAATTTCTGAAATGAATTTTTAATTATATAAAGAGGACAAAAATTAAATTGCTAAAAGCAGAGGAATTTTCCATCAATCAATCACACCAACAAAATAATTTTCCATCAATCAATGCTGCTTAGCAAAGGCTGGATATTGACCACTACCTATCATCATAGAAATATAGAAATTCGGTTGGAGTTTTGAGCATTGAAAATTGATTCTAGAGAATTTGATTATCTGAGAGAACTTTTGTAGGCTGACATGTATGTGTATGGCTATTAATATGCAGCTCGTTGCAGAGTCTTTAAGACTACCACAGCTGGTATATATACCCTGGAATATATCCCAAGGTATATATACCCTGGAATATATCCCAAGATATATATCAAGACAATCTGAGAATATATATACCAGCTGTGGTAGTCTTAAAAACTCTACAATAAACTGCATATTGATTGTCGTTCAGAGAATTACCACATGGAATATATCCCAACTTATATACCAAGACAACATATTGATAGCCGTTGAGAGAATTACCATCTGGAATATATCCCAACGTATATACCAAGACAATCTGAGAGTATATATACCAGCTGTCATAGTCTTAAAAACTCTACAGCAGACTGCATATTACCGTTGAGAGAATTATCACCTGGAATATATCCCAATGTATATATCAAAACAATCTGAGAGTATATATACCAGCTGTCGCAGTCTTAAAAACTCTACAGCAGACTGCCTATTGATCGCCGTTGAGAGAATTACCACCTGGAATATATCCCAACGTATATACCAAGACAATCTGAAAGTATATATACCAACTGTCACAGTCTTAAAAACTCTACAACAGACTGCATATTGATCTCCGTTAAAAGAATTTGAGAATAATTAGTTCGAACAGCGGTTTTGAGTTGGATGGTCGACCAAACAGTACGAAGAGAATATGGGATGAGTCATTCAGTAATTTATGAATGTCATTCAGTACCAAGGTCCAAAATTGACGATAAGATACGTAGTGGAATTTGGGGGCATCGATTTGATTGTGAACGCGTCTTGTTCGATCAAAAGTAGGAACCAATCCGTGGGAATATTATGATAGTAGAGAGGAGACACATTCTCATTTGCGGGCCATTAACAAAGATCGCTGTACAGCTCAGACCAGAAGGGCGAGCGTGGGCAGTATTATTGTCACCGTACTCCGTGTTATCGAATAATGAAAGGAAAATGTGTTGTGTTACTTTGTACTTTGAAATTAGTGAAATTCTCAGCAATATTCATAATAATTAAATGAACGTGTAAAAAATTATTTATTTGAAAATTAAAATTAAAAATAAAACTTAGACCATTTTATGGAATATATATATATATATATATATATATATATATATATATATATATATATATATATATATAGTTGTAGTTTAAATGTTTTATGAAATGATTTTTTTCTTGTGATATTTGAGAGTTTTAGGAGTTTTGCAGTATTTTGAATTTATTTCAAAAATGGATTTTAAACAATAAAAAATAATGATTTCTTGCAGATTTATGTAGTAGGATTTAGGTGAAAAACCATTTTGTAGAACAGTTAGACAAAACCTATATTTATGAAAGTAATTATGAGGGTTAAATTAAATACCAAATTGATGTATAAAACCTTCTTATTTATATGACAGAGCAATTTGTTTTAAGTTTATAAAAATATACATACCCTACCTTCTGAATTTGAACTTCTCACCTTTTAAAAAAATACATATTCTTAATCATTTAAAATATTAAACAATTTTATTGAAAATTTACAAAAACCAAAATATATAAAAAAATATTAATTTAAAAGTAAAAAACACTAAAAATACAACAGGTAAAAAATACAACTGGACCAAAGTACAATGCAATATGGTCAAAGGAGCATTGGCAAGAAAAAAGAGATCATTTCAGGATAATATGATATGATGAAAGAAATACCATTTTTCTACTTATCAAGGTAAATTGGATTGGAATATTAGCTCTTTACTTTCACATTATATATATATATATATATATATATATATATATATATATATATATATATATATATATATATATATATATATATATATATATATATATATAATCTTTTATATAATGTATTTAAAGTTCATTAAAACATAAATTATTTAAAGTTTACTAGACTATCTTTTGTATAATGTATTTAAAAGTGATTTGGTTTATTGGATATATTTTAGGTTTTGTTTTATGAGAAAAAAAAAAAATTCAAGATAAACAAGAGGAGTTATATTTATAGAGGTTTGAATGAGTTATGACAACATTAAATTTATGAGATGAGAAGAATTAAAGTTTTTTATATTTTTTTATCAAATATCTTAAAGTTATGTATCCAAAGTTTGAGTTAGTTAAGAAAATGAGTAATATAAACTATAAGAACTCTCCACATTTTTTTATCAAATATCTCAAACCTATGTACCCAGAATTTGAGTTAGACAAGGAAATGAGTAACATAGACCATAAGAACCTTCCATTATCTCTTACATTATTAGAAGTAAGATTTTTCTAGCCTCTTGCATTGGTGTAGATAAACTCTATACTAATCATACTCACCAGTTTGAGTACACCTTATGCTAGCCTACTCAATTGTATACAAAACCCTCTATTAGGCTACAAGCAAGTATGGTTTTCACACACAATAATTTTCTTAACTCTATTTCATTTAGTAGTTTATCTAGTCTAGGTTCATGGATATTCAAGTATAACACGGTGGATTCAACCTTTGATAAGAATGTTTTATGTTTATCTTCTCAATACCCCTTTTCTCACATTAACTTTGCTAATGTGAGAGAGTGGTTGACATAACAACATGCAAATATGAACAAGAAAAACCCTCTAATGTCTTGTGAAGAAGTATATATAAGAAGGAGGTGGCAAAGGCGCATCTATGTGCACGGAAGTGACATGTTAAACAACAAAAAGGTGGGTGCAAGAAGTTGGTTCCTAATTTTTTTACAAAGGGAGCATGCACTCATTGTGAATTTGAGGAATGCACATGCACTGTAGGAATACACACATGTTCCTATTTGAATAGCCATGATCCATGTTGGACCTCCATGCACTTACCACGACTACCTCCACATTAACTTCCACATAGATTTTAATCTATGTTAAAAAAATGCACATGTGCATTTTTAAAAGTGCACACACATTATTAACACATGTGCATTCTTATGTTTAAAAGTATAATTTTAAAAACTACAATCCTTTTCTATTCATTTTTGTCTACCTGCAATGACATTTTCTCCAGATTTTCTCCAACTTGTGTGTGTATTTTGGTGTTGAATCAACCTAGATTTGATGAGGATGAGCATGAGGGATGTTGGCATCACTGGCACTCAACATTTTCAAAAGAGAAATTCTCATTTTGAGGTAGGTTTTATTGTAAATGTCATTTTTATATTTGTTAAGTTACACAAGTTTAAATAGTTTGTAAATTTCCTTTATTATTGTTTAAATGAAGTTTTTATTCCACTAGGATGGGTAAAACCATGATCCAAACCTAAACCGTAACCCCCAATCACCACCATGAGACCCATACATCAGATTTAATCGATGTTTAGATGGAATCAAAAACCTAATTGGTGAGCCTAGGAATACTAGAGAGCATCTTGCCTTTCTTTGGCCACTTTTCTCAACAAAATCGTTGCTTGCATTAGCCATATACCCATGGCCAGTTATATGATATATTTGAATATAGGGATA
>ML781815.1:134347-154465 GCA_009831015.1 Picea engelmannii
AACTACAAATCTATCATTAATAACTACAAATCTCAACTCTTTGTTGAATCTCATTGCATCCATCGGGTTTATTTGAGTTAATAGTGGCATTATAGTATAGCAATTCTTATAAGCCTTGATGTATATGACCAATTCAGAGATTTGAGTTTTAATATAAGAAGTTGTCATTACATGTTCTCCTCTAATATAATGTACAACTACAATGCTTCAAGTCATGCATGCCCAAGTTTGACCTCTTTTGGGTCCTTTTACCCTTTGGATTTTATGTATTAAAAAATTGATGAACATCAAAGGTTGACTTCCCTCAAATGATAATATTACTTCATATATCATTGTTGGTTATCTCATCAATGTGTTATTATCCAAGTTTTCATAAGAATTATTCTTGAGTTGGTTTCATTGTTTTATGTTCAAACGATACCAATAGCATTGTTGAGTGGAAAATGTTAATCTGAAGCTCTCATTTTGAGATCAAGTTGGAATGTTATATACTTTGGTTATTTCTTAGATCTATTTCTCTTATTCTTAGACCATTCCACTCCCTAATGCCAATAATTTATACATATATTTTTGTTCATTTTCGAAACCATGAACTTCTCATATTGATAATTGATTTGCATTAGTTGGCATTTTAGCAAGTTTTTCTTAAGTTACAAACATAAGTAATAGAGGTTGTTATCCAAGGACATCTTGATCATCCATTTTTGGGGTGAAATACACCCAATTCCCCAAAATCACATAGTATCACATAACTCATCAAATAACTCCTCGAGTTTCAGTATGGCTAGCCATTTGATTATTGGGATGAGTTTATGTTGCTTACTTATAGTATTATCATATTTTCTTGTTTTGTGTCATTTTGTTTTATGAATCATAAACATATCAACATGTGTCTCTAAAACTAGTGATAGGAGGGATAGATCAACCATGTCCACATGGGTTTAACAAATCAACCCATATTTAGGTATCATTTGTCAAGTTAAATATGGTTAATGTGAAATTTGTTTTCTTATACAAATTGATTTTCATGTTTATTTACTAATATAACATATTAGAAATGTTTATGCATCTACCCATGGGTTTATCTGGTTCAACACTTTTATATGAGATGGCATGGCCACCTTTCAATGCACCCTTCGATGGTGCACATTTTTTATCCATCTCACAATGTTGACACAAGCTATTACAATAAAACTTATTTTGGATCCATGAGTTTAATTTTTACTTGTCTATTTGTTTTTGTTTTTTTGTAAGTGAGTTAGAGATTCTATAATACTGGGAAAAATATGGTATAGATAGAAAAGTGAGGTATCCCCTAATCTGCCAAAAAGGAAACCAGATCTGGGGATCCTATGTTACGTTGTCTACTATAGCGAGGGGATGGCTGGGCCGCCACCCTGGGAAACCGGCCCAGTCTCTGGAAATGCATTTGAAAAACTATATCAAAATAGATACAAAAAAAACCAAAAACGTAGAACAGAGGTGGTTCATACACTGATAAACAAAATGACCAAGGGTTGAGACTGCACTAGTCCAAAAGGATTGGGTGGCTTTCATCTCCTTCTTTCCTTGCCTCGTCCTCCTTTCTTTGCTCCTTCGTGCGCATCCTTCTGATGTAGGTTGGTTTTCTGCGTTGGTCTGCTAGAGTGGTGTCCATGTGGTGGACATAACGAAGGTAGAGGTAGAATTTCCCTGTCATTCATTCCATTCTTTTGTTTAGGCTCCTCTGGTCCTCTCCTATTCTTCTTGCACTGGCCTCCAAGTTGTTGAGGTGGCTCTGAATTTCTATTATCTTCTTCTTGTGGCCCTGGTTTTCCACCCTGCTGGTCTCGCTCTTGTCTTCTCTCAGCTTACTTATCAACATTTTGGTGCGCCAAGCTTCCTCCATTGTTTTATGGTAGAGGGTGTTCCTAGGATGTGTGGCCCCTGGGTCCCTTATTCCTTTCGTTTCTTGGATGAATTCCACCCAGGATTTTCCTTGGCTCTTGGTGTTGACTTCTCGCTCTCACCTGTCGATGATCGCTTTTCGCTTCGGGTCGGCCTGCGCAAGAAAGGTTCCTTTGGACTCTCTGGTTGCTTGCTCCATCCTTGTGATCTTCTAGGCGCTTGTTGAAAGATCCTCCCCTTGGGGGCCCCTCTTACTCTACGTATTATTCATTCTCACCATCTTGGTTTGAATGCAGTGGTTTCTATCTTGACTTCATCCTCCGCTTCTATTCACCACCTCCTGGTGTGTAGTATGGTCCCTGTAATTTCTATTCTTTGGTCTGTAGCTATCCCTGATGCTTCTTATTTTAAGGGGTTTGCTTGGCTACGATCTTATCCTGGTAATTATTGATATCTCGTAAATGCGTACCTTTTGGTCCTTTTTCACTGTTTCAAAGTGTGTGCATTTGGGACCCCTGTCGTCGTCCCTGTGCCAATCCATTGCCTTGTATGTTGTACGCCTATCATTTCCTCCCCCCATATCTGTGCATGGGTGATGTGTACCCATTCCTTCCCATGGTATATCCTTTTGATATTCATCCTTTGTCGTCTGTGGATTAACCTTTCTGCTCTCCCATGAACCACCCCTGTACTTCTTTCTATTGACATGACCATGGTGTCGTACCTCCTCTTGTGGTGTGACCGGGATCTACATTATAACTCATGTTTAGATGGTGTCCTATCAAATTCTTCTTGGATCCTACTTTCCCTTCAGTTAACTCTGTTCCTTTAGCCTCGATATGGTCGTCCGTACTTCAGCTGCCATCATAGTCCTTTGTTGCTAGTTGGGTACAATCTGTCTGAAACTGACCATTTGGGATGTTACTCCATGTGGAATCTAGTTCTGGTCCTTCCTGGTCAACCCCTTCATTAGCAATTCTATCCTCTAGTCCATTTTCTGACCTTCATACCCAGTGCAACTCCACTGTGATCCCCATCTACAAATGCCCCTGGATTTTTTGCAAGGAGTGAGCTAGGTGCCAGTGCCTCTGTATTTTTCCCACTCTGGTGTCGTTTTGGAGTTTCCTTACTATGTTGATGACCAGCGTGGAATCCCCTTCCACTATGACATTGGTCATTTCTTCCCTGTGTAATATCTCAAGGATAGTCTCCTGGGCTCCAAATTCTGCGACGTTGTTGGTTGAGTTTCCCAGACTCTCAGTGTACAGCAGGATAATTTCTCCTTGACTGCCCCTGATTACTCCCCCCATACCTGTCTGTCCTGGGTTGCCTTTCGACGCCCCATCGAAATTCATCTTGAAGGATCCCTCTGGTGGTGGTTTCCAGTTGCGCTCACCTACCTGCATTTGTGACAGTTGTCTTACCCGAGTGGGGTTGCGTCCTTATTTCAGTTGAAAAGCCTCTAGAATTCAGAGCTCCCAGTCTGTGAGTTATGCTCCTCCTGTTTGGCAGTTGCGGCTCTGTACCGTTTCTCTTTTCATGGATATTATTGTTTCCTTGATCTTTCCAGCCGTCCAACTTTGGTTCTTGAAGATGCGCCAATTCTGTTCCTTCCATATTGCCCAAATGATCATGCCAGGAATGAGGGTCCAATAGAGATTCACCTCTTTATTGTCGTTGTAGTTTTCCTTCCAGATGTTTATAGTTGCGGATATATTACCTTTGATTCTATTAGACTGTCGGAAGATGTTTGTCGCCCAGTCCCAGACTTCGGTTGTGTAGGGACATTCATCTAGGAGATGGTTCTTTGTTTCCTCCTTTTTTTCACACAGGTGACATCTTGAAGGGCCTATGAATCCTCTCTTCTTTAGGTTTTCCCAATTTAGGATTCGGTTGTGTAGTATTAGCCACTAGAAGATTTTAATTTTTGGCCATTGGGGGTTGTTCCAGAGCTTATCCCATTGATGCGTCGAGTATTCTTGGTCCTGGTCCGCTATATAGTGGAAGACTTCTTTAAGATTTAATTCCCCGTCGTCTTTGTGTCTCCATCTCAGGTGGTCATTTCCATCTGTGACTGCAATTTTTTGTCTCTCCAATTCCTCCTCCACCTCTTTTATTGTTGTTGCAGTCTGGTATCTAGTCTGTGGGGTGAGAGTGTTCCAGATTATCCATTTGTTGCGATCTGTTTCTTGCTTCTAGTAATGGTAGACTCTGGTTTTGCCTTGCGCCATCATCTCCTGTTGAAGTACCTCCCGGCCCAGGTTTTCCATTCTAGGTTCCTGTTGCCAGTCATTCTCCCAGAATCGGGCGATTCTGCCATTTCTTATTTCCCAAAAGTTGTGTTTCTGGATCCACGCCTTGTTGCGCCAGGCTAGGTTCCAGATGGAGGAACCTTCCTTGGTGCCTCTGAAGCGGATTTTGTCCTGGTCACAAATGTCCAGGGTGTACTTTTCCTTCAACAGGTTGACCCATGGGGTGGTAGTTTCTTTGACCTAGTGCCACTAGAGTTTCGCCCCATAGGCTTCATTAGTCACTTATGGGTCATGTAACCCCATGCCTCCTTTGCTTTTTGGTTTATAGACCTTCTCCCAAGCCACCAGTGCCCATTTTTTCCTAGTTTTCGCTCCTCACCAAAGGAAGTCCCTTTGTATGGTTCTTATTTTTTGTAGAATCCCCTTGGGGGTTGGGAAAACTGACATCATGAAGGTTGGGATAGCTTGCAGAACTAACTTGGTTAGGATGAGTCTTCCAGCTAGGTTAAGGGATCTGTACGTCCAATTTTTTACCCGGTCTTGTAGCTTGTTGACTATTCCTTTCCAACTTGACAGCTTGTAAGCTTTGTCTGTCAGGGGGATGCCCAAGTACTTAATTGGGAGTGCTTTGTGTTCAAATCCCAAGATGTTGGCCAAATTCCTTTGGATTGCGGGGTTGGTATTAAAGAAGAAGATCATAGTTTTGGACTTGTTTATCTCTGCTCCCGAGGCTTCCCCAAACTTGTCTAAGATTCGTTTGTAGGCTTTCGCTTCCTTGACCATGGGCATGCCATGAAGTAAGGTGTCATCCACGAACTGTTGGTGTGTAGAAGTCGGGCAATTCTCGTAGGGTTTGATACCTTTTATTTCCCCTATTGTGGTTGCGCTTTTTATGCTGCGAATGAGACCTTCCATCATTAGGATGAATAGGAAGGGGGAAAATGGGTCTCCCTGTTGGATGCCTCTCGTGGGCTAGAAAGGTTTGGCTGGGGCTCCATTTACTAGTAGCGAGAAGCTTGTAGTGGAGACTAGGTTTACTATCCACATGATCCATTGTTGGGTGAAGCCGAAGGCCTCCGAAGTCTTGACCATATAGTGCCAGTTGATTTTGTCATAAGCTTTTGCTAGGTCCAATTGTATTATCATTCCTCCTATTTTTTGAAGCTTCAGGGTGTGGATAAGTTCGTGAGCATAGATTATTTTATCCATTATTTTCCTTCCTTCCACAAACCCTACCTTCTCTTGGGAGACCAGTGTGGGTAGGAGTGGTTTTAATCTATTTTCTATAACCTTGGAAATTATCTTATACACCACATTGCACAGTTCTATAGGTCTGTACCGATCGAGGGTTTTGGCTTCATTTTCTTTGGGGATAAGTGTAATCATTGTAGCATTTAGTGCTTTTAAAATGGAGGCTGGCCTTCTAGAGTCTTCCACTACCCTATATACATCATGTTTGAAAACATCCTAGAATGCTTTGAAGAACTCCACTGTGAAACCATCTAGGCCCGGGGCTTTTCCATTGGGCATTTCCTGGAGTGCTTGGTCTATTTCCTCCTCCGCTATGGGCTTGTTCAGGTTGTTATTTTGTTCTTTTGTTACCAGGCGAGGGATATGTTGGATTATCTTTTGTATGGCCTCCATTCTGTCTTGGTTGGGTTCTTGGTCTATCCCATGAAAGTGGTTTACCAGATTTGTTTTCATGTCCTTATGTGATTCTCTCTCTATTCCATCCTGGTCTCGAATCTTCAGGATTTTGTTATGGGCTCTTCTGGCCATGGTTGTTCTATGAAAAAACTTGGTGTTCCGTTCTCCTTCCTTTAGCCATCTGATCCTGAACTTTTTTCACCAGAGGGTTTCTTCTTGCTGGCAATGCTCTTCCCATTCCTAGGTCATCTGGATCTCTTCCTTTTTTTGCTCCTCATCACAGCCCTCCGAAATGTGGGTTTCCTGAAGTTTTTTCATTTTTTCTTCAATGTTGTTCTTCTCTTGGTTAATATTCCCAAAAGTGTCCTTGTTCCACTCCTTGAGCCTATATTTGATATGTTTTAGTTTCTTATAGAGTTTTAACATCCTTGTCCCTTGATTTGGTTTCTCCTCACGCCACCACTGTTTGAGTCTTTCCTTGAATGTCGAGTGTTCAAGCCAAAATTTCTCAAATTTAAATGGTTTGTTCTTTGGTGTGGTATGGAAACCTGCTTCCAATTGCACTGGCCAGTGATCTAATCCCCCCCATGGAAGGATGTTGCAGTCTAAGGTTAGCCCCTGCATAATGATTGACTCTGACACTAGGAATCTGTCGAGTCTTGTTGCTACCTGATGTTGGTTCATTTGCTTATTATTCCAAGTGAACCGACCATTATTGGTTTTCAGATCTACCATCTCCATTGTCTCTGTGAATTTTGAGAACTCCTCCACATCTCTCTCCAATCTTCTTGTACCTCCTTTCTTCTCTGCCAGTGACGTGATGATGTTGAAATCCTTGGCTAGGATCCATTAGAGGTTGTTGGCTTGATTTTTAAGATCTTCTAAGTCTCTTATCATTCCTCTCCTATCCTCTGACACCTGGGGTCCATACACATTAGTGTATAAAATCACTTATGTGCTCCCAATGAGTTGCATGCGGACCGTGAGGGTATGCCTTGTCGCTTCGGCTACTATTAGGCTTAGTACTTGTGGGTTCCACAGGGTGAGGATACCTCCTGCCATTTGGTGGCCTCCGATAGCCACCATCTTGTACTTGTGACATTGTTGTTGACTGATTGTTTCCATTTTGTTTGTGTTACACTTGGTCTCTTGAATAAAACAGAGATCTGATTGTTCCTATTTTAGTCTATTTCTAAGGATTCGTTGCTTTCTTGGTCTGTTTAGGCCTCTTATATTCCAAGTTATAACCTTCATTTAAACATGTGGCGCGGAAGTTGGGGAAGAGTTTCTTGATCTTACCTGAATTTATCAGTAGCGCTCCAAGCTCCTATAGGGCTACACTATTTGATTTCCTGCCTTTTTTCCTCCGTGTCTGCTTGGGTGAGAGCTGTGGTTGTCCCTCGCCAGCTTCAACTCCTAGGTGTCCAATCTCCCCGTGTGTTTTCTTTAGGCCTCTAGCTTTGGCCTCCTCCCTCAGGAGGAACAGGTACTAGATGTGGTCAAGTTGCTCTGTTGGTACACTGTCTACTACCTGTCTTTTCCATTGGTCCAATATTTTCGTGAGATCTATCCCTTCCCTTTCCAAAAGTTCTCTGAGTTATGGATCTTCTGTGCCTACTTCGCTCGGTGTCATTTCCGCCTCTCCCTCTGCTTCTTACATGGGGGTGTTGTCGTCTCTAATTTCTCCTTCCATCGAAGTTGCACAACTTCCATGTTCCTTCTGATTATTTGGTTAGTCGGTGGGATTGTTTGGTGTTTGTTCTTTGACTTCCTGAGCTTCTGTCGTATCCTTATCGGAATCTGCCCCTTTATTGGTTTTATCTCGTCCTTTTGGGCTACTCCCTCCCTCTGGATTATTCCTTGCATGCTCTTTGCTCTTCTTTTTATTGGCTCTACTTCTGGGGTTTGGTTTAACAAACCCATCCTCACCCTGTTGTGGTTTGGGGTTTTTCATTTCCTGTTTTTTATTAAGAGGGCATTCCATGATCAGGTGACCATGTTCATGGAACCTTCTACATCGGAAGGGGATCTGTTCATAGTCGATGTTTTGGATCCATTCCCCATCCCTGAATTCTAGGCTTATGTCTTCTGGGAGTGCTCCTGACACATCCATCTCTATACATATTCTTGCGTAAGATGTGTATCTCCCTTTCAGGGTGGCTTCTGCGGTCTTTATATATTTCCCTAGTTTATTCCTTATTGCTTCAAAAGTAGAGGGTAACCAGTAGTCTAAAGGTAGGGAATAGAACCTCAACGAGACCGACACCTTTTTGAAGGTCTCTTTTTCTGGGGAGAAATTTTCCTTCCATGGTTGCATGTACAGTCCTGTTGATGCATGGAAGTAAGGCCCTCCTTCAAAGACTCTATCTCTATCCTCCAGGTTTATGAAGACTGTTGTGAAGAAAACTTTCGAGCCCAGATGGAGCTCCACTTCCCCATCTGGATTCCAGTGATATTTGATCTAGTTGTGTAATGTTCTTTCGGTGGGCCACAAGCCCATAAACTTGCATATTAGCACATGTGCCTTCATCTGGTCCTTGTAGAGTTGCGTCTGCGGATTCTCCAATATCACCTTGGGTATCAGTGTTGTTTTGGGTTTGCACAAGTTGCGCCCTTCTACCCAGTTGGTCTTCGCTTTGTCTTGCGTTTCATTCTGGTTTTCTCTAGCTTCCTCTTCCATGCATTCACTTTGATGCAAGAGCATCGCCAGCACATCAAGCGAGCCAGCGTGGAAGCGGAGGACAACTGGACAAGCCAGCACAAATTTTTGAAAATGCTTTGGAATTGTTGCATGATCTTAAATGACTCATTTAAGAGATGGCGCACTTGTATATTGTAATGGACGTTGAGCGGATAGCTCTCGTCCTTTAGTAGATAGTCGGCATTTAATATAGTTAATGCTGGTAGATAGGAATTTAATTCTAGATTTGATAGCTTTAGAGCGCAAGAGGGAAATGGGATATAGACACCCTCCTTTGCGTGTTGTAACATTATCAAGGAAGTAGGAGAGAAAGTAGAGAACTGTATGAAGAACACCAATGTACAGGCATTTGAATTAATATAAGAAAGCTTTGATTCAAATTCATGGTTTTGTGTTGTTTCTCTGTGTATTGATGTTATGCTCTTGAATGTTTACTTCCAATTATACATTTGCTTTTATATGCTATGTATGTGATTTCATGTCTGAATAGGAGTCTGAGAGAGTGAGTGAATGAGTTTCAATTGTTTCTCTATTTGAGCCTGAGGATTCCTGCAAGGAGTGCAGTCGAATTGTCCGCAAGGAGTGCGTTGACAGAAGGGTTCAATTAGAGTTAGCTTTTGTCCTCATTTCCTCGAAGGAGCAGTTAGGCACAGTTCCATGCAAGGAGTGCGCAGGCCAGGTAAATGTCTCAGGATTGTGAACCTGAGTGAAGTGTTAAAAAGACTGCTGCTGCAGGCGTGCGTAGGGTCGAAGGACTTCAACACTCAGTCGAGGTTGAAGGGTTGCCCCAAGGAGTGCGTGCAAGAGGTTTCCAAGAAGACTGAAGTCGTGGAAAATTTCAGGAGGAATAGGCCTTCGAATTCATTGAAGGATGAACGCAGGGAAGCTACTATTGAAATTCCGAGGGAAGTGTCGCAGGTTGGCAAGCAGGTGAACGAGTCTCGTGGAGAGACATTTCTTCATTTTGTGGATTGCATAAGGAAGAACGGACGGTCGAAATCCTCTGGGGATATTTCACGAATTACCGTGGACCGTTATATCTCGAGGAGGTGCAAGGAGGTTACAGCGTAAGTGTGGAAGAGGTTTGAAGCTCAGGAGGAGCAGTGTCGTTGATCCGTGCCACGAGAGCCGTCGGATTTACATGTGAGATCGTGTATCGGGGATTCACAAGTCGAAGCTCCAAGTTGTTACAACGAGAATTGCTATATCGCGATCCGCGATATCCCGATGAGCCCAGCACCGTCCACCAGTGGGGACGCGTGTCCAGAGATTCTGGGAAGTCGGGGTTCGAAGCATCAGAGATTTCGGAGGTAAGAAATTCTTGCAGCTTGGAATCGCGAAACGTGATATCCCGATGGGAAAAGGACAGTGGGGCCACAGGAGTCAGTAGAATGCAAAGTCCCAAAACATAGGACATCAGGATTCACGATCCCGCGAATTCTGAAATGCCGATGGAGTAAAGGCGTGGAAAAGTCAGCCCACACATGTGCGTCAAAGTTTCGGCGCATCAGGTATCGGGAGTCGGGGAACCAAGGTGTTCAATATCGTGAGTGGCGAAATCGTGATAAGGGAATTCCCGATAGAGGAAAGAGAGAAAGTCAACAATTGACTGGCCATCGGGTCTCGGGGATTCGAGAGCCCAGTGATCGACAGTGAACTTGCGAAGCCGTGAGTTTCGATCCTCTGATAAAGTAAAGAAAGGGGGATCGCGCAGAAGATAATTTGTGGGGTGCAGATTTCCCGATAGGGAAATAAAAGAACCTTGGTGTTCTTTGGGCCGAAGAGAGGAGAAGATCCTGTGTGTGCGCGTGGACCTTCCGACCTGCGGGTGGTGAAGGGACTGCGTTGCCGTCAGTTTGGTATCAGAGCGGGAATATCACTTTGCTTTCTGTAGCAGAGAAGGAGAATTCACCATGCCGCCAAGGAGAGAAAGGCAATCACCTGATCCAGAGGATAGGGAGGTACGAAGAAGAGGCAGGCAGGTAACAAATCCAAAAGTGGAGAGACAGATAAGAGATCTCCGAGCAAGACTTGAAGACATGGAGACAGAGCAGAGACGCACAGCTAGTGCAGGGGATCTGAGTGATTTCGATAGTGAAATAGAGGCTGAACGAGAGGAGGAAGTTGCAGCCGAAGATGCATCAACTGAATGTCTAATTAAAGCTATTACCAGGATGGGTGCAAAGGAGAAGATGGATATTCCAGTTTACTAGGGAAATATGGATGCAGAAGAGATTCTAGACTGGATTAGAGCTCTCAATACATATTTCGACTATGAAGATGTCGAAGAGGACAAGAAGGTCAAGCATGATGTTACATGCTTGAAAGGACATGCAGCATTGTGGTGGGATGAGCTACAAGCTGACAGACGCTGCAAATGCAAGCAGAAGATTAAAAGTTGGGATCGAATGATTGCAAAGATGAAGGCAAAGTTCATCCCAAGAGACTACCAAATTACTCTGTTCAGGAGGATGTAGAACTTGAGACAGAAGCTGATGACAGTGAAAGAATAGATGGAGGAGTTCTATCGACTGAACATCAGGGCAGGTCATCGGGAGAGTGATGATGAGAAGGTTTCTAGGTATCTGAATGGTCTGAGATACGACATTCAGGATGAATTGAGCATGGTAACCATCAGGACAGTGGAGGATGCTTATCAAATAGCTCTGAAGGCTGAGGAGAAGCTGAGTCATAAGCAAGGTCAGCGAGGGCGAGGCAGAAGTCAGCCCAGAGGCAAAGCAGTTGCCCAGGACAAATACCAGAAGCCCAAGGAGGAATGGAAGAAACCTCAGACTCGAGCAGAGAGAGGTGGAACCTCACAGCGAGGGCAGCAATATGCTGAGCAGAGAGGGCAGCATAATGAGCAGAGAGGAGATTATGCTGATGGAAATACTTTTCCTCGTACTAGAGGTCGAGGCAGAGGAAGAGGTGGAGTCATCACATGCTTCACATGTGGGAAGAATGGGCACAATTCTTATGAGTGTCCATAGAAAAAGAAGGACATGGGAGAAGCTCACATCATCGAAGTGCAGAGGCGGGATGTTGAGGCCGAAGACGCTGAAGGTGGAAGGTCATTAATGATGCGTAAAGTCCTTTTGACACCTGAGAAGGAGGTGGAAAGCTCAGTCCAAAGGACCAGACTTTTTAGGACTGCTTGCAAGACCAAGGACAGGGTATGCAAGGTCATTGTTGACAGTGGTAGCACGGGTAATCTCGTATCCACAGAGATGGTAGAGAAGCTGGAGCTGGAGACGACTGATCATCCAAGCCCATACAGAGTTTCGTGGATACAGAAAGGACACCAGGTAACTGTTACTAAACAATGCTTGGTTGAATTCAAGATAGGAGGATATAATGATAAGATTATGTGTGATGTTATTCCCATGGATGTTTGTCATCTACTGCTGGGTAGACCATGGCAATATGACAGAAATGTGATTCATGACGGGAGAATGAACACATATACCCTGGAGAAGAATGGGAGGACACATATGTTGATTCCAATAAAATATAAAGAGGTGAAGCCGAAGGTAAGCAACACAGTACTTCTCATGAGTGGGAAGGAACTTCTTACAGAGGTTAAGAAGAAAGAAGATCCACAATTCTTTGTGGTCAGAAAACCGAAAGTCGTTTTAACCAGCACGAGAGTGGATGATTTACCAGATGAAGTTCAGGGACTGCTGGAGGAGTTCGCTGACATCATAGTGGACGAATTACCTCGTTCGTTGCCACCGATGAGGAGTGTGAGTCATCACATTAATCTCATACCAGGAGCCAGTTTTCCAAACAAAGCCGCGTACAGGTTGACGCTGCAAGAAAATGAAGAGGACAAAAGACAAGTCGAGGATTTATTGGACAAGGGATTGGTCAGAGAAAGCTTGAGTCTGTGTGTTGTTCCAACAGTACTCAGTCCGAAGAAAGATGGAGGCTGGAGGATGTGTACTGATTCAAGAGCGATCAACAAGATAACCATCAGGTACAGGTTTCCATTGCCAAGAATGGATGATCTGATGGATTTCTTGAGCGGAGCACAATATTTTTCAAAGATAGATCTGAAGAGCGGATATCACCAGATTCGCATGAGAGAGGGTAATGAATGGAAAACCACATTCAAAACAAACAAAGGTTTGTATGAATGGCTATTCATGCCGTTTGGCTTGACGAATGCGCCAAGTACCTTTATGAGGCTAATGAACGAGTCCTGAGGGAGTTCATTGGGAAGTTTGTCATTGTGTATTTGGACGACATACTGATTTATAGTAAATCAGTGGTAGAGCACTTGAAGCATTTGGATACAGTGATGAAGAAGCTACAATAGGAGAAGTTGTTGATTAATATGAAGAAGTCCTCATTTATGAAGACAGAACTCATTTATTTGGGATTTGTTATTTTAGCTAATGAGTTGAGGATGGATCTGGGGAAGGTGGAAGTGATCAAGAATTGGCCATCACCGAGAAATATTTTCGAGGTGAGAAGTTTTCATGGTTTGGCTAGTTTCTACCAGAAATTCATCAGGAATTTCAGCGGAATTAGCGCAGCAATGATGGATACAGTGAAGAAGTGGCATAAATCTTTTCATTGGACAGCAGAGGCTGAGAAGAGTTTCAATCTGTTGAAACGGAAGATCACGGAACAACCAGTGTTGGTGTTGCCGGATTTCCTGAAGACATTTCAGGTGAAATGTGACGCCAGTGGGTTTGCCATAGGAGCGGTCCTGAGTCAGGAAGATAGGCCGATTGCATATTTCAGTGAGAAGCTGGATGAGGTGAAACTGAAATACTCCACGTATGATAAGGAGTTTTATGCTATCATACAAGCACTGAAGAAGTGGAGGCATTACTTGATCCCGAAAGAATTTGTTTTGTATAGTGACAATCATGCATTGCAGTTTGTGACTAAACAGGAGAAGTTGAATTAGAAACATGCAAAATGGGTAGAGTATATGCAGAATTTCACATTTGTGATTAAGCATATTTCGGGTACTACTAACAAGGTGGTTGATGCTTTGAGAAGGAAGTGTTTGTTGTTGCAGGAATTCCGAGTCAAAACATTGGGTTTTGATAATCTCAGGAACATGTACGCAGGTGATGCAGATTTTGCAGAAGCATATGAAGCAGATGAGAATCCAGTTCTCAGAGACAGAATCCCTTGGATAGATTATATGATCCAGGAAGGATTGTTGTTCAGAGGCAATCAACTGTGTATTCCAAAATTCTCCATGAGGGAGAACTTGTTAAAGGAAAAACACAGTGGGGGATTGGCAGGACATTTTGGCCATGACAAAACGTTCGCGAAGTTGAATGAGTCATATTTTTGGCCAGGGATGCGAGCAGATGTCAAAATATTCATAGACAGATGTCGAGTTTGCCAACATTCGAAGGGGAGGAAGCCGAATGCATTTTTTTATCAGCCATTACCCATGCCAGAAAGACCATGGGATGTGATAAGCATGGATTTTGTATTGGGGTTGCCAAGGACACAAAGAGGTGTTGATTCAATCTTTGTGGTAGTGGATAGGTTTTCTAAGATGGCACATTTCATCCCATGCCAAAAGACCAGTGATGCGACGCACATCGCAAATCTATTCTTCAAGGAGGTCATTCGACTTCATGGATTGCCAAAAAGCATAGTTTCGGACAGAGACACTAAATTCATAGGGCATTTTTGGAGGACCTTATGGAAGAAGCTGGGGACTAATTTGATGTTTAGTTCAACTTATCATCCTCAGACGGATGGACAAACAGAAGTGGTGAACAAAAGTCTGGGAGACTTGTTGAGAAGCTTAGTGACAGAGCACCACAGCCAGTGGGACCATATATTACCACAGGCCGAGTTCGCATACAATGATTCAGTGAATCGGAGTACAGGGAAAAGTCCATTTCAGGTTGTCTATGGGGTGCAGCCAAGGGGAGTTTCTGAACTGAGGGATTCAGAACAGACTGCTACTAGCAGCGCTGGTGCGGAAGAATTCGCTGAGGCGATGAAGGAACTTCACAGCAGGGTGAAGGAGCGGTTGCTGAAAGCAAATCAGGAATACAAGCGCAGAGCAGATCAGCATCGGAGACAACTTTGATTTGAAATTGGTGATCTGGTTCTGGCACATTTAAGGAAGGAAAGGTTCCCGAGGGGAACATACAATAAGTTAAAGATGAAGAAAATCAGACCATGCAAGGTCTTAAGAAAATTCAGAGAAAATGCTTATGAGATTGAGTTACCTGATGGGATCGGAATATCTCCGATATTCAATATCGCAGATTTATACCCATACAAAGATGGAGAAGCAGAGACTGGAACAGAGGAACCAGTGATCCAGTGGATGAAACAGATGCCAGTTGCAGAGAAACTGCAGATGGAATGCATACTGGACAAGAGAGTGGGTAAGAAGACCTGAAGGAAGGAATACTTTGAGTATCTGGTCAAATGGAAGGGCCACCTAGTGGAAGATGCCAGCTGGGAGACTGAAGCGGAAATACAAAAGCATGGATAGACCGTGCATGAGCTCATGGATAGGATCCCATGAAAGTTTTCAAGCCGAGGAGTATGATGCAGGACCATCGCCAACACATCAAGCAAGCCAGCGCGGAAGCGGAGGACAGCTGGACAAGCTAGCACAAATTTTTGAAAATGCTTTGGAATTGTTGCGTGATCTTAAATGACTCATTTAAGAGATGGCGCACTTGTATATTTTAATGGACCTTGAGCGGATTGCTCTCATCCTTTAGTAGATAGTCGGCATTTAATATAGTTAATGTTGGTAGATAGGAATTTAATTCTAGATTTGATAGCTTTAGAGCATGAGAGGGAAACGGGATATAGACACCCTCCTTTGCATATTGTAACATTATCGAGGAAGCAGGAGAGAAAGCAGAGAATTGTATGAAGAACACCCATGTACAGGCATTTGAATTAATATAAGAAAGCTTTGATTCAAATTCATGGTTTTGTGTTGTTTCTCTGTGTATTGATGTTATGCTCTTGAATGTTTACTTCCAGTTATACATTTGCTTTTATATGTTGTGTATGTGATTTCATGTCTGAATAGGAGTCTGAGAGAGTGAGTGAATGAGTTTCAATTGTTTCTCTATTTGAGCCTGAGGATTCCTGCAAGAAGTGCAGTCGAATTGTCTGCAAGGAGTGCGTTGATTGAAGGGTTCAATTAGAGTTAGATTTTGTCCTCATTTCCTCGAAGGAGCAGTTAGGCACAGTGTCGTGCAAGGAGTGCGCAGGCCAGGTAAAAGTCTCAGGATTGTGAACCTGAGTGAAGTGTTAAAAAGACTACTACTGTAGGCGTGCGTAGGGTCGAAGGACTTCAACACTCAGTCGAGGTTGAAGGATTGTCACAAGGAGTGCGTGCAAGAGGTTTCCAAGAAGACTGAAGTCGTGGAAAAGCTCAGGAGGAATAGGCCTTCGAATTCATTGAAGGATGAATGCAGGGAAGCTACTATTGAAAGTCCGAGGGAAGTGTCGCAGGTTGGTGAGCAGGTGAACGAGTCTCGTGGAGAGACATTTCTTCATTTTGTGGATTGCATAAGGAAGAACAGATGGTCGAAATCCTCTGAGGAGATTTCACGAATTACCGTGGACCATTAGATCTCGGGGAGGTGCAAGGAGGTTATAGCGTAAGTGTGGAAGAGGTTCGAAGCTCAGGAGGAGCAGTGCCATTGATCCGTGCCACAGGAGCCGTCGGATTTACACATGAGATCGTGTATCAGGGATTCGCAAGTCAAAGCTCCAAGTTGTTACAACAAGAATTGCTATATCGCGATCCGCGATATCCCGACGAGCCCAACACCGTCCATCAGTGGGGACGCATGTCCGGAGATTCCAAGAAGTCGGGGTTCGAAGCATCGGAGATTTTGGAGGTAAGAAATTCTTGCAGCTTGGAATCGTGAAACACGATATTCCAACGGGAAAAGGACAGTGGGGCCACAGGAGTCAGTGGAGGACAGGTGGCATGCATATCGGAGTTTGGGGAATGCAAAGTCCCGAAACATAGGACATCAGGATTCGCGATCCCGGGAATTATGAAATGCCAATGGAGTAAAGGCGTGGAAAAGTCATCCCACACGTGTGCATCAAAGTTTCGGCGCGTCGGGTATCTGGAGTCGGGGAACCAAGGTGTTCAATATCGCGAGTGGCAAAACCACAATAAGGGAATTCCCGATAGAGGAAAGAGAGAAAGTCAGTGATTGACTGGCCATCGGGTCTCGGGGATTCGAGAGCCCAATGATCGACAGTGAACTTGCGAAGCCGCGAGTTTCGATCCTTCGATAAAGTAAAGAAAGGGGGATCGCGCAGAAGAGAATCTGTGGGGTGCAGATTTCCTGATAGGGAAATAAAAGAACCTTGGTGTTCTTCGGGCCGAAGAGAGGAGAAGATCCTGTGTGTGCGCATGGACCTTCTGACCTACGGGTGGTGAAGGGACTACGTTGTCGTCACACTTTTTCCCAAGTTCCTTTCCTGACCTTTTTCTGGGTCAGATCCTGAGGTGCTTGCCATTGGTGCCTTGAAAAATACGCCCCTTGGCCCTTTTCCTCTGTCTACCACTATCTATTTGTATGAAGGGGTACCCTTACCCCCCCTCTGGTGCTCATGTTGTCCTCTGCGATGGCCGCGACTGTCTAGAACCCTAGCTTGCAGTTGCTCCGATGGCCGCGACGGGAAGGGAGTTTGCATTGATGAATGGTGTATTAAATAAAAACAATTGTTTTTGTTATACAAGACAACCACTCATCCTCTATTTTCCTCTGAGCTTCATGAGATACCCTCTACTAGTAGCTTAAGTCTTATTCAATCCCATATAACTTTTCTTTACTTGGAATTCTATTGTTATTAGATTTACATTTCCTACGATTTTGAATCTATTTAATGAATTCCAACTTATCTTGAGTTTTCCAGTAGGTTTATTTACACATAATATTTTCCTTATGGAAAGATGTAAAGTTAGTTCATGTATATGAAAATCATTAGCATAAAAATATATTTTGATCTGTGCATTAGATTCATTCTCCTCTAAAACATGATGGAAGAAAATTATCATTAAACCTTGTGTAGATTTATAATACTTCACCTAATTTTCTAACAATGCAATTTTCTTTTCCAAATTACACATATATGACTTTTTATTGATCTTTATCCAAAGTGGCATGTGTAATAGCAAGTCTAAATAACAATAGTTCTATCAAAATTTCCCTTTTTTTGTCTAGCACTTGCTCCTCAGTTGTGCAAAATATAAGTTATCAAAAGCAATTCTCCTTTTCCTTCGAATTTGCTTTACAATTGTATTTTTTATCTTATTATAAGTAATCAATTCTAGGTCTGTTACATCATCCATTGGATTAGGAATATTTTGATCACCCCATGATAAAATATTTTCCAAATTGTTGGCAGTGGCTATCTCTTTCATCAAAATATATTTTCCTTTCTCATCTCTCACTAAAGTTAGACCTTGCTTTGGTATTACCAAATTCTCTATAGTTAAATCAATCAAATTATCAATGGGAGGTTTCTCAACCAAGGTTTTTTTATGTATGAATTTCCCTATGGATTCTATAGTGTCTTCATTATCTTTTTTATAGATTAGTATTATTAGTTTCTATGGTTTGTTGTTTCTCTTCTTGATTCTTCTTATTTGTATTTTTCTTCCTTTATCTTCATTTCCAATTTCGTTTTTTTCTTCCTTAGCCTTTTTAAGTTATACTGTTACTTTTTTCTCATTCTCTTATTTCTCTAACCTTAATCTTCCTAATTTAGTTGCCATGATTTTCTCCTCTTTATTTTTCAATTGTTCAATTTCTTGTTTTTCTTTTTCTTTAGAACTTGTACCTTGAATTGAAGTTTGATCTCTAGGATTTAGTCTTTCCTAAACTTCTTCCCAAGAAGTAGAATTTTCAAAAGGAAACTCATGATTCCATTGTTCATGGGAATAAGGTCAGGTCACAACAAAATAATTACTACATTTTAAAACTAATCCATCATGATCATGTCTCCCAATTGACCTTGTGGGAACCTATACTCCTACATGGAATTTTCTTCTTGTCGTGTTTGTTTGGAGTTACTCAACTAATAATTCCCAATATACATATTGTAAGGAATGAACCATTTTCTCCTGGAATATTTTACTAAACATCTGTTATAACCATGGAGGATAGTTTGGTAACATATCTCTCCTAGTATTATCCCATTTTGGAAATACTTAGGAAAAATATGAGGAGGGGAAGTCACCTCATATATATTGAGATAGTGTGGTCTTCTTTTAGATACCAACCTTTAATTATTCTCAACAAAATCGTAGTTTCTTCAATTAACTTAGGGCACTGCTTACAAAATATCAGTCTGTATAGTGGAGCAAATAAGTAATCACAGACTTGTGCATAATTACTTTTGTATTTGTTTTCCCATAAATCCCTAACAGTAAACATGAAAATTACTTCTAGGTATATCCCAATTCCAATTTAGACTTGGAAAAGAGTTTCTTGAATAGAAAATATCAAGAAAATGAGAATCCATATAAAAAGTAGGGAGTATCTCGGTAGTTGGTTTTTTATCCTTATCTATGGCTCTTTTCATTTCATGTAATAAAATTGCAACTCAATTGAATAAAAAATCATTTCTGATTGAAATATGAACAACTAGGACCCAAACATCCTTAAATTGGGTACAATGTTCTTCCCCGTATAGTCTACACATCAAATCCATGGCATACATATAAGGATCTCTTAAATTTTTCATTGTGTATAATCCATCATTCTTGGAAAAGAATCTTTTACCCTCATCCCACCAACATGCTAAAAAAATTTGAACATCTTGATCCTGGTGAAATTGCTCTACAAATCCAATGATCATGTATTTTTTAGGTTTATGAAATCTATAATATGTTTTCAATTCAGATGGTTGGAAAAAGGAAATACATAAATTCTCTCACCATTTATGAAAATTATGTATTTATATCATTGTTCTTGATAATCAATTATATAATATTTGAATAGGGAAACACAAGGGTTGTATTAGCCATAGTGTGAAGGCGGGACCTTCTAATGTTGGATAAAAAAAGTCATCTATATTCCTGATTTTCAGATCACTAGGAGGGGTAATGTTAGGGAAATCCTCCTCTCTGAATTTTCTATATATGTCACCCCATCTAGGAAAAATTAGTTGAGGACTAATAAATTCTTCAGTGTCTTGAAAATGGGCCTAGATTTCTCTATGTCTAGTTTAGTCAATTGAATCAAAAGTGTATAATTCTCTAGACTAACTTCCATATCACTAAAAATTATATTTTCAATCTGAGAAACTTAAATAGTTGGTTTATTTCTATTTGGGGATTGTCTCAGAGTTTTCAGAGTATATATCCTCGGAGGCATGATGCATGCAACAAAAATTGACCTAAAATTACTATTAACCTAGAAATTTTACTTTCAAAGAAAACCATACTCTGTCTAACTACTTATATATATCAAAACAAAGCTTCTTATCAAATGCATACAATATTAACAATTCAAGAAAAACATTCAAACTAGCCTTTAAAAAAATGAATCAACAATGCAAAGAAATAAGATTAAGTTTTAGGGAACTTGTATTAATTATATCTCACAATGAAACTACAACAAAGAGATGAACATGTTCTTCTAA
>ML781815.1:171711-181816 GCA_009831015.1 Picea engelmannii
TGGTCATGCCTTTTGGCCTTACAAATGCACCTTCCACATTCCAAGGGTTGATGAATTCCATTTTCAAGCCCTTCCTTCAAAAATTTGTGTTAGTATTTTTTGATGATATACTAATCTATAGAAAGTCTTGCGAGGATCATGTGTGACATGTTGACAAGGTTCTACAACTACTAAAGGAGCAACAACTATATGCCAAACCATCCAAATGTTTCTTTGGAGTGAAGGAGGTAGATTATTTGGGTCATATTGTATCTCATGAAGGTGTCAAGGCAAACCCTAACAAGATTAAGGCCATGATGGACTGGCTGATTCTCAAAACATTGAAGAATCTTAGAGGATTTTTGGGTTTGACAGGTTACTACTACAAGATTGTTCGGCACTATGGAATAATAGCAGCACCTTTAATGACACTAACTAAGAAGGATGCATTTTCATGGACTCCAGAGGCAGCTAAAGCTTTTGAACAACTTAAAGAGGTGATGTGCAAAGCTCCTATCTTTACCACTCCAGACTTCACAAAAACCTTTATTGTGGAATGTGATGCCTCGAGAAATGGAATTGGTATTGTCCTAATGCAAGAAGGAAGGCCCTTGGCTTTTGAAAGTCGACCACTCAAGGGAAAGGACTTACACAAACCCATTTATGAGAAGGAAATGATGGCAATACTACATGCATTGAAGAAATGGCATCCTTACCTAATAGGTAGCCACTTCAAGGTCAAAAAAAATCATGATAGTCTTAAATACTTCTTGGAACAAAGACTATGTTCAGAAGAACAACAAAAATGGGTAACCAAGATATTGGGTTATGATTTTGAAATCGTCTATAAAAAAGGGAAGAAAAATGTTGTGGCAGATGCACTCTCAAGAAAGGATGAATATGTTGAGGCATTTCTCTGTGTTATCTCGATCATCCAGCCTGATTGGATAATAGAAGCAAGGGATGAATGGAAGAATGAAAAAAAAGTGTGGACTCTCATTCAAAGGTTGCAGCAGGATTCTAGTGCATCAGATACATTTACATGGAAAAAATGATTCACTATGGTACAATGATTGCTTATATTTATGTAGGAACTCCCAAATCAAACAAAAGGTACTATTGGAATTGCACACCTCTCCAGTAGGAGGGCACTCGGGATTTTTGAAAACCTACCATAGGGTCAAGAAGGAATATTTTTGGGATGGCCTTAAAACTGATGCTCAAAGGTTTGTGGCAGAATGTTTGGTTTTCCAACAAAATAAGGTGGAAAGAATTAAGACCCCGGCTCTTTTACAACCACTAGCCATCCCAAGTCAGTGTTGGGAGGAGGTTTCCATGGATTTCATCACAGGGTTACTGAAATCTAAAGGAAAGAGTGTCATCATGGTGATTGTTGATAGACTAACCAAGTACACACACTTTTGTGCACTCTCTCATCCCTTCAAAGGCATTACAGTTGCCACCGCATTCATGCAGACAGTTCAAAAGCTACATGGCAACCCAAAGATTATTGTAAGTGACAGAAATCCCATCTTCACTGGACATTTTGGACAGAATTATTTTCTTGTTTGGGTAGTCAATTGGCTCATAGCTCATCTTGTCATCCTCAATCTGATGGACAAACTGAGATAGTGAACAAATGTTTGGAAGGATGCCTTCGTTTCTTTGTCTCTGATAAACAAACACAATGGTTCAAATGGTTACCTTTGGCAAAATGGTGGTATAACACTTCCTTTCATACTGCAACAAAAATGACACCATTTATGGCACTCTATGGATACCACCCTCCTTCCATCACTTATTCTCTAAAATAAAAATCTAAGGTTCAAGCAGTGGAAGATCACATCGAGCATCAACAACAAGTTCTCCAAATATTAAAGGACAACCTAACCATGGCACAAAATCACATGAAACAACAAGCATATCAACATCGTAGTGAAAGAAGTTTTGAAGTAGGAGATTGGGTGTTTTTAAAACTACAACCATACAAACAAATGTCCCTCAAGCAAGCCAAGAAGGATAATAAATTATCACCAAATTACTATGGCCCTTATAAGGTGTTGCAAAATATTGGTACTATGGCATACAAATTGGAGTTGCTTGCATCTTCACGAGTACACCCAATTTTCCATGTTTCATGCTTAAAGAAGGTTATAGGTGACAAGATCCCAGTTCAAACTGTATTTCTAGAACTTGAAGAGGAAGGAAAAATAATATTAGATCCTAAAGCCATCACTAACACAAGAATTCGCCAACTGAGGAATAGATCCATTTCAGAGTATCTCATTAAATGGAGGAAACTACCGGTTGAAGATTCCACTTGGGAAGATGAGTATTTTATATAGAAGCATCCAGAGTTACTCAAGCGTTGCGAACAACACTTGTCTCAAGGGGAGGGGCATGTTAAGCCCTAAATAATGGCTCATTACCGCTTAATTGGTGCATATTACATTAGTAATGTTATTTTATTTATGTCAGCTTTAGTCCATTAGTTGTAATTATACCTCCTAGTCTCCTATATATACCAAGGAGACATTTTCATTTGGAATCATCTTGTAATTGTACATTTATGTGGGCATAAAGAGGTTTCCCCCTCGAAGAGGCTTATTATCTGAATTTCTCTCTTTTTCAAGGTGTTGAGTACTTATTCTGAGGTTTTTCTATGCTATATTGATATTTGGTTCTTAACATCACATGGGATGTAAGGACATGTTTTCTTGTAGAATAATTTGATGCAATCTATGTTATTCTTACAATTTTGTTGTTCTCTCTTATATTGTATGTTTTGAGCATACGAGTTGTTGATGTATGCATAGATATGATTTAGAATTTTCTGGTTATGTATGTGTATACATGTGTTTCCAACCTTGCACCTTCATGACAACTATCTAAGTGGGGTCTTAAGTAGAGTTTAGTTTCTTTACAACTCATTCACTTACGATAATTCACTCCTAGCTAGGATAGGATAGATTAGAAGTAGATTAGATTTAATTCATGCATTTACATAGTCTTCATCTACATCTTTTGTTTGCATAACCATCCATCATTTACCTTTATCGTTCGACAGGGCCGCAACTGGTAAAAACAAAACCAACAATGGTTGTTGGGCCAAAATTCGTATGGGTTCCCTATTCCAAACAGTTGGAGGTATGATTGGGACTTCTTACTGAGGGTAACCCATGTTGTTGACAAAGGGAGATTTTGGACCTATCAATAGGTAGTTTATGATATTTGATAAACCTCCTTGCAATAACAACACGGTTCCATTGATTCTAGAAAGGCCATGACATTTGGCCAAGTTGGACATTTTGATTCCTATTCATTTGATCCTAATCAATTCTCTCATTGTGGGAATAATACTTGTTATGGGTTAATAGAGGTTCATATGCAAGATAGTTTCTTGGATGAGGTTAGTACGAGTTATTTTTTTATATTTTCATTGATTATTTGTATAATTTTACAATTGACAACTACTTGGCAAACATAATTTCAAAGTATTTGTAACTGTGTTTAATTGTTTGGCATGTATAGTTCCTACTAGATGATACTCTTGCATATGGGTGGTAGGGTACATATTCTCTAGTAGTTGATGTAGCAATTGCAATAGCATGTTCTAGTGGGGTGCTTCACACATAGGTATTGAGATGAGATTAAGTTTTTGCCCTAGAAAATTGAACTCATGTCATAAGTGAGAGATGTATATAACTATAACCATAAATAACTTACAAAAATTACATAGTTAAGAGAAATCTTGATATAGATTACGGGATATGAGGTTGAGACCATGTGTTCTATTGATTGATTGATCTTAGTACGTTTCAACATTTTCACCACACCTTAATATTTATTTGACTATTAATAAGATGCATGGTTTCTTTTGAATGACATGATTAGTTTATTCTAATGAAGGAACTCTCTCTTAATTTATTATCTTCTAGCTAAAGTAATTAAGTAATGGCCTTTCTTAAGGCAAGTGTTTGAACATCCTTTCTACGTGTTATTTATTTTATACTGAACCTCAAATTTGAAATGGTGTAGATGTCTATTATCGGGGTTTCTTTCATTTGTGCCTTTTGATTTAAGTACTTGAAAATTATCTCTATATTTATTGAATGCCCCACCCTTTGTAATTAGAACATTCAATGAATATTGTATATCTCCTTCGATTTCTGGTCCACACATTTAGTTACGGATTTATAAATTTCATTAAAGTATGATTAATCCATTTAGTTTCACATGTACTTATTTTATTTATGAAATGTTGAAGTACAAGTTGTACATTATTTCCATCTTCATTTTGAATCTGTTTTTATTTAAAAGCCAAGTTCATCTTACTAAGTCATGTGTAGATGTTAACTTCATCATCGATTTTATGTTATGATATCTTAATTTTGTCTTTTCTTCCTTCTACAACTTCATCTCCATCCTTTAAATGATGATATGAATGGTATTCAACATGAAAAAATTCATTAAAGAGGTGTGAGGATTTTCTATTTTTAAGTGAATAATCATGCCCTTTGATCATGACCATTTTATTCACTTGATTCAACATTTATTCCTAACTCTATCTTATGTACTTGTTCATCTTGCTCAACGGTTTTTG
Source organism: Picea engelmannii (assembly GCA_009831015.1). Lineage (NCBI taxonomy): Eukaryota > Viridiplantae > Streptophyta > Pinopsida > Pinales > Pinaceae > Picea > Picea engelmannii. Next base: position 176,294 of record ML781815.1, read on the forward strand.
CCAAACCATTTAACGTTACCTTTAATTGTGTTTTGTACTTCATATTAAAACATATTTATACTATTATATACATATACGCATTGTTGATCATTATTCTTTCCATTGACATTGTTATTGTCTTTTCCTACCTAGTTATTCTCAGTGCATAACATTTTGCCTTCATTTTTATAGGATACAAATTTTGTGATATAATAACACTCACAATGATCCTATATATAAACTAACACACAACCCAAATATCCATACAAGTTGATTTCCTATGACTAAAAAGATACAATGGTGATGCATATCCCTCAAAACTCATTTTGTTGGGTATTTCATCTCGGTTATCTAAATGTTAGTTTAGGAAATTGTTTTTAGCCAATTTTGCTCAAGATTTTGGCCTCTCTTTTATACTCAATTAGTTTCGCTCATTTCTTTTATACTAAAACTACAAATCTCAACTCTTTGTTGAATCTCATTGCATCCATCGGGTTTATTTGAGTTAATAGTGGCATTTTAGTATAGAAATTCTTATAAGCCTTGATGTATATGACCAATTTAGAGATTTGAGTTTTAATATAAGAAATTGTCATTACATGTTCTCCACTAATACAATGCACAACTACAGTGCTTCAAGTCATGCATGCCCAAGTTTGACCTCTTTTGGGTCATTTTACCCTTTGGATTTTATGTATTAAAAAATTGATGAACATCAAAGGTTGACTTCCATCAAATGATAATAGTACTTCATATATCATTGTTGGTTATCTCATCAATGTGTTATTATCCAAGTTTTCATATGAATTATTCTTGAGTTGGTTTCATTGTTTTATGTTCAAACGATACCAATAGCATTGTTGAGTGGAAAATGTTAATCTGAAGCTCTCGTTTTGAGATCAAGTTGGAATGTTATATACTTTGGTTATTTCTTAGATATATTTCTCTTATTCTAAGACCATTCCACTCCCTAATGCCAATAATTTATACATATATTTTTGTTCATTTTCGAAACCATGAACTTATCATATTCATAATTGATTTGCATTAGTTGGCATTTTAGCAAGTTTTCTTAAGTTACAAACATAAGTGATAGAGGTTGTTATCCAAAGACATCTTGATCATCCATTTTTGGGGTGAAATACACCCAATTCCCCAAAATCACATAGTATCACATAACTCATCAAATAACTCCTCAGGTTTCAGTATGGCTAGCCATTTGATTATTGGGATGAGTTTATGTTGTTTACTTATAGTATTATCATATTTTCTTGTTTTGTGTCATTTTGTTTTATGAATCATAAACATATCAACATGTGTCTCTAAAAATAGTGATAGGAGGGATATATCAACCATGCCCACATGGGTTTAACAAATCAACCCATATTTAGGTATCATATGTCAAGTTAAATATGGTTAATGTGAAATTTGTTTTCTTATACAAATTGATTTTCACGTTTATTTACTAATATAACATATTAGAAATGTTTATGCATCCACCCATGGGTTTATCTGGTTCAACACTTTTATATGAGATGGCATGGCCACCTTTCAATGCACCCTTTGATGGTGCACATTTTTTATCCATCTCACAATGTTGACACAAGGTATTACAATAAAAATTATTTTGGATCCATGAGTTTAATTTTTACTGTTTATTTGTTTTTTATTTTTTGTAAGTGAGTTAGAGATTCTATAATACTGGGAAAAATATGGTATAGAAAGAAAAGTGAGGTATCCCCTGATCTGCCAAAAAGGAAACCAGATCTAGGGATCCTAAGTTGCACTATCTACTATAGCGAGGGGATCGCTGGGCCGCCACCCTAGGAAACTGGCCCAGTCTCCGAAAATGCGTTTGAAAAAATATATCAAAACAGATACAAAAAAAACCAGAAACGTAGAACAGGGGTGGTTCATACACTGATAAACAAAATGACCAAGGGTTGAGACTGCACTAGTCCAAGAGGATTGGGGGGTTTTCATCTCCTTCTTTCTTTGCCTCATCCTCCTTTCTTTGCTCCTTTGTGCGCATCCTTCTGATGCAGGCTAGTTTTCTGTGTCGGTCTGCTGGAGTGATGTCCATGTGGTGGACATAGCGAAGGTAGAGGTAGAATTTCCCTACCATTCATTCCATTCTTTCATTTAGGCTCCTCTGGTCCTCTCCTATTCTTCTTGCACTGGCCTCTAGGTTGCTGAGGCAGCTCAGAATTTCTGTTATCTCCTTCTTTTGGCCCTGGTTTGCCACCCTGCTGGTCTCGCTCTTATCTTCTCTTAGCTTACTTATCAACATTTTGGTGCACCAAGATTCCTCCATTATTTTATGGTAGAGGGTTGTTTTGGGCTGTGTGGCCCCTGGGTCCCTTATTCCATTTATTTCTTCGATGAGTTCCACCCAGGCTTTTCCCTGGTGCTTGGTGTTGACTTCTCACTCTCACCTATCAATGACCGCTTTTCCCTTCAGGTTGGCCTGTGCAAGAAAGGTTACTTTGGACTCTCTGGCCGCCTGCTCCATCCTTGTGATCTTTCGGGCGCTTGTTGGAAGATCCTCCCCCTTGGGGCCCCTCTTAATCTGGGTATTATTCATTCTCACCATCTTGGTTTGAATGTGGTGATTTCTGTCTTGACTTCGTCCTCCGCTTCTATTCACCACCTCCTAGTGTCTAGTATGGTCCCTGTAATTTCTATTCTCTAGTCTGTAGCTATCACTGATGCTTCTTATTTTAAGGGGTTTCCCCAGCTGCGGTCTTATCCTGGTAATCATTGATATCTTGTAAATGTGTACCTTTTGGTCCTTTTTCACTATTTCAAATTGTGTGCATTTGGGACCCCTATCGTCGTCCATGTGCCAATCCGTTGCCTTGCATGTTGTACGCCTATCATTTCCTCCCCCCATATCTGTGCGTGGCTGATGTGTACCCATTCCTGCCCACAGGATATCCTTTTGATATTCTTCCTTTGCTGTCTGCGGATTAACCTTTCTTCTCTCCCACAGACCACCCCTATACTTCTTTCTATTGACAGGACCATGGTGTCGTACCTCCTCTTGTGGTGTGACCGGGATTTACATTGTAACACATGTTTAGATGGTTTCCTATCAGATTCTTGTTCGATCTTACTCACCCTTCAGTTAACTCTGCGCCTTCAGCCTTGATGTGGTCGTTCGTACTCTGGTTGTCGTCATAGTCCTTTGTTTCTAGTTGGGTACACTCTGTCTGAAACTGACCATTCGGGATGTTACTCCATGTGGAATCTAGTTCTGGTCTTGTTGGAAAATCTTTAACAGACAGCGCTTACTTGTATACTTGTCATTGATGGCAAAGTACAACAGTGTAGATGGCATGAGTACAGAAAGTATGAAATAGATGGGCATTATGAGAAGATGTTGCAGGAAGGGTTTGTAGGGTTTGGTCATAACGAATTCTATATGCTGTAATGCATCATCCGATTCAATTGTCAGGAGATCATGCTGGAGTTTCAGGATAGAATGATGTCTCTAGAGGGGACACAAGTTGTACCAGATACTCGGAAAGGACTTGTTCGTGTAGCTAGGGGAGATGAAGGTTTGTTTCACTTTCAATGGCTTAATCGAACAAGTAATGTGGTAGAAGTTGATCAAATTGTATTTCCAGATGAAGTTGTATTTGAAAAGGTCCAGGAAACCCCCGAGCGAGTGTACATTTTGAAATTCAAGGAGGATGATCGCAAATTCTTTTTCTGGATGCAGGTTCCCAATGATCGTCAGATCAAGGTTGATCTGGACCGTCAAATCCATTTCAGATTTTTGCGACTCACGTCTTGGAGAGGCAAGAAATATGACAATTAAAATCGCGATATGTGAAATCATGATTTAATCGCAGCCGCCAGATCAAGGTTGATCTGGACCGTCGACTCCATTTCGAGGTTTCGCGACTCGCGTCTTAGAGAGGCAAGAAATATGACAATTGAAATCACGATATGTGAAATCACGATTTAATCGTAGCTATCAGATCAAGGTGTGATCTGGACCATTGACTCCATTTCGGAGTTTTGTGACTTGCGACTTGGAGAGATAAGAAACAAAACCATCGAAATCGCGATATGCGAAATCGCGATTTAATCCCAGCCATCAATTCACGATGTGTTTTGGACCGTTGATCTGAGCTCCAAATTGGATCTTCACCTATCGCAACTTGGAGTGATAAGGACCTCCATGGAAGGAATCGCGAGATGCGAATTCACGATGAAATTTGGACCGTAGATTCATTGAGATCATGGACCGTTGATCTCAGCTCCATCTCGGGGTTTCAGGGATCGTGACTTGGAGAGTCAAGATGCCTCATCTCCAGACTCACAAAAGGAGAATTTACGAAAATCAATTTTTGCATAAGCGCTTGATCATAGCCTTGGTCATATTGGGGAAGGAGCTAGTGCAGAAAAGCTTTGTATTGAAACTTTAGAGATCGCGACATGAAGTGTCGAGACACTCAGCCACAAGATTGTCGAAATGTCGAAACCCAATTTAAAGGCAATGTTAATAAAGTTCATCCAACGGAGCAGATAAACTGGAATATGATCGGAGGGTTATTGTTCTCTCTCATAGTTAACTCCTCAGTTATGAATCTGTTAGCGAAACTGACTCATGATTGCCAATCGATTGGCGTTTCAGTTGCTCGGACTGTTGTCTTTCTTTTGTCTAAGGATATGCGAAGGGGAACTGTCGTGGGGGTGTGTATAAAAGAAAAAGATATAGACTGTGCGAGTGTGTTGGTTGTTCTGGATGAAAAATGAATGAAACTGTAAGAAAGGGAAAATCATAGGATGCGCAGAGCGAGACTGAGAATATGCGCAATGTGAGATAAAACTCAGAGAAGAGTAACAGATGAGGAAAAGACTTGAAGCAAAGAAGAATAACAGAACAAGTTGAAGTAGAGCAGAATGATAGAACAAGTTGAAGCAGAGCATCTTTGCAGAACAGACAAAGGAAGAGAAGAATTGCAAAACAGTTAGAAGAAGACCAGATTTACAGAACAAAGAAAGATTGGTAAGAATCAATTTATCTGTGTAGTTGTCTGTTTATTTATTCATTCATATTCCAGGGTGGTTGGGAGGTGCTAGGGAGGACTGTTGTCCTTAGAGGTTCAAGTGGGAGCTTGAACACAGGGAGTTGTAGCTTCCATCTGGTTGCAGCCAAAGAAACTAGGGTGGTAGGGTGGTGTAGGGGAGAACAAGTGTTCTCTGTTATACAGGTTGGAGCTTGTGTAACTGGAAGTTGGTGCTTCCATCCAGTTGGTGCTGGAGCATTAGGGGAGTTGATGCTTCCTTCTAGTGGGTGCTAGAGAAACAAGAGAGTCGGTGCTCTCAAACAAGTTGCAGCTTGTAAAACAGAGGTAGCAGCCTCACATTGAGTTGGTGCTCAATTATTGATGATGTACAGAACTTAAAAGACTGCCTATCATTTCGAAGAAGAAGAGGTTTTCTCCCTTTATGGGTTTCCTCGTGAAAATTTGTCTCTGTGTATACCTTATGTGTGACTGATGCTCTTTACTTTTACTGTCCATATGTTGT
>ML781815.1:187520-199582 GCA_009831015.1 Picea engelmannii
TTGCACTTTCAATGGCTTAATCGAACAAGTAATGTGGTAGAAGTTGATCAAATTGTATTTCCAGATGAAGTTGTATTTGAAAAGGTCCAGGAAACCCCCGAGCGAGTGTACATTTTGAAATTCAAGGAGGATGATCGCAAATTATTTTTCTGGATGTAGGTTCCCAATGACCGTCAGATCAAGGTTGATCTGGACCATTGACTCCATTTCAGAGTTTCGCGACTCACGTCTTGGAAAGGCAAGAAATATGACAATTGAAATCGCGATATGCGAAATCGTGATTTAATCACAGCCGTCATATCAAGGTTGATTTGGACTGTCGACTCCATTTCGGGGTTTCATGACTCGCGTCTTGGAGAGGCAAGAAATATGACAATTGAAATTGCGATATGCGAATCACGATTTAATCACAGTTGTTAGATCAAGGTGTGATCTGGACCGTTGACTCCATTTTGGAGTTTCGCGACTCGCGACTTGGAGAGGTAAGAAACAAAACCATCGAAATTGTGATATGCGAAATCGCGATTTAATCCCAGCCGTCAATTCACGATGTGTTTTGGACCGTTGATCTGAGCTCCAACTCGGAGCTTCGCCTATCGCAACTTGGAGTGATAAGGACCTCCATGGAAGGAATCGTGAGATGCGAATTCACAATGAAATCTAGACCGTAGATTCATCGAGATTGTGGACTGTTGATCTCAGCTCCATCTCGAGGTTTCGGGGATCGCGACTTGGAGAGTCGAGATGCCTCATCTCCAGACTCACGAAAGGCGAATTCGCGAAAAGCACTTTTTGCATAAACGCTTGATCATAGCCTTGGTCATATTGGGGAAGGAGCTAGTGCAGAAAAGATCTGTATCGGAACTTTGGAGATCGCGACATGAAGTGTCGAGACACTCGGCCACAGGATTGTCGAAATGCCGAAACTCGATTTAAAGGCAATGTTAATAAAGTTCATCCAACGGAGCAGATAAATTGGAATATGATCGAGGGGTTATTGTTCTCTCTCACAGTTAACTCCTCAGTTACGAATCTGTTAGCGAAACGGACTCATGATTGCCAATCGGTTGGCGTTTCAGTTGCTCGAACGGTTGTCTTTCTTTTGTCTAAGGAGATGCGAAGGGGAACTGCCATGGGGGTGTGTATAAAAGAAAAAGATATAGACTGTGCGAGTGTGTTGGTTGTTCTGGATGAAAAATGAATGAAACTGTAAGAAAGGGAAAATCATAGGATGTGCAGAGTGAGACTGAGAATATGTGCAGTGTGAGATAAAACTCGGAGAAGAGTAACAGATGACGAAAAGACTTGAAGCAGAGTAGAATAACAGAACAAGTTGAAGCAGAGCAGAATGACAGAACAAGTTGAAGCAGAGCAGATTTGCAGAACAAACAAAGGAAGAGAAGAATTGCATAACAGTTAGAAGAAGACCAGATTTACAGAACAAAGAAAGATTGGTAAGAATCGATTTATCTGTGTAGTTGTCTGTTTATTTATTCATTCATATTCCAGGGTGGTTGGGAGGTGCTAGGGAGGACTGTTATCCTCAGAGGTTCAAGTGGGAGCTTGAACACAGGGAGTTGTAGCTTCCATCTGGTTGCAGCCATAGAAACCAGGGTGGAAGGGTGGTGCAGGGGAGAACAAGTGTTCTCTGTTATACAGGTTGGAGCTTGTGTAACTGGAAGTTGGTGCTTCCATCCAGTTGGTGCTGGAACATTAAGGGAGTTGGTGCTTCCTTATAGTGGGTGCTAGAGAAACAAGAGAGTCAGTGCTCTCAAACAAGTTGCAGCTTGTAAAACAGAGGTAGTAGCCTCACATTGAGTTGGTGCTCAATTATAGATGATGTATAGAACTTAAAAGATTGCCTATCATTTCAAAGAAGAAGAGGTTTTCTCCCTTTATGGGTTTCCTCGTGAAAATATGCCTCTGTGTATACCTTATGTGTTACTGATGCTCTTTACTTTTATTGTCCATATGCTGTATAATGTTGATGATCACTTGAAGAAAGATTAAGAATGTTTTAATAGACTTAAAACTGTTTAAGCTCAATAACAACTGATTCACCCTCCCCCCTCTCAGTTGTCTTAGTAATTTCAACAAGTCCTTCATGGTCGACCCCTTCGTTTTTGATTCTATCCTCTAGTCCATTTTCTGACCTTCATACCCATTGCAACTCCACTGTGATCCCCGTCTGCAAATGCCCCTAGATTTTTTGCAAGGAGTGAGTCAGGCGCCAGTGCCTCTCTATTTTTCCCACTCTGGTGTCGTTTTGGAGTTTCCTTACTATGTTGATGACCAACGGGGAATCCCCTTCCACTATGACATTGGTCATTCCTTCCCTGTGTAATATCTCAAGGTCGGTCTCCAGGGCTCCAAATTCTGTGGCGTTGTTGGTTGAGTTTCCCAGACTCTCAGTGTACAGCTGGATAATTTCTCCTTGACTATCCCAGATTACTCCCCCCATACTTGTCCATCCTGGGTTGCCTTTCGATGCCCTATTGAATTTCATCTTGAGGGAGCCCTCTAGTGGTGGTTTCTAGTTACGCTCACCTACTTTCAGTTGCGATAGTTGTCTTACCCGAGTGGGGTTGCATCCTTCTTTCAATTGAAAAGCCTCTATAATTCAGAGCTCCTATTCTTTGAGTTGCGCTCATCCTGTTTGGTAGTTGTGGCTCTGTACCATTTCTCTTTTCATGGATATTATTGTTTCCTTGATCTTTCCAGCCATCCAACTTTGGTTCTTGAATATGCGTCGGTTCCGTTCCTTCCATATTGCCCAAATGATCATGCCAGGAATGAGGGTCCAACAGAGATTCACCTCTTCGTTGTCACTGTAGTTTTCCTTCCAAATGTTTATAGTTGCAGATATATTACCTTTGATTCTATTAGACTGTCGGAAGATGCCTGTCGCCTAGTCCCAGACTTCTGCTGTGTAGGGACATTCATCCAGGATATGGTTCTTTGTTTCCTCCTTTTCTTCGCATAGGTGACATCTTGAAGTGCCTATGAATCCTCTCTTCTTTAGGTTTTCCCAATTTAGGATTTGGTTTTGTAGTATTATCCACTGGAAGATTTTAATTTTTGGCCATTGGGGGTTGTTCCAAAGCTTATCCCATTGATGTGACGAGTCTTCTTGGTCCTGGTCCGCTATATAATGGCGGACTTCTTTAAGATTTAATTCCCTGTCGTCTTTGTGTCCCCTTCTCAGCTGGTCATTTCCGTCTGTGACTGTAATTTTTCATCTCCCCAATTCCTCCTCCACCTCTTTTACTGTTGTCGTGGTCTCGTCTCTAGTTTGTGGGGTGAGAGTGTTCCAGATTCTCCATTTGTTGCGATCTATTTCTTACTCCCAGTAATGGTAGACTCTGGTTTTGCCTTGCGCCATCATCTCCTATTGGAGTACCTCCTAGCCCGGGTTTTCCATTCTAGGTTCCTGTTGCCACTCATTCTCCCAGAATCGGGCGGTTCTGCCATTTCTTATTTCCCAAAAGTTGTGTGTCTGGATCCATGCCTTGTTGCACCAGGTTAGGTTCTAGATGGCGAAACCTTCCCTGGTGCCTCTGAAGCGGATTTTTTCTTGGTCACAAATGTCCAGGGCGTACTTTGTCTTCCACAGGTTGACCCATGGCATGGTAGTTTCTTTGACCCAGTGCCACCAGAGTTCCGCCCCATAGGCTTCATTGGTCACTTGCGGGTCATCTAACCCCAGGCCTCCTTTGCTTTTTGGTTTACAAACCTTCTCCCAAGCCACCAGTGCCCATTTTTTCCTAGTTTTCTCTCCTCGCCAAAGGAAGTCCCTTTGTATGGTTCTTATTTTTTGTAGAATCCCCTTGGGAGTTGGGAAAACTGGCATCATGAAGGTTGGGATAGCTTGCAGAACCGACATGGTTAGGATGAGTCTTCCAGCTAGGTTGAGGGATCTGTACATCCAATTTTTTACCCGGTCTTGTAGCTTGTTGACTATTCCTTCCCAAGTTGACAACTTGTAAGCTTTGTCTGTTAGGGGGATGCCCAAGTACTTAATTGGGAGTACTTTGTGTTCAAATCCCAAGATGTTGGCCAAATTCCTTTGGATTACGGGGTTGGTATTAAAGAAGAAGATCATAGTTTTGGACTTGTTTATCTCTGCTCCTAAGGCTTCCCCAAACTTGTCTAAGATTCGTTTGTAGGATTTATCTTCCTTGATTGTGGGCATGCCATGAAGTAAGGTGTCATCCACAAACTGTTGGTGTGTAGAAGTCGGGAAATTCTCGTAGGGTTTGATACCTTTTATTTTCCCTGTTGCGGTTGCGCTTTTTATGCTACGAATGAGACCTTCCATCATTAGGATGAATATGAAGGGGGACAATGGGTCTCCCTGTCGGATGCCTCTCGTGGGCCAGAAAGGTTTGGCTGGGGCTCCATTTACTAGTAGCAAAAATATTGTAATGGAGACTAGGTTTACTATCCACCTGATCTAGTGTTGGGTGAAGCCAAAGGCTTCCAGGGTCTTGACCATATAGTGCCAGTTGATTTTGTCATAAGATTTTGCTAGATCCAGTTGTATTATCATTCCTCCTCTTTTCTGAAGCTTCAGGGTGTGGATAAGTTCGTGAACATAGATGATTTTATCCATTATTTTCCTTCCTTCCACGAACCATGCCTGTTCTTGGGAGACCCATGTGGGTAGGAGTGGTTTTAATCTATTTTCTATAACCTTGGAAATTATCCTATACACCACATTGCACAACGCTATAGTTCTATACCGATCGGGGGTTTTGGCTTCATTTTCTTTGGGGATAAGTGTAATCATTGTAGCATTTAGTGCTTTTAAAATGGAGGTTATCCTTCTAGAGTCTTCCACTACCCTATATACATCATGTTTGACAACATCCCAGAACGCTTTGAAGAACTCCACTGTGAAACCATCTGGGCAACCATTTGGGCCCGGGGCTTTTCCATTGGGCATTTCCTGGAGTGCTTGGTCTATTTCCTCCTCCACTATGAGCTTGTTCAGGTTGTTATTTTGCTCTTCTGTTACCAGGCGAGGATTATGCTGGATTATCTTCTATATGGCCTCCATTCTGTCTTGGTTGGGTTCCTGGGCTATCCCATGAAAGTGGTTTACCAAATTTGTTTCGATGTCCTTATGTGATTCTCTCTCTATTCCATCCTGGTCTTGAATCTTCAGGATTTTGTTATGGGCTCTTCTGGCCATGGTTGTTCTATGAAAAAACTTGGTGTTTCGTTATCCTTCCTTTAGCCATTTGATCCTGAACTTTTTTTTCCAGAGGGTTTCTTCTTGCTGGCAACTCTCTTCCCATTCCTAGGTCATCTGGATCTCTTCCTTTTTCCGCTCCTCATCGTAGCCCTCTGAAATGCAGGTTTCCTGGAGTTTTTTTCATTTTTTCTTCAATGTTGTTCTTCTCTTGGTTAATATTCCCAAAAGTGTCCTTGTTCCACTCCTTGAGCCTATATTTGATATGTTTTAGTTTCTTATAGAGTTTTAACATCCTTGTCCCTTGCTTTGGTTGTTCCTCACGCCACCATTGTTTGATTCTTTCCTTGAATGTCAGGTGTTCAAGCCAGAATTTCTCAAATCTAAAGGGTTTGTTCTTTGGTGTGGTCTGGAAACCTGCTTCCAATTGCACTGGCCAGTGATCTGATCCACCCCATGGAAGGATGTTGCAGTCTAAGGTTATCCCCTGCATAATGATTGAATCTGACACTAGGAATCTGTCGAGTCTTGTTGCTACCTGTTGTTGGTTCATTTTCTTATTTTTCCAGGTGAACCGACCATTATTGGTTTTCGGATCTACCATCTCTGTTGTGTCTATGAATTTTGAGAACTCCTCCGCATCTCTCTCCAATCTTCTTGTACCTCCTTTTTTCTCTGCCAGTGACGTGATGATGTTGAAATCCCCGGCTAGGATACATTGGAGGTTGTTGGCTCGGTTTTTAAGATATTCTAGGTCTCTTATCATTCCTCTCCTATCCTCTGACACCTGGGGTCCATACACATTAGTGCATAAAATCACCTATGTGTTCCCAATGAGTTGCATGTGGACCATGAGGGTATGCCTTGTCGCTTCGACTGCTATTAGGCTTAGTACTTGTGGGTTCCAAAGGGTGAGGATACCTCCTGTCATTTGGTGGCCTCCAATAGCCACCATCTTGTACTTGTGCCATTGTTGTTGACTGATTGTTTCCATTCTGTCTATGTTACACTTGGTCTCTTGAATAAAACAGAGATCTGATTGTTCCTGTTTTAGTCTATTTCTAAGGATTCGTTGCTTTCTTGGTCTGTGTAGGCCTCTTATATTCCAAGTTATAACCTTCATTTAAACATGTGGGGGGGAGTTGGGGAAGAGTTTCTTGATCTTACCTGAATTTATCAGTAGTGCTCCAAGCTCCTGTAGGGCGACACTATTTGATTTCCTGCCTTTTTTCCTCCGCGTCTGCTTGGGTGAGAGCTATGGTTGTCCCTTGCCAGCTTTGAATCCTAGGTGTCCAATCTCCCTGTGTGTTCGCTTTAGGCCTCTAGCTTTGGCCTCCTCCATTAGGAGGAACAGGTACTGGATGCGGTCAAGTTGCTCTGTTGGTACACTGTCTACTACCTGTCTTTTCCATTGGTCCAATATGTTCGTGAGATCTATCCCTTCCCTTTCCAAAAGGTCTCTGAGTTCCGGATCTTCTATGCCTACTTTGCTCAGTGTCATTTCCGCCTCTCCCTCTGCTTCTTGCATGGGGGTGTTGTCATCTCTGATTTCTCCTTCCATCGGAGTTGCACAACTTCCCTGTTCCTTCTGATTATTTGGTCAGTCGGTGGGATCGTTTGGTGTTTGTTCTCTGACTTCCTGAGCTTCTGTCGTATCCTTATCGATGTCTACCCCTTTATTGGTTTTATCTCATCCTTCTGGGATACTCTGTACCTATGGATTATTCCCTGCATGGGCTTTGCTCTGCTTTTTATTGGCTCTACTTCTGGGGTTTGTTTTAACAAACCCATCCTCATCCTATTGTGGTTTGGGGTTTTTCGTTTCCTGTTTTTTATTAAGAGGGCATTCCTTGATCAGGTGACCATGTTCATGGAACCTTCTACATCAGAAGGGGATCTGTTCATAGTTGATGTTTTGGATCCATTCCTCATCCCTGAATTCTAGGCTTATGTCTTCTGGGAGTGCTCCCGACACATCCATCTCTATACATATTCTTGCGTAAGATGTGTATCTCCCTTTCAGGGTGGCTTCTGCAGTCTTTATATATTTCCATAGTTTATTCCTTATTGCTTCAAAAGTAGAGGGTAACCAGTAGTCTAAAGGTAGGGAATAGAACCTCAGCGAGACCGACACCTTTTTGAAGGTCTCTTTTTCTGGGGAGAATTTTTCCTTCCATGGTTGCATGTACAGTCCTGCTGATGCATGGAAGTAAGGCCCTCCTTCAAAGACTCTATCTCTGTCCTCCAGGTTTATGAAGACTACCGTGAAGAAACCTTTTGAGCCCAGATGGAGCTTTGCTTCCCCATTTGACTTCCAGTGATATTTGATCCAGTTGTGCAGTGTTCTTTCGGTGGGCCACAAGCCCATAAACTTGCATATTAGTGCATGCGCCTTCATCCGATCCTTGTAGAGTTGCATTTGTGGATCTTCCAGTATCACCTTGGGTATCAGTGTTGTTTTGGGTTTGCACGGGTTGCGCCCTTCTGCCTGATTGGTCTTCACTTTGTCTTGCATTTCATTCTGGTTTTCTCTGGCTTCCTCTTCCATGCATTCACTTTTTCCCTGGTTCCTTTCTTGACCTTTTTCTAGGTCAGATCCTGAGGAGCCTGCCATTGGTGCCTTGAAAAATATGCCCCTTGGCCCTTTCCCTCTGTTTACCACTATCTTTTTGTATGAGGGGGTACCCTTACCCCCCTCTGGTGCTCATGCTGTCCTCTGCGATGGTCGCGACTGTCCAGAACCCTAGCTTGCGGTTGCTCCGAAAGATTCGAAAAGCTCCCTCACCAACTGAGAAAAAGTCAATTAGATACTTGTCTATTTGTTTTAAGACATGTACTTTCATGGTTTTTTAACAGCCTAACTAGTTTGAGATTTATTGTGGAAAGAATTTTATGTGACCACCCTATCCTAGTGGTTCAATTATAGCAAGTTCACCCTTAGTATTTTAATTTCTACGTGTCCTTCAATATTATATCCCATGAGGTTTTATCTCTACCCATCCCCACCATTTCTTAAGAGGGATCCTTATATCATCATTACACCCATTTCAAGTTTGAGTGCACCTTTTGTTGACTTCGTATCTTGTGCATGACTTTGTTCCTTCTACCAATGATACAACCTCGCTTCTTTCCTCTACAATTAATACATCTATGATTTTGTTGACATGGAAAAATACCCAAGTGTCAACAACAAGGGTTTGACATGCATAAAAGAGGTACAATTATACTCATTTTTTTTGGGTGTAGAGAAACCCTTTAGATTTATGGTTTGGAAAAACCTTAAAATATAACTCATAAAACATAAATGATTGTTACATTATCTTTACGAAATTTAAGAATTAGTTATATAAAAAAATTTCAAATAAAATAATAGATCTTTTAATGAAAGGAAAATATAAAATTAAAACATGGAACTTATTTTCAAATCAAATACTCAAATTTTCTTAGGGAAACACAAAAGGAATATTAATAATGCCCTACAATAGTCTAAAATAAACAAATTAAATTTCTAAAAAATATTCATGCTATTCGGATGAGTTATAGAATAATTGACAACCCACTATAGACAGGAATAAATTTCTCCAAATGATAAAAATGCTTAGCCAATGATTGGATGCTCAATACTAACTAGAATTTTAGAAAGAGTCTTTAAGAAATAAAATAGTCGTATAAAAAATCCTTTCCAAAAAATCCTAAGTTTTTTTTATAAAAACAATTTGAAAATTGTTTATAATAACCAACGTATGAGTGTTACCTCAAGTGAACTAGAGGTTTGGTATTTAATTACCTCTTTGTCATCTTTTTTCCATTGTTCAATTTTTTTTTTACATAAATCAACACGAGGGAAAAATAGGTTTGGGGCATTTAAAGTTGGTAATTCCTATAAAATATTTTAATATATTTTTCCATTTTTGGAAAGGCACATTGAATTTGTGTTACCTTTTTAGTTTCATTAGTTAAAAACTTTTTGAGATGGCCACATTTTTTCAAATTTGATATCCCTTGAACATATTCCTTCTATTTCTTGAGTTATTCTTCAAATGATTGCAACAATTAATGGAATAGATGAAAATTTTCAAGTGGTCCACGAGAAGGGAGTTTGCATTGATGAATGGTGTATTCAATAAAAAAAATTGGTTTTGTTATACAAGACAACCACTCATCCTCTATTTTCCTCTGAGCTTCACCTCTACTAGTAGCTCAAGTCTTATTCAATCTCATATAACTTTTCTTTACTTGGAATTCTATTGTTATTAGATTTACATTTCCTACGATTTTGAATCTATTTAATGAATTCCAACTTATCCTGAGTTTTCCAGTAGGTTTATTTACACATAATATTTTCCTTATGAAAGATGTAAAGTTAATTCATGTAATTGAAAATCATTAGCATAAAAATATCTTTTGATATGTGCATTAGATTCATTCATTAAACCTTGTGTAGATTTATAATACTTCACCTAATTTTTTAACAATGCAATTTTCTTTTCCAAATTACACATATACAACTTTTTATTGATCTTTACCCAAAGTGGCATGTGTAATAGCAAGTCTAAATAACAATAGTTCTATCAAAATTTCGCCTTTTTTTGTCTAGCACTTGCTTCCTAATTGTGCAAAATATAAGTTATCAAAATCAATTCTCCTTTTCCTTCGAATTTGCTTTACAATTGTATTTTTTTTATCTTATTATAAGTAATCAATTCTAGGTCTGTTATATCATCCATTGGATTAGGAATATTTTGATCACCTCAGGATAAAATATTTTCCAAATTGTTGGCAGTAGCGATCTCTTCCATCAAAATATATTTTCCTTTTTCATCTCTCACTAAAGTTAGACCTTGCTTTGGTATTACCAAATCCTCTATAGTTAAATCAATCAAATTATCAATGGGAGGTTTCTCAACCAAGGTTTTTTTATGTATGAATTTCCCTATGGATTCTATAGTGTCTTCATTATCTTTTTTATAGATTAGTATTATTAGTTTCTATGGTTTGTTGTTTCTCTTCTTGATTCTTCTTATTTGTATTTTTTCCTTTATCTTTATTTCCAATTTCGTTTTTTTCTTCCTTAGCCTTTTTAAGTTATACTGTTATTTTTTTCTCATTCTCTTATTTCTCTAACCTTAATCTCCTTGATTTAGTTGCCATGATTTTCTCCTCTTTGTTTTTCAATTGTTTAATTTCTTGTTTTTCTTTCTCTTCAGAACTTGTACCTTGAATTGAAGTTTGATCTCTAGGATTTAGTCTTTCTTAAACTTCTTCCCAAGAAGTAGAATTTTCAGAAGGAAACTCATGATCCCATTGTTCATGGGAATAAGGTCAGGTCACAACAAAATAATTACTACATTTTAAAACTAATCCATCATGATCGTGTATCCCAATTGACCTTGTGGGAACCTATACTCCTACATGGAATTTTCTTTTTGTCTTGTTTGTTTGGAGTTACTCAACTAATAATTCCCAATATACATATTGTAAGGAATGAACCCTTTTCTCCTGGAATATTTTACTAAACATCTGTTATAACCATGGAGGATAGTTTGGTAATATATCTCTCCTAATATTATCCCATTTTGAAATACTTAGGAAAAATATGAGGAGGGGAAGTCACCTCATATATATTGAGATAATGTGGTCTTATT
The DNA here is from genome assembly GCA_009831015.1 of Picea engelmannii. Taxonomy (NCBI): domain Eukaryota; kingdom Viridiplantae; phylum Streptophyta; class Pinopsida; order Pinales; family Pinaceae; genus Picea; species Picea engelmannii. Next base: position 198,360 of record ML781815.1, read on the forward strand.
TTAGATACCAACCTTCAATTCTTCTCAACAAAATCATAGTTTCTTCAATTAACTTAGGGCACTGCTTACAAAATATCAATCTGTATAGTGGAGCAAATAAGTGATCACACACTTGTGCATAATTACTTTTGTATTTGTTTTCCCATAAATCCCTAACAGTAAACATGAAAATTACTTCTAGGTATATCCCAATTCCAATTTAGACTTGGAAAAGAGTTTTTTGAACACAAAATATCAAGAAAATGAGAAGCCATATAAAAAGTAAGGAGTATCTCAGTAGTTGGTTTTTTATCCTTATCTATGGCTCTTTTCATTTCATGTAATAAAATTGCAACTCAATTGAATAAAATACCATTTATGATTGAAATATGAACAACTAGGACCCAAACATCCTTAAATTGGGTACAATGTTCTTCCCCGTATAGTCTACACATCAAATCCATGGCATACATATAAGGATCTCTTAAATTTTTCATTGTGTATAATCCATCATTCTTGGAAAATAATCTCTTACCCTCATCCTTATCAACATGCTAAAAAAATTTGAACATCTTGATCCTAGTGAAATTGCCCTACAAATCCAGTGATCATGTATTTTTTAGGTTTACGAAATCTATAATATTTTTTCAATTCAGATGGTTGGAAAAAGGAAATACATAAATTCTCTCACCATTTATGAAAATTATGTATTTATATCATTGTTCTTGATAATCAATTATATAGTATTTGAATAGGGAAACACAAGGGTTGTATTAGCCATAGTATGAAGGTGGAACCTTCTAATGTTGGATAAAAAAAGTCATCTATATTCCTGATTTTCAGATCACTGGGAGGGGTAATGTTAGGGAACTCCTCCTCTCTGAATTTTCTATATATGTCACCCCATCTAGGAAAAATTAGTTGAGGACTAATAAATTCTTCAGTGTCTTTGAAAATGGGCTTAGATTTCTCTATGTCTAGTTTAGTCAATTGAATCAAAAGTGTATAATTCTCTAGACTAACTTCCATATCACTAAAAAATATATTTCCAATCTGAGAAACTTAAATAGTTGGTTTATTTCTATTTGGGGATTGTCTTAGAGTTTTCAGAATATATTTCCTCAGAGGCATGATGCATGCAACAAAAATTGACCTAAAATTAATATTAACCTAGAAATTTTACTTTCAAAGAAAACCATACTCTGTCTAACTACTTATATATATCAAAACAAAGCTTCTTATCA
>ML781815.1:231247-264642 GCA_009831015.1 Picea engelmannii
TTAAGACTGAATTGGTCTATCAAACCTTAATAGGGTAAATGATTACTTATGATTCTTTAGAATTTGTTTTCTGTGCTAAAAAATCATTAAGAGAAGCTTTCGAAGATCACCATAGTTTTGTTGAGTTAAGAGGTTAGGAAGGTTGGTAGTATGAAAAATATTTTGAAAATGAGATTTAATCTGGGTATAGGTTGAACAATCTAAGAAAAAGTGTTTTTCATCTTCAACCTTTTCAGTGTCACAAAAGTGACACACTCTTTCATCCCATGACATTTTAGGAATTCACTAACGCCCAGTTTCACTATGGAGCTCGTGAGAATTTGTTCATATCTTAACAATGCTTATTTTTTTATTTACACTCGTCAAAACAGATAGATAATTTTGATCATGTGTGTGTGTGTGTGTGTGTGTGTGTGTGTGTGTACTAGCATACCACCTAAAAGGGCGAATGGGAGTGCCGAAGTAAATCAAGGAAGGTTTTCATAGTATTGTTGTTAATGAGAACCATAAAAATATTGCAATTAGAATGATCAAAGTGGACCATTGTTTTGACGATGACCTTCTACCATGATTCAAGATATGCTCATTTTGAAAAAATGCATGTGTTTTGATACGTTCTATCTACTCCATTTTGTTATGAATGAGTTGTGTGCACCTAGACATGACCACTTTACCGCTTAATTTAAAAAAAATGCTTATAAGGAATGGGTATTTTGAAAGCTAAAGTAAAGATATTTTAAAATTTCAAGAGTAATCCCAAAATCAAAAATAAAATAAGAACTCAAAAAGTGAGCAAGAGACCCTTATAAAATGTTCTCAATCTAATTTATATAATTTTGGATGGTTGTAATCCTTGTATGCTAAGCGTGGTTGTGTGGTTGTGTCAATCTCAGTGATAATTTAAAATAATATTAATCCATATATATTCTAAACAATCAATTTTTTGTTGCATTGACTTTTAAAGAGGGAAATTTCCATTGCATTGACTTCAATACCATAGCATAGATGGTAAAATCTCTAACATTCATTTGGTTTGAATGACAAATGTTCTTATGCATCCTTCCATCTTCAGACTTAGTCGATGTGAAATATGTGCATCATGGACTAAGGTCTTTAAATGAGTTTATTTTATTTATGCTTCCTCATTAATGATAATGGTAATGATATATGTGAAGAAGAAGAGATAGTGGTAAATTGTTATGTAAGAGAGACAAGAGAGACTAAGATTGAGAAGGCTTGTGAACACACCATTTGAGAATGTTAATTATATACCCATAACCCTATGAGCTCCAAAACATCCACAAAGGAGTATGTTGTTGTTGGCATTGTCATGCAATACCATATCAGATTTTCTCCATTATCAAATGAGATTCAAATCCAAATAAATAAAATAGCCATTTAACTATACCCAATTAACATTAAAAAAAAAACTTATATCATGATTTAAACAAGAAAAAAATTAAATTAAATATATAAAACATAAAAAAATTTAAATTTTTTTAAAAGATGTTTATAAAATAAATTATATGTACAACAATATTAATAACAAATTATATTAAAATTTTAAACTAAATTATTAAAAAATATATTTTACCATATAAGTAATAATTATAAATTTTCGTTTATAAAATATAAATTACATTTAAAATTATTAAAAAATAAATTAATAAGAAAATGAGATTAAAGAGGTGTGCATCTAACTTTCACAACTATTTACCATTAAAATGCATGGCGTGCTGAGGGAATGGCTAAAAACTTAATAAGAATATATTTAATATCTAAGAAATACTAATGTATCTAATGAGCCCAATATACTATTCCATTTCTGTACAGAAATAAATCAACAGTGTTCGCCCAAACAGTATTATAAAAGAAAAAATCACAGACAATTGCCAACCTAAATATGAACATTGTAACTTGGGATTTGTAGACGAATGAAGAGAACCAAACAATGAGCAAATTGGATATGAAGGTTTAAACCCAAACAACAAATCGAGGTATGGTAACAACAAACCGAAGTACGACAACTTTATGTATTGTATAGTGTATAGGGTTGATGTTTAAGTATTGTGATAAAGAGATTATTTCATGTCCTTTTCTAGATTTGAAGGGTTGGTGCACTCAGAAGAATTAACCACTCTTCATGTTGACTAGGGAAGAGACAACACTCAATCATTGGATTTTGGTGTGGGGTATTATTCACGTAATCATTTCATCTTCATCGTCTGTTTGACCTAAATCTATAGTTGAAACATTAGAAATTCAAATTTTTAATCTAAATATTTTTCATGGTATTTATATGGATTTAAATTGTCCAAATAACAATATGTATAACAAGTTAATGAAATTTAAAAAAAAATCTTATCTTATCATGATTTTGATAATTATAAAGTACACAGATTTACTTCTTATCTTACATTCCGCTCTTAAATTATTAAAAAAATAAAACTTTTCTCTTCTTTTTACTGCATTTAGCACACCAATTTGATTGAAATCTGCTAGTTTTTTTTGTTTGTATGGACACAATCAGAAAATCAAGCGATTGCATGGTCGTCTTGCATTACGAATCTTCAGAGCTACATATCCCATGAATGCATTTTAGCATTTGTTGTTAATGCATTGTGTATCTGTAATTAACTTGTAGTGTACTGCAGTCGCGTGACGCATCCCTTTTGTTGGATTCAACGAGGAAGAACATGTTGGAGAAGGAGATAGACAGGAGCTCTGGCATTCACAACTTCAAGTATTTGGATACAATCAAAGAAGCCGTGGAAAGGAAGTGCCTTGGGGTAGTCTCATGCACAGATATACTCGTTCACTCTGCCAGAGATGGCGTTGTATCGGTAAGTGCTTATATATATAAGCATGTTCAGGGTATACACAGTGTATATATATATATATATATATATATATATATATATATATATTACACTTATGTTCAGGACAATGTACATACACACTTATGTTCAAAAATCAAGTGTTCATGGTACTGAGTATATAAGTCTTATTAATAGAATTTACATTCTTGTTGAATTTTCATACAACAAAAGATCAAAATGGCCAATCTTGATACTATCCCACTATTAAAATAATGTAACTGCAAAGAGTATTCTTATTATTATTGATATATTATTTATAGGATCAATTTTCATTGTGGATTGATCATGTTTATTGTAATAGGACCAAATCCCCTTTTGCGGATTCGTCAAAAGACAATTGTAATAGGCAGAATAAGAAGTCGGCCCCAACAGATATTAAAGAGGCCCAGAAATATAATAAAGGTGGGTTTACCCACCCAGTTTAAGAAGTTGGCCCTGCCAGTGAAGAGACACTTCACACATTCCAGACTTGTATAAATAAAGGAGGCTAGCGCCTCACTTAGAAACAACTCACTTGCTCATTTTGAGAGACAAGCTAAGATCTATTGTTGGAGAAGAAGGAGAGAGAGAGAGTGGTGCTTATCTGGGAGAGGACTTTCTATATTAGCTTATGAGATCTCTTGGCATTGTATTGGCTATCTATATTAAGGAATTTTTGCTGGGTTTTCTTCCCCTAGAGGGTTTCCCAAGATAAATGTTGTGTCTCTTGTGATTGTGTATTTCTCAGTGATCTTGGATTATGCTATTATTATCTAATGAAATGCAAACATCTATAATAATGGCTTAAACATTAACATGGTATCAAAGCCAAGCTAAATGAAGCATCTTTCACAAGTGAAAAACGTCATTGTTGTTGTACATGAAAATTAGGGCTTTTTGATGGTAAATCTTTTCAGCCCCAAAACCACCTAGAAAAGTGCGCCCTCCCCCAGGGATCATTTTGGCACCCTCAGTGCACCTTTTCAATGGCTAGATCTCGCGGAAAGTGAAACCCTAGTTTCACAAAGTACAAGAAAACCAGAGTACTAGAAGTACCAGAGTACCAGAAGTACCAGAAAACCAAAAGCACCAGTCCAGAAATCCGCAGATCAAGTTTGAGGGGGTAAAAGTTGGATTTTCAGAAATCTAATTACACCAGCTAACTCGCCTCAGCTCAACGCATCTATCCCCTAGATTAGATTTTCAAAATTCGAAGTTTGAAAAATTAGGGTTTCCTCATAAAACCCTAAGTTACAGTTGCAGAGGCAGTCTCAGAACCAGTTGCAATTGCAGTACCAGTTGCAGTAGCAGTCGTACTACCAGTGGCAGCCACCCTTGAAGTTTTTAAAGAGTTGGTAATGATTACCGCTGCTGCCAGATGGTGCCACCACCTGCAAATGCTATCAAAGGTATGTACTCACATATGTTTAAATGGTTAAACTTTAAAGAGTATTTGCAGGAGAAGGGATCTCTTTCCATAGATCCAGAAGGATCTCAAGATCCAACACATTCAGAGGAATGATGTAACCTAGGTGTGATTATTCTAATATGCATCTATTTGTCATGACATTATCTTGATCAGTGTTGCATGTTGAAGCTATGATCAAATTATTAGAAGGATTAAAAGTTAATTATAGAGCTTATCCTCTAACCTAACCTTCTGTCAAGATAACGTATTGTCTTAGTATAGTAGACAGGTTGAAGAAAGCACTCGTCATCTTGAATGAAGGAGACCTGGAAGAAAAGAAAGCACTCATTCTTGAGGACAAGGCTCTAGGTTTGATTAATCAAGATTAATAAGATTCAGAGGTACACATGACAAGTTGATAGTTGAGATAGCAGTTGTCGTAAAATATTATACTTGATAGCATGTGAGCATATAGAGGTAAATGCTTTGCCTAATACAACTAACACCTCCTCTAGGATAAACCTCGTGTATTAGTTCTAGGTTTCCATGGAAGAATGTTTGGTCACAACACTATGAGAGTGTTGACCTCATTTCATATTGTATTCCTTACCTTTAATATTTTCTTCAGATAAATTATAAGTGATAGCTCTAAAGGAGCTACTGGGATGATTGTTCGTTCTATTGCTTTACATTATCATAAGGATACTATTCTTGCTTGTTTTTTTGTTGACCTTGCTCCAGGTCACATGTAATAACCCTGAGGAAGCTATAGTGAAGGTTGTAGAAGGCAACGTGCTAAAGAAGAGACCATAAATGAAGCAATCATCATTGGAAGAGAAGAAGGTGGCTTGCATAAGCTAAAGGGTCACTCAGAAGCTGCCATGACCCACGCCATTGAAGAATCTGGGCATAGAAGATTAGCTCACATCAAATACAAGGCGCTACCATACATATGCAAAGCGGTCACAGGTTTACCAAAACTCAAAGGTGACCATGAAGGCGTATGCAATGGATGTGCACAAGGGAAGAACATCAAGAACTCGGTTCTGAAGAGGGACAACAAGGCAGAAGGAGTCCTGGAACTCATTCATTCAGATGAATGTGGCTCAATGCCATCATCCTCCATTAATGGGTATGTATACTATGTATCATTCATTAATGATTATTCTCGTAAAGACCTGGATATATTTGAAGTGTTCAGCAAGTTCAAGGAATTCAAAGCCTTGATAGAGAACCTTTCTCTAAGGAAGATTAAGATACTCAGGTCAGATAATGGAGGAGAATATACCTCAAAATAGTTTGTGAACTTCTGCAAAGATGTTGGGATCAAGAGGGAACTCACTACTCCCTATAATCCCCAACAAAATGGTGTAGCTGAATGGAACAACAGAACCATACTAGAAGTTGTGAAGACTATGATCCATGATCAAGATCTTCCTATGTGCTTATGGGCAGAAGAAACAATGGCAGTTGTTTATGTGCAGAACCAATTGCCCCATAATGCACTTGGGCTCAAGACACCGGAAGAGATGTTCACCGGAAAGAAGCCAAAGGTAAACCATCTCAAAATATTTGGCTATCCAGTGTTTATTCGTATACCTAAAGAAAAGAGAAACAAACTGGACCCTTCAGGAAAGAAGAGAATAATTGTGGGATACTGTGAGGTCTCCAAGGCCTTCATAATCTATATAGCAGGTCAACATCACATTGAGATCAACAGGGATGTGACCTTTGATGAAGATGCAACGCTCAAGAAATCTAAACTATGCCAGCTTGAAGAGGTATATGAAGAGGAACCCGTAATCCCCAATACTACAATGAGGGAGGTTCCCATAGCTGCAGAACCAGTGAGGGAAGTCATAACTTCCCCTGATGAGGAACTTCTAGAAGACAATGATATAGTAGAAGTGCGAGAACCTCCTCAGATGACGATCCTCCATAAAAGAAAGCCATCTTGGGCTAGAGAGCTTATTCAAGATGGAGAGAAGTATGGTGTTCCCCAAGGAACTACGAGACAGGTGAAAAGACCAAAGCCATTGTTATAACCCTAGATTGCACCACATATGCTTACCTGGCATCATGCCAACTCATTTCCCTTCTTTGCCAAAACTTTGCTGAACAACTCTTTGAAAATCCTCTTGTGTAAAGGCCCACGCTCCCTAACCCATTACTGCACGTGTGTACACGCTGGCTGACTCACAACAGCCCGCGTGTACCTACAAAAGAACGAAAAAAGGAAAGTTGTCGACGGAACAAAAAGCTATGGGTGAGTTAACTTAAACTCTCGGCCATGCATGGCCGAGGGTTTGTCCAAAACCCTAGCTCCTTCTAGCCTATAAAAGAAGGGGTAGGGGTACCATTTGGAGAAGGAAAAAATATAGCAAAGAAACTCTGCCCATTTACGTATTCCATTGTCCCAACCCTTTAGCCTTTCCTCGTGCCAAAGGAGATTTAACGCAAAGCAGTTGAAGGATAGAAGAAGAGGAGCCCAGGATCAGGTTCAAGGAGCGGTGGCCAGTCTCAACTTTTGTAAGTTGACTCACTTTAAGTAATAAAAAGAATGTTTTTCCCATCCCAATTCATAAACTGTCTATGGTTTGATTAGTTTATGTTTGATTTTTAACCCTTGAGTATAGAAGTAGCATGCATGCATAGTTGTTGTTTGTCTTGAGTGCAGGTCATCTTTGGAAGGAGCATCACGAACAAGTAATCAAGCACAATGGAGGATCAACATTGAACGCCGGTAATAAGGTAGGTGATCCTTTCCATGCATTTACTGAGAAAGGGGGATTTAAATCTAGGGATGTAGGTAGAAGGTAGTTTCTATTCGGTCAAATCTGCATGCAAAGTCTAAACTCTATTTTGCTAGTCCGTAGGGTGTTTTTCCCAACAACAGAATTGGCGACCGTACTGGGGAGAATACTCTTTAGGGTTCCTGGAATTTTTGTTTAAGTTTTTGGGTAGTTTAAAGACTAGGTTTTTTGTTTTTTCTTTGCTTGTCTTTTTCTTTCATTTCTGTAAGGTTTGAGCTAGCAGGGAGTTTGGTTTTCCATACCAGCTTTCCCTGAGTTTTGCTTGACTATGTTTTTCAGGACACACAGAGGTACACGCGGCCTGCATAAGGCTTGAACGCGTGTACCCGTGCCCTATCCTCTTACAACCCGCGTGTGAATGCTAGCTGTAGAGATAGGAGTAGCGTGTAGGAGTTCGGAGAACCTTAGAGGAAGTCCTCCTCTTCCCTGTCAGAATCACACATTCTCAGGGGGTTTTCTGGAATTTTGTCTGAGTCTTGTTTGTTAACGGTCCTATCTCAGATTGTTTTTTTCCTTTTTGTTTTTCCTTGCATTATTTGTTTTTCTGTTAGAAAGAGTATCCAAGCCTTCAAGGGATCCTGGTTATCAATACCAGAGGCCTCTTTCTGGTCTGGTCTGTCTATTTTCATATTTTTCCTTAGAGTTTAGATATACACGCAGCCTGTACAAGGTCAGCCCGCGTGTACACGCCCTCTGTCTCTGTTCAACACGCGTTTGCACAGGTGTTGTTTAAGTGATAGTCGTGTGCTTGTACAGGCTACTTTTTGTTCAGGGTGGGGAAGTCATCCCCTCCTTTGATAAGAAGTATTCCTCTCAGGTGTTTGAATCTATGTTTGAATAGTCAGTAGCTTAGGATTCATCTTACCCTTAGCCTGTTTTTTCTCAGTTAATAGTTGACAGAAAAATAAAAAATAAAAAATAAAAAATAAAAAATAAAAAATAAAAAATTATGGTTTTTAGACAAGCGTAAGAGTCATTGTTTTTACAATTGCCATTGTGTGATTCTTTAATATGATTCTTTGTGATCTTCCCTTTAAGCCAGAATTTTTTTTCTTGGTTTTTTGCTTGTCGGTATTTTCCCTTTCTTGCTTTACTAGCACTTAAATAAATAAATAAATCTCTTTTCATTTTCTTCTTTGGTTGAAGAGTGTGTTTCTGCATCATTAGCTAGGGAAAAGTCTTTTATTTCGTAAGTTTTTGCAGTTCACTTAGATCATAAGTAGCTCGTAGTCGAGTGAAATTCCTTTGAGTTTGCTGTCCAAAATCTTAGAAAAATTAAAAATCTTTCTTTGTGAAAAGTTGTTGAAATTTTGCATTCAGTAAAAGTTTTTTGTTTCCATCTTTTTCATTTATTTTTTTCTTTCATCTTTTACACATCATCAATTTCACCCTCATACCCCTTGACATAAGACAAATCCATAAAAGCAACGCTAATTTTAAAATCTACTAGACTTTTATGTTTGTAGGGTTCACAAACTAGTTCAGGACTAGGGCCTTGGATTAGGTTGGAGAGGAAACTCTTCAAGGCCATTCAAAACCAAACATTAGAGTCTAAGATAGGGAGTGTCTAAGTCTAGTTTCGTGAAATTTATCTGGGACCCCCCTCTAACACAGGGGATAAACACGAGGTCGCATGCGGAAAGGTAGCGGAGATAACCCCTTCAAAGTCGGACCAATCGCAGTGGACAACACATATAGAGGGTTTGTTTTGGGATTCCATCGTTTGCATTTGCCACCGGGCTTCATGGGTCTCGAATCCATTCGAGGTCCTCAGTTGTCTTCCGGACCTTTTTCTCTCGATACCCTTGATAGGTTTCGGGCTCGATACCCTGCTCATTGTGGTCTACCCGACTTTCGACTGTACCCGCTTGGTGACTGTTCGCGTGCTGGCAACCTAGTTGCCAATCTTTTTAGGGACATACACAAGTGACTGTGGGGGTATACCGCGGTACCTAGGACAGAAATCGGGCCACGCTTTGCAGAGTATACCCGGAGGGTGCTTCCGTGTTTGAGTTGCACTTGCACCGGTAAGTTGCTCCAGTGTTGGTTGTTGTAATTGTTCTTCCAAATAGTTTAGTGATTGTTTGTCTTATCTCTTAGGGGCTTCTTTTTAATGTGTGTTACTTTTGAACATTTAGAATACCTTAGTGTGTCTTGGATATTCTCACATAGTGGAGGATCTCGAGCTCCACCGGTCACGAAGGCTTCTTGGCCTGCCGCCGGTTACACTGGAGCCACCCCCGCCATCATTAAGGCGGAAGCTAGACCAATAAGGGTCTTTTGAAGCGACCGGGTTACAAACCTTTGTGCCTGAACAACTCCCAGAGGAATCAACCATTTTGGACCTTGAAGCAACCTCTCTTGGCTCAGTTGAAACCCCAACCACTGATATCTTGGCACCGTTTATTGTACCAATCCAATTTCACGAACGCCAGACAGTGCCTCACACAACAATGGAAACAAATGTTGTTACTCCTTCTGGGAATTCGTCAATTCCCACCATAGTTGCCACCACAGGAGAGTCATCTCCTAACCTACCATCGTCGGTCCAAGCCACCATGGTCTCGGCCGCAACTACCTCACACAGTGGACCGAACCCGTCTATGGCGGCGACCACAACCCCCTTCACACCTAATGCGACAGGCCCTCCATTCTCATACGGTATGCCTAGTTCGGGTACAAGTCATGTACTAACCTACTCCACTTTACAGACTTTGGGTCTGGGGGCAGAGAGCTCTAGCGCTCCTCTGCAAGGTCACCTTGGGGGCACTCATGTCCCTTTTAACGCTTTTCCTTATGCAGGACGTCATATCCCTCCTTCATCCCCTTCGCTTGGTGGTCCGCATCAGCAATCCGTCGGGCAGCCCACACACAATAGTTTATTTGGAGCGGGGAGTCAGGGACCACCTTCGCACAGTATGTCGGTAGGTTCGACACCATTTTCTTGGAACAAAATGTTTGGTAGCAATACTTTCTCATTAGTCGCTTTCCCGACTGGGGGCAACCCCATTTTCGTACAATCTACTCCTGCGCAGGGTACTATTCCTGCACAAGGGGCACACATAGCAGGACCTTGGAATTCAGGACAAGGATCCGTTCCCTCCTCTGGAATGTCATTCTGGGGTAATTCTTTCCACAGTCAATGGAACCCCAGATAGACTACTATGCCTCTCCCCGCAGGACCGACATGGGGTAATCCTTCCCAAAGTCCTTCGAATACAATGCATGCCCAACACTCTATGTCCTTTTTGGGAAATCAATCGATGATGTCTCCACAGATGCAAAATTCTTACGCTGGTCAGGGCCATGGTTTCTACCACAATCCGGGCCAGCAGCCAAACTTTTCCTGGCAACCTGGTGCCAGTCAAACTCTAGGACCATTTTTCCCAGGTTATCAACAGCAACCCAAACTACCATTCCTGGCGACTTTACACTTGCCAGATTTGACAAGGTTGTTAAATGATCCTATTTGTCACAATCCACATTGGCCTCCTATGCTGGCGAAGTTGCCTTCAGACATTCCAAAGTTCGAGGCCAAGCCTATTGAAGATCTAGGTGATCATGTGACTACCTTTCATCTTTGGTGCTCATCTAACTCATTGAAAGATGATTCCGTACAGTTGTGATTGTTTCAACGTACTCTTATTGGGAGTGTCGTGAAATGGTACATCGAGCTCGATCGCTCAAGATACTCTTCTTTTGGCGAACTAGCAATGGCCTTCCTTAACCATTTTCAGTTATCTGTGAGATACGACGTTGGCACAGAGTTGCTCGCCAATTTTGAACAAACAACAACGGACCATATCTCTGATCATATTCGAGAGTGGCGACGCCAGAAGAGTTTAATCAAGGTACCAGTCCCACCAGCATTCCTACTTGAGTGGTTCCTTAAGTATTTGGTCCCACAATTATCCAAAGACGTCGCGACGTCCGGAGTTTTCTTTGAAGAAGATTCCATCATGAGGGTTGAATAGTTTGAGCTCATCTATTCTCAGTCTGGTTTATTATACAACATCTTGCCAGATGCGCCACGTTCGATACTGGATAAAACTAGACAGAGAGTTGGACCACAAGTCGATGGTATTGTTGGTTCAGCACAAACCAAGCCCGCTGAGCAATTGACAAAACAGTTGCAACAGTTATCCATACAACACACAGCGGCCATCCAAACTACTACTTTGGCTACTCCCCCTACCCAAATGTCGGAAGTACACATCGTGCAGTCGACTAACCCAAAGGCCACCCAGCAGCCTGAAGGGAAGAAAAAACAACGAAAGAAGGGTAAGGGGGATAAAAAACCCACTGATAATGTTGGCGGGGACAACATGGAAAAACGGAAGGCGAGGTATCCATGCAACTTGTGCACGGAAGACCACCCGACCCATCTTTGTCCTCGACTTGCAGAGGCTCAAAAGTTTGTCACTCAACAACAGCAAGCAGTGTTGACTAATCCCTTTCAACATGGGAAAAATCTAACTCAAGCCTCTACAAGCACAAAAGGGGGCAGCCAAGAAACTTGCCCACCTCCAAACAATCCCTCATCCGCGAACGTATATATGGTTAGGGGTGATGATTTCATATCAACTAGAGCGCATGACTATAGTAAACCAAGCACTTCTGAGAAGGGTAAAGAAGCTAACCTCCCATCTCTTCCTCTACAGATTGAGAAGACGTTGGGAGAAACAATGACACACATTCCAAAGGGTGCATTTAAAAAATCTTCTCACAACCCAAACACAAGGGCCACCCAGAATTACTCTGTGGTGGAGGATTTATCACAAACCCCTTGTGCGATGTCTGCTTTGGAGGTCCTCCAAAGCTTCCCTACTCAGAGGAAATCCTTGTTAACCGCTTTGGGCTCTACTAAGACTTGTAATGCGGGCACCATCATGTTAGATACAACCGACTTAAAACCTTGTCTTCCTTACCATGTAGTGTTTCAGATAGTAGTGGCTCATCCCATGAAAAAATTTACTCGGAATATCTTCCGCACGGTGGTCAACGAGGGTGCCTCGACATGCGTTATGTCATTAGCATGTTGGAGGCCATTGGCCAACCTGTTTTGTCTCCATCACCTACTCTCCTCACTGCTTTTGACGGTCGTTCATTCCGACCACATGGCATCGTTCCTTCTTTCCCTATGCAGTTAGGAGGGAAAATTGTGTGTGTCGAAGTAGAGGTAGTCGATGCTCCCCTCGACTATAACCTCTTGTTAGGACGGAGTTGGACTTATGCTATGCAATTTTTGGTTGCTACAGTTTTTCGAGTCTTATTGTTTCCACACAAGGGTCAGATAGTGACCATCGATCAATTGTCTTTCTCCGGACCTGACCCAGCTTTGGGGGTATCCACGGTCTCGATGATTGATAATCCTCAACCAGGTGTCATTACCGTAGGAGTTGGTTTGTACCCATCCTTGATGGGTACCTTCGATTACCCACCTCCTCACGACGATATCAAATTTATATCTAATCACCATAAGGTTGATATTTTTCAAGTTTCGTCATTCTGCACAACTTACTTTGAGGATCCTTGGATTCTTCCTTCCCCATCAGCCACGATGGATGAGACAGGGCACCCAGGCATGTCCATTCCCTTGTCGATCGCTGAGGTAGCGTACTCTTTAGTCCAGCAAGCTTCAGCTAACCCTGATCCAACTCCTGCACAAGAGTTACATCCACTTCTAGAGCCTATTTGGGCTCAGGGTTCTCTCGCTAACGTCGATTCGTTAGACTTAGTCTTTCCTTCTGATGAAGTAGTAATCGAAGCAATGACTAGTCTGGACAAACCTTGGGAAGATCTTCATCACAGATCATATTTTCTCCCAGAGATAAGCCAAATCGAAGCAGAAGAATTCATCGTTACCATAACAGGAGATCAGTCGTGTCTTATTAATCTCTTAGCTACGTAGGAAATTTATGCTGAGGGAAATATGGAGACTATCGCTGAAACTATACCCATCAACATCTCTCGAAACCCTGGCGTCGTGGAGAATGTCTTCGTCAGAGCGGATTTCTCCCCCGAAGAAATTCAAGTTTACACGGATCTTTTCAAAGAATTCCACGACGTTTTTGCCTGGTCTTACGAAGAGATACCTGACATCGACCCACAAAGTGTCGATCATGGGCTACCTTTTTTGTTTTTCAAGCTCGCTTTGAGATCCAAAAGAAACATTTGGCGAGACTGTATTTATGCTTTTCGATCTCATCCGGATTAACTGAGAAAAATAACCATTATGAAGTCTTCTTTAAGCCCTTTTCAGACTCCTTAAAGATGAAAAGATTGTCGAGTGACCTTGTTTCTTCACACTCGTTAAATTGGTCCAGAAGAACATTCCTCAAATGGGTCTCCTTTTAAGCCCTTTTCAGACCCTCTAAAAATGAAAATATTGTCGAGCGATCTTGTGGCCTTTCACGCTCGTTAAAAGGAAATTTGAAGTCACGTCTGTCCGGCGGTAGTTTACCCATTTTTCGGTTGGGACGGTCAATTGTATGAACAAAGGTATAATCTATCGAATTTTCGTTCTTTAGAAGAGTACTCTCAGGTATAATTTTATCCCTTTTTCGGGCCTGAGGGACTAAACTTACGAAAAAGAAACCCCCATGGAGTCCATAGTTAAGCTCTTTTCAGACTCCCTAAAATTGAAAAGATCGTTGAGTGACCTTATTCTTTCACACTCGTTAAATTGGTCCAGAAGAATATTTCTGACGGAGTCCATAGTTAAGCTTTTTTCGGACTCCTTAAAAGTGAAAAAATATCCGAGTGATCTTGTCCTTGTCACACTCGTTAAAATGGTTTTGAATTGACGTCTAATCGGTGCTAGTTTATCACTTTTTCAAAACGACTAGACTATCTTCGAAAAAGGTACCCCAATGGAGTCTCCTTTTATGTTTTTTCAGACTCTCTAAATATGAAAAACCACCGAGCTTACCTTCTTTGGGCTCGTTAAAATTACATCGAAGGAAGTTACCATTGTGTGTTTTATCAACCGCATTTGCATACCTTATCCACCAACCTTGTGACAGTTTGCTTCTGCGTCTTAACACCTTTGGCTGCCGAAGGATTTTTCCCGAGTATCATTTTACCATAACATCAATCTTGTCCTTGTGTCTTGAGCTTGTATGTTTGCAATACTCGTTCCCCCATTGTAACATAATATTCCTTTATTCTTTTTCCAAAATTATCGAAAAGAACAAAAAAAAAATCAAATATACCCCAAAAAAAGGATGGGAAAAGTATTTTCTTTATTGGCAGCATAATGAGTCGCCCTTGGATAAAGCACATCTATCCATTTGTTCATCAGACTATGGGATGTAGTACGACCTTAGGAAGCTTTTCTTGCTATATAGAGTTGTGTCCTCCACCGTTTGGTTATTCTTCCAAACATATGGAGAGTTTGTGTTGCCTCCTGCTTCGTAGACTTATGATTAACATATATGTTGCCTGAGTCACATCACTTGTCATGTTATTGTCCAAGGGAAGTTTGTCACTAAGCCCTAGTCGACCCCTCTGCAAAATGTCTCTTGTCCACATACCCGACCATCCCGAACACCCAATCAAGTCCTTGTTTGAAATCATTGAAGCCTTCCATCTGATCATCAAGATTATCACGGCAATGACCGAAGAACCATCGAAGACCTTTGGATAGTGCAGTCGTACACTCATATTACACTCCTACCCAAGTTTTGAATATTTTGAAATTGTTGCTCGAGCTATGAAGATCTCATCTCTAGCCGTCAGGCCGAATCAGCTTCTGGAAGATGGATACTCTACATGTATATCTTTCTGATTTCGAGATGTAGCTTTGTTGTGTATTGTTCATGGCTACTCCTTATAGTTATTTAACATGGATCTACAGTGTATTTGATTGGTAGCCATGGTTCTATTTTATCTCGAGCACGAGTATTCCCACCTCAGTGAGACATTTGTTATTTTGCAGACGGCACCTCCTGGTTCATGATCCTTGGGCTCACTCGTTCGGCACATCAGTAAAGATTGGTAATGTATTTCGGCCATCAGATGCTCTTCTGACCTCACAAATTAGGGGGCATCTGTTATAACCCTAGATTGCACCACATATGCTTACCTGGCATCATGCCAACTCATTTCCCTTCTTTGCCAAAACTCTACTGAACAACTCTTTGAAAATCCTCTTGTGTAAAGGCCCACATGCCCTAACCCATTACTGCACACGTGTACACGCTGGCTAACTCACAACAGCCCGCATGTACCTACAAAAGCATGAAAAAAGGAAAGTTGTCGAAGGAACAAAATGCTATGGATGAGTTAACTGAAAATCCCGATCATGCATGGTCGAGGATTCATCCAAAACCCTAGCTCCTTCTAGCCTATAAAAAAAGGGGTAGGGGTACCATTTGGAGAAGGAAAAAATATAGTGAAGAAACTCTGCCCATTTACGTATTCCATTGTCCCAACCCTTTAGCCTTTCCTCATGCCAAAGGAGATTTAACGCAAAGCAGTTGAAGGAGAGAAGAAGAGGAGCCCAGGATCAGGTTCAAGGAGCGGTGGTCGGTCTCAACTTTTGTAAGTTGACTCACTTTAAGTAATAAAAAGAATGTTTTTCCCGTCCCAATTCATGAACTGTCTATGGTTTGATTAGTTTATGTTTGATTTCTAATCCTTGAGTATAGAAGTTGCATGCATGCATAGTTGTTGTTTGTCTTGAGTGCAAGTCATCTTTGGAAGGAGCATCGCAAACAAGTAATCAAGCACAATGGAGGATCGACATCGAACGCCGGTAATAAGGTAGGTGATCCTTTCCATGCTTTTACTAAGAAAAGGGGATTTAAATATAGGGATGTAGGTAGAAGGTAGTTTCTATTCGGTCAAATCTGCATGCAAAGTCTGAACTCTATTTTGCTAATCCATTGGGTGATTTTCCCAACAACAGCCATTCTCCAGTTATACGGATTTGATGTGTGATATCCTAGAAGAGGAGCCTACCTGCTTTGAAGAAGCCATTCAGAAGAATGGGCAGATGCCATGACAGATGAATACCAATCCATAATGAAGAACGAATTATGGGAAATAGTTCCCAGACCGAAGAATAAAGATGTGGTATCCTACAGATGGCTCTTCAAAATAAAACATGTTGTTGATGGAAGTATTGAGAAAAATTGTCACCCGTGGCTTTTCCCAGAAGGAAGACATTGACTATGAAGAGACATTCGCTCTTGTGGCCAGATACACTTTGATTAGAACCATCATAGCTCTTGCAACTAAGATGAAGTGGAAGTTGCACCAAATGGACGTGAAGACAACTTTCCCAAACGGTGCATCAAAAAGGAAGTGTATATAGAGAAACCTCAAGGATTTGTGGTTGAAGACAGGAAGTCTCATGTCTGCAGATTGAAGAAATCCTAATACAGATTGAAGTAAGCTCCTAGAGCTTGGTATGGTCGTATAGACAGTTTCTTGACGAGCTTAGGCTTTATCAAAAGTAAAGCAAACTCCAATCTCTACTTCAAAATCATGAACAATGAGCCAGTAATCTTACTGCTATATGTGGAGGACTTATTCTTAACTAGAGAAGAAAATATCATCACTGAATGTAAAAAGAGACTTGCCTCGGAATTTGAAATGAAAGACCTTGGCCTAATGCATTATTTCTTAGGTCTTGAGGTATGGCAGAGTCCTGAGAGGATATTCCTTAATCAAGGGAAGTACACGGTCGAAATCTTGAAAAGATTCGACATGTTGGAATGCAAGCCCATGAATACACCCATGGAAGCAAAGTTGAAGTTGTTGGTCGATACTTTGTCAGAATTGATTGGTGCCACACTGTACAGACAGATTATTGGATCGCTGATGTACCTGTCGAACACTAGACCAGAAATTTGTTTTGTCATGAACACCTTAAGTTAGTTTCTGGTAGAACCCATACGTGTTCACCTAGTGGCTGCAAAACATGTGATGAGGTACCTTAAAGGTACAATAGATTATGGTCTCAGCTATGATGGAGATCATGATTTCACATTGAGTGGATATGCTGATGTAGATTGGGAAGGAAGTGTTTCTGACAGGAAAATCACTTCAGGATGTTGTTTCAGTTTGGGATCAGCTATGATCTCATGGCAGAGTAGGAAGCAATATAGTATTGCTCTCAGCACAGGGGAGGCAGAATGCATTGTTGCATGTTCTGCCAGCTGCGAATCTATATGTCTTCGAAAGTTATTGACCGGCCTATTTGACTTAGAGATGAGAGCAACCTTGATTCTATGTGATAACCAGAGCTGCATAAAAATGACAAAGAATCTTGTATTCCATGACAGCTCGAAGCACATAGAGATTCGGTATCATTACATCCATGACATGGTATAGAGAGGAGCCTTAAAGCTCTAGTACATTAGCACGAATGAACAAGTTGCTGATGTGTTGACCAAGCCCCTATCTTGTGTGAAGTTTGAGTACTTCCGAGATAAGCTTGGCATAGTCCGGAAGGACCTTCCTCAAAAGGGGGAGTAGTTGCTATGATGAAATATTCCCTGCTTCTGACCTTGTGGTTGTGACGTAAAGTAGGATGTGTACCTTTCTTCTGGCCTAGTTGTTAGACGTAAAGCAAGATAAGATGTTCCTTTCTTCTGACCTAGTTGTTAGATGTAAAGAAAGATGAGATGTTCCTTGCTTCTGATCTAGTTGTCAGACGTAAAGCAAGATGAGATGTTCCTTGCTTCTGACCTAGTTGTCAGACGTAAATCAAGATGAGATGTTCCTTTCTTCTGACCAAGTTGTCAGACGTAAAGAAAGATGATGTGTGACTAGTACTATGCTTCTGGCTGTATAGTTGCGACGTAAAGCAAGTATAGTTCCCTGCTTTTGACCTGATGGTTGTGACGTAAAGTAGGATGTGTACATTGCTTCCAACCTGATGGGTGTGACGTAAAGCAAGATGATATGACGAGACTAGCACTGAGCTTCTGGTCGGATAGCTATGACGTAAAGCTAGTCTAGTATCCTGCTTCCGACTTGATGGTTGTGACGTAAAGCAGGATGAGTATCTTGCTTCCAGCTTGAGTGTTGTGACATAAATCAAGACGATGAGATAAGACTAGTGTTGTGCTTCCAGCCTGATAGTTGTGACGTAAAGCCAGTCTAGTATCCTGCTTCCAGCTTGAGTGTTGTGTTGTAAAGCAAGACATTGAGATGAGACAAGTACTAAGCTTCCAGCTTGACAGCTGTGACGTAAAGCCAGTCTTGTATTAAGATGAGCCAGCCTTTTGTTGTGATGATGATGATGTATCAATTTTTATACTAATACATATTGATGCAGATGATGATGGCATTCCTTTGAGAATGACAATGTTGTCGATGAAGAAAACTTCCGATGATTTATAGATACGTCAGTCAGTGTTCCAAGATGATATTGATGATGTTGTCCTCTCACCCAGTTGATGTTGTTGATGATGTTGTCCTCTCTCTCTCGCATGTTGTTGTTGAAGAATACCCTTCTTGTTAAGGGGGAGTGTTAAAATAATGTAACTGCAAAGAGTATTCTTATTATTATTGATATATTATTCATAGGATCAATCCCCATTGTGGATTGATCATGTCGGTTATTGTAATAGGACCAAATCTCCTTTTGCAGATTGGTCAAAGGACAATTGTAATAGGCAGAATAAGAAGTCAGCCCCAACAGATATTAAAGAGGCCCATAAATATAATAAAGGTGGGTTTACCCACCCAGTTTGAGAAGTTGTCCCTGCCAGTGAAGAGACACTTCACACGTGCCAGACTTGTATAAATAAAGGAGGCTAGCGCCTCACTTAGACACAACTCACTTGCTCATTTTGAGAGACAAGTTAAGATCTGCTGCTGGAGAAGAAGGAGAGAGAGAGTGGCTCTTATCTGGGAGAGGACTTTCTATATTAGCTTATGATATCTCTTGGCATTGTATTGGCTATCTATATTAAGGAAGTTTTGCTGGGTTTTCTTCCCCTAGAGGGTTTCCCGGGATAAATGTTGTGTCTCTTGTGATTGTGTATTTCTCAGTGATCTTTGATTATGCTATTGTTATCTAATGAAATGCAAACATCTATAATAATGGCTTAAACATTAACACCCACCAAGTATGAAAAAACTTCTTATTCTATTATGTTGGCCTATGGAATATTCTTATTCTTTTCATACTAATATTTAGATGTTGATCAATAATTATTCCTTTTCATTGTGGTATGATAGAAGACATTGGTTTGAAAAAGTTGGGACAGATGATTCCAATCTTGTTGGCATTCTTAAAACATGACACACTAGTTGTAGTCTATAGCTCTATTACCAGTGGGACAAATTTATTTCATAACAATTTGGAACATACTTCCCTATACGTATATTTCCACGCTATGCTCTAGGTTCTTTCCATTGTTAATAACAGTTGAAGCATCGATGTGTATGCCTTTTGAAAAGTGCAAGTGGTTTTATGTAGGACAATGATGTTGTGTAGTGGCATTGACACCATTTAATGCTTGTATTGATTGTTATTTTGGAATATAAAGCAAATAGTGCCCTACTCTTAAAAATACACAATCTAATGGATTCTGGCTAAAATTGAAATGGTAAAAGGAAACTCATATATTTTCCTAGAGTAGTTAATAGTTCATCATCGTTGTGAAGAAAATATTTACTGCTCCGTTCTCTCCAACATTGTACAAACCTTTTATGTTTGTAGTTTACATATTGTATGAGTCTTCCAGAGCCATCTACAAAGGATAAAAAGCACTAAGAAACAACTGTTAAACCATTTCACTTATAGAGAATTTTAGTGGATCTAGAAAACCTTTAGGTTTTGTATGTATATTGTCACCTTAAACAGTCTTAAGCTAAATGATCACTACATGAAAGATTGTTTTCAAGTGGAGTATATTCTAGACTATTGCATCGTGTCTCTACAATTCACATAAATATGACCAAAGTAGAAAAATCAATACAAATATGATACATTAGGATCCCTATTGTTAGATGGAGTGGCAAGAAGTAATGATAATGCATGGATTTCCATTCATAAGCCTACAAAATTGCACATAGTAACCTTGGATATCACCTCCTCCACTTCTGAAATGGAGAAACTGCACAATAATCATTCCACAAATACAACCTCCTCGACTTCTCAAATGGAGAAATTGCATAGTAACAGTTCCACATAGACAACCTCCTAGACTTCTCAAATGGTGACATTGAATCCCAGTAACCAAAGTTACAGAGGCGCTTCCTGCAACCAAGATATGAGTTCCTATAAGCCTTTGAACCTGTAAGCCTTCGAAATTGCATAGTAATTGTTCCACATAGACAACCTCCTCGACTTCTAAAATGGTGACATTAAAGCCCGATAACCCAAGTTACAGAGGAGCTTCCTACATTCGAGCTCTGTGTTCCTGTAAGCCTTCGAATTTTGAGGGAGAATTATTTTGTTTTGTAGTCTCTATGGATTTGGGCATGCAAAAAATGAATAAAATGTTAGAGACGCATACATGTAAAATGTGGAAAGCCCTTAGGTTTAAAGGCGGTGGTCGTAGGGACAAATTTCGAGGAGGCATAGCTGGTGGGTTGAGATGAACCTAGCCCTCCTGCTGCATTTCTGGGGTCTGTGCAAAATTGATAGAGGCGGTGTGAAATCAATAGAGGAAGCGGGGGACAAATCTCGAGAAAGAACAACTGGCAGGAACAAATGGCAGGTATTTATGCATAAAATGTTAGAGAAGCATATATGTAAAATGTGGGAAGCCATGGGTTTAAACACAAAAAATGTTAAAGATGCATATATATAAAATGTGGGAAGCCCTTAGGTTTAAAGGAGGTGGCGGTAGGGACAAATTTCGATAGGCACAATTGGTAGGTTGACCTGAACCCAACCCTCCTCTCGCATTTTTGGGGTTTGTGCGAAATTGGCAAAGGTGGTGTGAAATCAACAGAGGCAGCGGGGGACAAATCTCGTGTAAGAACAACAAGCAGGAACAAATGGCAGGTAAACCAACAGTTTAGGATGCGGTTGAGGACAAGTAAAAAAGGTTATGGGGAAAATTGCTTCCATCAATTGTACGTGATAGAGTTTATAGTGATGAGTCGAGCGATTTGGCAGGTGGACAAATACGGTTTCCAAAAACCTGTCAACTGGACAAAAATGGTTTTCATGTCCCTAAGATATTCCTTCGGCATAATTATTATTTTTTTTAAATTATAAAATTTTGTGTTTAAATTAAAAGTTTTTAATATAAATTTTTAGTTTTTGGTTGTAATTTTAGGTTGTTTTTTTATTTTTTTTCTTTTAATTTTGTATTAAAAACTCTATTTTAGAAATTTTAATATATATATATATATATATATATATATTAAATGTTTTGACCATAAATTTAGTTTTTTACAAAAAAAAAATTCCCTCATTTTCTCTTAGTTTATATTTATATAATTTTAATTTTTTTTTTTTTCTTTAATTTTTTAAGTTTTTCTTTATTTATTTTTTAATAAAAAATTGTTTTTTAATTTTTTAAATTTTTATTAATTTTAATTGTTTTCTTTTTTTTAGTTTTTAATTGATAAAAAAACAAATTAAATTATATTTTTTTGTTAAATAATAAAAAATAGTATTATTTAAGTACAATTATTTTCTATTTATTGAAGTAAAGTTAAACAATATGTTAAAATTGATGTTTTCCACTATATTTTAAAAGTATGGAACCATAAATTAATTGAGACACAATTATATGAAAAATCTTAATTTCAAAAAAGTAAATGGTAAAAAATATTTTTAAGATTGAAAGCATGGGAAAATGAATAAAAACATTGTTGGATTTTTTTTTTGAAAATTTTGAAAATAGATGAAAAATAAGCATTTAAAAAATAATGTGGAAACATTATTGATTAGAAAATTTAAAATGTCAAAATACCACCTAAAAAGGGAGGGAGGTGCTACTGGTAGCACCATTTTTTAAAAATGGGGTAAAAAATGTGACCCCCCAAAAAATGAGAAATTTGTAGAGTTCTCGTTAAGTTGGTGACTATGTTTGTCTAGAATGATGTGGAAGCACAAACCTTCACTGCTTTAAAGGATTTCATGTGCACTACTCTAGTATTAGTACTACCTGACTTTAATAATACTTTTGTCTTGGAATTTGATGCCTCAAGTAGAGGTCTCGAAGTACTATCGATACAAGGATACCCCCTTGGCATTCACCAGTAACCAATTATGTTACTGTAATTTGGGAAAATCCACATATGAGAAGGAAATGATGGATATCCTTCATGTAGTGCAAACTTGGAGGCCATATCTCATAGGAAGACTTTTTCAAATAATTATTGACCAACATAGTATAAATTACTTCCTCAAACAA
Organism: Picea engelmannii; assembly: GCA_009831015.1. Lineage (NCBI taxonomy): Eukaryota > Viridiplantae > Streptophyta > Pinopsida > Pinales > Pinaceae > Picea > Picea engelmannii. The sequence continues at coordinate 253,665 of ML781815.1, forward strand.
TGGTCATCTTCATCAAAGCAACATAAATGGGTCACCAAGATGTCGGGGTATGATTACGAGATCATATATAAGAAGGGTAGAGAGAATGTTGTGGTTGATGTTTTATCTAGACAATTTGAGGATGGGTCACTCCTTACCTTATCATTTACAATTCTAGGATGGATCAAGGAAGCCCACAAGGAATCTCTAGCAAACATTACTTTAAGGTAGCTCATCTAATGGCTTCAATTAGATCCCAACCCACCTAAAATGTATACATGGAAACAAGACACGTTGCGGTATAAAAGGCGCATTGTTTTGGAAAAATATTCGACCCTAAAATAAAGAGTCTTAGAGGATCTACATTCATCACTGATAGTAGGTCACTCTAGCTTTCATAAAACCTATGAACTAAGTGTTCATTCTTATAGGAAGGCATGAAAACAAATGTCCAAGATTTTGTAGCAGATTGTGACACTTGCCAATGAAACAAGGGAGAGACAATGAACATACTAAGGGAATTGCAACCACTACCAATCACAACACATATCTTGATATATATATATATATCCTTTCACTCCTTACTTAGTTTCCCAGGACTTCATGGATTAGAGCTTCAAGCTACATGGCATGCCCACTTCCATTGTCTCAGATCAAGACCCCACATTCACAAGAAAAATTTGGAAAGAGTTATTTAAACTTCAAGGTACATAGCTAAATATGATCACTGCATATCATCCTTAAACTGATGGTCAAACATAAGTGGTCAGCAAGTTCTTACAAACCTAATTGAGATGCTTTGATTCCAAAACATGGCACCAATGGGCACAATACCACTTATCATGGAGCTACCAAAATGACATCATATGAAATTGTTTATGGCCAAAAACCCTTGTCAATGGAACCCTATGTACGAGGACACCTCCAAGGTTCATGTAGTAGATAGAACACATGACACCAAAGAAGGGATTACCCACATCCTCAAGGAAAAATTGGTTATGGTGCAAAATTTAACGAAACAACAAGTTGATTAGCATATATCTTAACGTTCTTTTGCGAATGGGGATTAAGTGTTTCTTCACTTGCATCCTTATAAACAAAAAACACTCAAAGATAAAGTTCCCCAAAATCTATCTCCTAAGTTCTATGGTCCCTATCAAAATCATACAATGCATTGGACTGGTCACCTATAAGATGGCTATACTAGTCCACTCCAAAATTCATTAAATGTTTCATGTGTCTTGATTGAGGAAGGTTGTGGGATCAATCTGCAAAGTGAAAACCAACCTACCAAACATTTTGTGTTGGTTATTTATGGTTATTTTCATCAATCAGTGGAGAAGAAAAGATAGGAAGCATGGCATGAAATCCATATGAATATCAATACATTTTATAAAGGGGATCTTGTTCTATTATATGATAGAAAATATTTGAAGAATCCAAGCAAGCTTAAAATGCATTGGTTGGGACATTTTATGTTTGTGGAAATCAAAAATTTAGGATCAGTCCAATTGTCTCAACTTGATGGTATTCTTAGATCTATATGGGTGAATGGTGCTTTCCTAAATCCCTACATTTCAACTCGATGATAAAATTTTGATGCACTCCTATCAGAGGAGTGGGGTAGGGTAGGTCATTTTTTGTTTTGGTTTCCAATTGGGTTTTTTTCATATGTTAGTTGGGTTAGTTAGCGTTTGTTATTCAATTGTCCGTCAATTTTGTGTGGATGGTTATTTTGTTTCAATATTAGCAAGAGTTCTTTGTTAGGGGACCCAAATATGTTGGTTAATTGAGTCATTAGTTTAGTATGGAACAAACCTTTTTGGTTGAGGGGACTTCCATTCAAATCATGTGGAGGGATGGGAATTAGTAGATGCAATGCATCATTATAGTCATTTCAGTCATGGTACCTCCATGTTTCTTGTAAGTGTTGCCTTTGTTGGTTGTGGAGCCTGATTATCTTCCAAATTAATATGCAGGTCAAAGAAATTTTTCTTTTTTGCAGTTCAAATATTTTAATGTCATATTCAATTTGGACCATTCATTATAAGGTTGCGGATCTGATGGTAGAAGTTGTGTTAGGGTTTTTCTCCCTAGAAAGCAACCCTCTTTTATGAGGGAATTGTATTATGGCTATGTGTGGTAGAGAATATTGTATTCTGAGAGAGGAGAGTATGAGAAAAATAAGAGGAAGTTACAGTGGATGTGATGTAGGTTGTATCCCTTCATTTTTCTTGATAATAAAAAGGAAGGACCTAGCAATTTCTCTAGTGGACGTATCCCACACTGGGGGAACCACGTATATATATGTCTATATTATTTTGTGTATCTTTTATGTTTTATTTCCACATTTTTTTTATTTTGTTGCTCTGTGATCCTATTTTTCTAACTGTCTATGGATGTACGGTTTACCTATTGAATTTTGGTAATAAATGTATCTTGTCAATAGCTGATAGTTTTAGTGGGTAAGGATAAAATGTTAATGGAAAACATTATGAGTTGACTAGATATGTATAGTTAATCGATTGAGTCAAAATTAATGTTAAGTACTTGAAGTTAATGAGAACATGGTGGGTGATATTTCACATGCTTGGCTAGAACCTGTCATCAATCTTATTCATAAGTGAAAAAAGTTTCATTAAGTAGCACACCCTTAATTCAATTTCTCAACTTGTGTTTTTATGTATAAAAATAAATCATGCTAGAGCCCAGATAAGTTAAAGAGTTTCCTTCCAATGTTCATAGTTACTCACATGTTTACCCTCTAGTTATCTTCATGTACAAACATTAGTTCCATATGTGGGTAATGTATCTGTAGGAAAATCAATGGGTGTGATATCGAAGGATGTCATTCTATCCAATTTATATGGCCATTGCATGGAAATCATGGGAGATTTGAGTGAAAAAGTGGAGTGGAAAAATTTGGTCAATAATGGTTTCACAAATGGGTACCTCTTCCTAGACATGAATCCTTTAGTGTACATGGATCACATCCAACTGAATTTTAGGGAAGTCCCAATTATTTGGAAGTGTGATTTCAAGCTATTGTGGGTGTCCACCCTCACTAACCAACTTGACCTTCTCATATTTGGCACTACCAGGTAAGTGATGAAGTTTACCAAGATTTTAATCAGTTGGGTAGATGGGAATGCTCTTTGGCTAGACACAGAATATCCCATCCATGTCCAATACATCCACACACTAAATAATCTCTCTATGGAATGGGAAGACATTATTAATGCATTCAAAGGGGTATTAAAGCATGACCAACTAAAAGGGGATCCTAAATTGTACCAATAATATGGCCCAAAGAGAGGTGTTCATTGTTATAAAGGGATTTATCCTATGAATATGGTTCAGTACCACAACATAGGTCTGACCTTAAAGAGTAATCCATAATCCAAAAAAGAAGGTAAACATAAAATAACTAATTAATTAACTATTTCTCAAGAGAATGGAGACTAACATGTATCCTACATTTGACGTCGATCCCAAGTCTCAATATTCAATCCAATGCTCCAATATTTTCTCTAATTACATGTAGATTCAAAGAGAGATATTTGTAAGAGAAGAGTAGTTATGGGAATAACTAGATTTTAAAAATATAACAATTGAAAACAAATAGCATTCTAGATTATTGAACATTTAAATGAGATAATAATTCAATAAAACTTAGAAGTGGATGAGAAAAAGATCTCTTTATTAGATGAAAAACAAAAAATAAGATTATCACAACTTGTGTCTACTGAAGGTGTCACTCTTCAACCTACATATGGATTCCTCCACCATGCCAGTGAAGATCAAGTGCACCTCCTAGTATTAACTCAAGTGTGTCCAAGGGAGAAATAAGACTTCTCTCTGGAAATATAGAAAGGACTAAATATCAATAGAAATAAAAGTTTCTAGGCCTGAGAGGAATTTTCATTAACTCAGAATAGGGGCTTGCAGACTCTGGGAAGAATTTACCAACATAATGATGCTTCAAGGTATGATTTTCCTCTTCTGTAGCAATGAAATTTTTTTATACTCTCTCCAAGTGGTTGGAGTAGTTGCAAATAGTTTTAAATGGGAAATAGGGGATGAGGAACTAAGGAAACTCATAAACCCCGCCCAAAAATACACAAATTGTTATTTTTGTAGACAAATAAATATGTACACACCCTACAAACGAGAAACATGCATATGTACATGCCTTACTTAACTGATAGGGTGTGTATATGTCAAAAAATTGATTTTTTAATGAGTTCAAAGGAGGAAAAGGGGATTAAGGTCTGCAAGTAGAAAAAGGGAATGGCCAAGATGGAATTATTGCATATGTGGTGGAAATTGACTCTATAACAGATTCCCCCTAATGTGTGAGGTCAGAAGAGAAATCGATGGCCGAAATAAATTATAAATATAGGAGGTGATGATGCAATGTACCCAACTAGAGGTCATCGAACGTTGGTCCAAGAACAAAACATACAATAAAAAACAAGTAAGAGTATTTTCTTCCTGGGGTGGGCATACCCATGCTCAGGAGTGACAAAACCATGGCCGCCAAATCAAGTACATTATGTATCCATGAAGTATATATATATATATATATATATATATATATAAGCAATGATCATGGCAACGAAAATGAGTACATAGTGGATCTATGTCAAAAGATATCCATAGCCACAAAAAACATACACAATGGATCTATGTCTCAGAATTAGAGGAGGATAACTGGAAAGAAGAGCTGAAAAAATTGATCCCCCACAAGTACCATTGTCAAAGAGAAGAAGTGATAATATCCAATACAACTTGGCTAGTAACAAAAAATAGGCGATGCTATTATAGACATGAGGTATTCAAACAAAATTATTGATAATACGAGTCTACACAATGCGAACATATGTGTTGAAGTCGAACATAGTGAGACACTCTTTGATTATTGATCATTGATGTATATTGTTAACAAACACAAGACAACCAACCAATAATGATAATTGGCATCAAGGTACCTAGTACATTATAGAAAGTGCAAATAGATGAGATGATGTTGAACACTTGTAGAATCTATTGATCAAGGAAAATTGATGTATTCTCACTATCAATAGCGAGGGATACTACCATTGATCATCGCAATCCCTAAGGTACTAATAAAGACTCTAGATCCTTATTCTAGAGAAATATGAGCCAAAGTTTATAGGAAGAGATATGTTGGAAGGAGGGAATTAGGGCATCCCCCATCATCCAATGCGAGGAACAACAGAAAGCCAAATATTTGGAAGAACTCGGATGAAAGATTGAAAGTACCCACAATTGGGTACATCTCTCATGTGAAATCGGGTACATATCTCACATGCACCAAATGGAATAGTGCACAGAAAGACCCTCTAAGTAGAGGCCAGTAATGAAAACCACTGACAGAGGTGAGTTGTTGGCCCTTGACTAAGTTTTGAGGATTCTTGGTCATGTTTGACCTAGTTTTGGGACATCGACAGGCTGTCAAAGGCAAAGCGCAAGACGAAGCGAAGATCGCAGGATCTCAGCCCCTTTTTAGGGATTTTTGGGTTTTGGGCTTATGTAACGGGTATAGGAATGATGGCCCATGGGTTTACCCATGTTTAGGCCCGATTTTGTAATGTATAAATAGAAATCTAGGCGATGTAGGAAGTAGTTCGATCTATGTGATCCAAGAGTTGTAGGTTGTGCTAAGTGAAAGTAATAGTTATAAGTGCTTCGTGCATACTATGTGAGACTTGCATAGCTAAGTGCAAGTGATCGTAAGAGACTATATGTAGGCTTTGTGCTGTAATTTATCTTGGGGAAGGAGGATCTAGCGAAGAGTGCATAGATATCATGTCCTCTACGAAGTTGATCTTGAGCCTCTGTGCATGTAAGAATATTGAAAGAAGCTAATAAAGAAGACGAAGAGTTGGTGGACATAGCCCCAGGGTGGGGGTGAACCACGTATATCTTGTGTTGTGAATGTTTTGTTCTTTATGGTTGCTCTCTTGTTTATATGATTAAATGCTTAGTGCGCTCCTAGATGATGAATGAATCTAATATGGTAGCTTAGTGTTGAATAATGTGAGTGAATGATAGATCTGATCTATGTTAGTATGCTTAGTGCTTGACTCTATTGAATCTATGGGAATGTTCCACAGATTTACTATTAGGGTTTAACTTCGCTATAAACTAAACTAGGTATTGATGAACTATAATTGCTAAGTGTTTTGATAAGGTGTTATAGTCACAGATCTGTGTCCCAGCTAAGGTTGTAGACACTAGAGTCATGCAACCACCCCTGCCTCTACCTCGGGTGAGACTTCATCTACTTCGCAGGTGTTGCCGAAAGGGCCGATAGTTAGGGTTTTGTTGGTGTGTTCTTGTAGCGTTGAACCCCAAGTCTGACCCTGTGCCAACAAATGGTTATGTTTTCAGGACTGAAACTGTGATTGTTGGGAACTAAGGAAACGGGAGCTTTGTGCGAAGATCTGACCTAAAACTGTGAAAACTATGTGCATAGATCTGTCGCCCTAGTGTGCAGTATTCTACTTAATCTATGAAGCTCTGTGCTAAGAAAAGAAGTCTGATCTGAAGAGAAGAGGTAAGATCTGAAGAATTTGTGCTTTGCTAAAGGTAAGATAAGTGGAAATTTTTGTTGCAAAAGTATGGATCTAGGTATGTTTGATAAATTTTGTCCTAACTTGAAAAGTAGGGCACAACTAGAAGAAGGAGGATTTGATATAAGTAGATCTGATAAGAATAGTGAAAGATATGTTATACCTATGCATAGAAAGAATTTTTTGACTAACCAATGGATGAAGGATCCTAGGAAGAATTTTTTGCAGGTTAGCTACTATGATCCTAGTGCGTAGTATAGGAATGACTGGGCATTATTTAAAAGAAAATGAGTATTAACCCTTTGTTACAGTTGCAGAAGACCGGGACATCTGGCTAAGGAATGTCTTGGTAGAAGATCTAGTTGTCTTTGTTGTAAAGCTATGGACCATGAAGTTTTAGATTTCCCTAGAATGATAGCTAATCTTGAAAAAATGAATATGAGACAAGACCATGAGAAAGGTCAAGCAACTAAGACCATGGCAGAAAACCCGAAAAAATCAAAGACCATATTGCTGCAAATGAAAGAAACCCTGGATGACCATTGAAATATCAACTTATTAGAGATCTTCAAAGGAAAAGAGTGCATAGAAGCAAGAATAGGAGACTTCGACATTGACTTTGTTCTGGATGAAGAAACACAGGTGAATATTATGACAGAAAGAACTTGGGAAACTTTAGGAAAGCCTACTATGATTCCTTCATTGGGGGGAATAGGATTATTTAGAGGGAAGTTGATAACCATGGATGAGAAGCTCACCCAGATATCTATGAGGGCCCATGGAACTTCGACAGAGGAGGAATTTGAAGTTGTTAAATTTATTGAGAACAGGGCCCCATTTACTATATTACTAGGAAAACCTTGGATTGAAAGGGATCAAGCTAGAAGGAAAGAAGAATAAGTCTTAGAGCAGAAGAAGCAAGAGTTGAAAGACTTCATGACTAGGAGGATCGCACACTTGATTGCAGAACATGAGAATAGATCGAAGCTCTTTAAAACCAAAGACTTGGATGTCGAAATTGGAAGAGCACAAGAAGACTCACAGAAGACTGAAGCACCTACCCTAGATAGAGAAGAATTATTTCCCTTGAATCCTAGGAAAGAATCTCAACAACGCGAAGTTACTATGCCAAGAGGAGATAAGAATCAGAATGGAAAGAGGAATACCGAGACGAAGCTCACTGGAAAGTAGGCTAGAAAACTAAGCAATAAGAGATCAACGATCGAATAGTTACAGAAGTTTCCAGAGGGAACTTTGCAGAAGGAAAATTTTCAAAACTGGAACTTTGTCAAGATATCACAATAGACTCACATGGCACTTCGCCATGGTGAAGAAATATAGTCGTTGGGAACAATATAATCGTTAGATAAATCGAAGTGAAAGAAGCAGTCAATAGAGCACTATGCTCTATGACAGACTTAGAACCAGAGGCAGAAGATCGATACGAGAATCAAGTAGAGTAGCTCGTGGAAGCTATCCAACAACTAGAACAAAGAATAGCAGAATTAGAGCTTTGCACAGTGCCCGACACTCCGCAGGATGTAAGGGATCAAAGAGAAGCAACTACCCAGAGTGTAGTTGAAAGAATCAAGGCCCTTGCCATGGAATGTAAGCAACTAAGTGATCACAGTGCCCAGACTTATGAGCGACTCACTGGGAATCCATAATTAAAGGCACTGGAGTCACAGCTCCAGGAGGCGAAGCAGCAAGCAGAAACAATACATGCGCAGTTGAATCCCCTGATAGCTGTTGAAAGGATGAAACGATGCCAAGAGAAGCACACTTCTCAATAGTAGGTCCACACCATTCAGAGCAGATTCATGGAAGTGACTCAAAGGATCCAACCTATATAGGATGAGGCTTTCCAACTAGTCGCAGAGATCGAAGGTCGAGGAGAAGAACTGGAGAAAGTTGTCATTGCAGCTGAACAACGCTTAGAGGGACCTATTAACGAAGTATTCATCCAAGAGTTCATTGAATAGGAGGTCGTGGCACAGTAACAAGTCGAAGAAGATCGAGCCAAGCTCAAGGATTTTGAAGCAGAGCTACCCAAATCAGAGTGACTTGGGACGAGTCACAGGTGAGTGTTGGGGTCTGTTAGCCCTTAACCAAGTTTTGAGGATTCTTGGTCATGTTTGACCTAGTTTTGGGACATTGATAGGCTGTCGAAGGTGGAGCCCAAGACAAAGCAGAGATCGCAGGATCTCGGCTTCTTTTTAGGGATTTTTGGGTTTTGGGATTATGTAATGGGTATGGGAATGACCACCCATGGGTTTATCCATGTTTAGGCCTGATTTCGTAATGTATAAATAGAAAGTTAGGCGATGTAGGAAGTAGTTTGATCTATGTGATCCAAGATTTGTAAGTTGTGCTAAGTGCAAGTAATATTTATAAGTGCTTCATGCATACTGTGTGAGACTTGCAGAGCTAAGTGCAAGTGACTGTAACAGACTGTATGTAGGCTTTGTGTTATAACTTAGCTTGGGGAAGGAGGATCTAGCTAAGAGTGCGCAGATCTCCTGTCCTCTGCGAAGTTGATCTTGAGGATCTGTGCATGTAAGAAGATTGAAAGAAGATAATAAACAAGACGAAGAGTTGGTGGACGTAGCCCCAGGGTGGGGGTGAACCATGTATATCATGTGTTGTGAATGCTTTGTTCTTTATGGTTGTTCTCTTGTTTATATGATTAAATGCTTAGTGCACTGCTAGATGATGAATGAATCTAATATGGTAGCTTAGTGTTGAATAATGTGAGTGAATGTTAGATCTGATATATGTTAGTATACTTAGTGCTTGAATCTATTGAATCTATGGGAATCTTTCACAGATTTACTATTAGGGTTTAACTTCGTTGTAAACTAAACTGGGTATTGATGAACTATAACTGTTAAGTGTTTTGTTAAGGTTTTACAGACACATATCTGTGTCCTAGCTAAGGTTGAAGACACTGGAGTCATGCAACCACCCCTGCCTCTACCTTGGGTGAGACTTCATCTGCTTCGCAGGTGTTTTCGAAAGGGCCGATAATTAGGGTTTTTTTGGTGTGTTGTTGTAGCATTGAACCTTGGGTCTGCCCCTATGCCAACATGAGTTAAACACCAATGGGGTCAAATGGAATCCAAGGTATTGCATGAATCCCAATGTGTGAATAATTTTCTTGTCATTGAACACAAGGGAAACCACTCATTCAACAACTAATGATGAAGTGTCACTCGTTGAGTGTAACGTCACCTATAAATGATGTAAATAGGGTGAGGGTGTGACTCTAGGTCAAACTCTCAAAGAAATGTGTCGTAGTCAATAAGATTTGATCTTCCAATAGGAATTCAATGAGGACCTTCCACACTAGCACAAGTATAGGAAAAAAATTCTTGTTAATTATAAGAAGTACTTGACAACAAGAAGGTCGACATGCAAAGTGAAGAATTTTGAGGAGTGTCCGACATGGGATGAAACTTCCCTTGAATAAAAGCACGACACAAAAGTGACTTGGGAAACATAGAATTAAGGATGAACGATGACATATGTCTGCAACACAGGAGGCATTGACAAACTCTCCATAGTGATTGGAAGAATGAATAGTTGGAGGAGTAAAATCTCTATGTAAGGGAAACTTGATTGCTTCCAAAATATTGAAGAGAAGACTTTTTCCCATCCTCCTTTTTTACATTTTATTTTTTTGTCTTTTTAATATTATAAAATCCTAAAAAAGAGTAAAATAATGGTATAATACAATGGAGGAAATGAGTTTCATGGGAAATCAAACTAGTTCTAAGCATGAGGAACATACCTATGCTCAGTGCAAGGAAACACATGCAAAATAAGGGCACTTGATGAATGTTTCCTCCGGGGATACATGTGTCAAGTCAAAATATAAAAGATTGCAAGGATAGCTACTGATGGAAATGCATAAGAAAGAGGCTAAACAACATAAAGTTGAAGTCAACATTAGGCTCAAAAGAGAAAGAGGAAGAATGTAATGTAGAATTACAACTTAAGACATAAATGAGGGATCCCCATGGGTAATGGCCAAAAACGTATTGAGAAGAAGATATGAGGCTTTAACAATAAATCATGGCGGGACTAAGTAGGGATTCCAAGCCTAAAAAAGTACTTCAACATGGGCGCCAATTTGTGAACAAGGTTTTGACTAGGGAATCCATGAATGATAAGCTCTACCACGTTTATTACAACGCTTCTAAATTGCAAAGAGGGTTATGTGTCGCAAATTGGTGGGGTCGATCCTAAGGCAAAATGTGTTGGATTACTGAGAGGGGGGGTGAATCAGTAATAGAGAAATTTAACCATATAATCCAAGTGCTATATCAATGAAGCATTATTATCCAATAACTGCAGAGTAAATAAGCAATGAACAAATGAACAATCATACACATACACAG
>ML781815.1:271265-291488 GCA_009831015.1 Picea engelmannii
GCTTTAGGCCATTAGTTGTAATTATACCTCCTAGTCTCCTATATATACCAAGGAGACATTTTCATTTTGAATCATCTTGTACTTGAACATTTAAGTGGGGTAAAAGGAGGTTTCCCCCTCGAAGAGGCTTATTATTTAAAATTATCTCTTTTTCAAGGCGTTGAGTACTTTTCCTGAGGTTTTTCTATGCTATATTGATGTTTGGTTCTTAACAACATGAAGGAGAAATTATAACTTATATGCCAGTTGAAATATCAATACCTATCAGAATGGATTGACATGACAAAAGGGAACCAAAGAAAACATCTCCAAATTGTTGTATATATGACCAACAGCACTCACTCAAAAGTTAATAAATCCAATATAGAAACCTCTTATAATAACATGTTCTATGGAATACAAAACTTGAAAACCAAAATGTACAATATGTACAAAGTATCGCACAACCTTGCAACTTATGCATAATACTTCTCTAGGTAGAGCCCATCGCTAGGCTTAGGCTAAGGATTTCTTTGGTAGTCAACCTATAAAGTTTCTAGTTTAGGAAGAAAGAATGATCTACGATGCATGTCTTCCAATGGTTGAAAACCCATAATCATAGCTCCAAGGATAGCCTCATCCGAAGGTAATTCAACATCCAAATAATCGCCACTCGAGGATGCACAAATACCAGGGCTTGTGGTCTTACAAATAATAATATCATAATCAAGAGGAAACACCAAATTACTCGGTCCAAAAGGGGAAAGAAAGGGATCACTTTACCCCATTATATACAACACTTGATCAATTGTCGAGAGCTTATCTCAAGAAGGAAAATGTGACTGTAACGATCCATTCTTATACGCAATTGAATATCAAGGATACGAGGCCACATAATTCACCCGTCGCGGGAAATATTCTAATTGAATAGTAGGAACATACAAAGGGGAAAATTGAGATAAAGCTAAATTAAGATGGTGATTATCAAATGAAAGATGATCAATAATGATAATGCTTCCATTGTGAGGAAAATACATCACACAAAAAAGCATAGACACCACAACATCCATATCATAAACATAATAACGCCCAAGAATCATATTGAAATATAAAGGATCGTGTACCACTAATAAATCGACTAGGATATTTTTCCCACCTAACATGATAGGAAACTGAGGAAGAATCCCCAAATATTCTCTAGGTATTTTTTCAAAATCTAGTAGCTCACTGGTAGCTGACAAAATCTTGGGAGAATCCAAATATTTCTGAGTTGAGGATAATAAAATACTTGTTGAGGCTCCTTCATCTACAATACATTAGTAAAAACATTTTTATTAAATTCAACCCTTATTTGGAAGGGTGCAGAGGAAGGAAGGTGAGTCTTAACAAGATCATTCCAATCAAAGGAAACCATCCTAAGACTTGGAGGGAGAATGCTCAAAGAGAGTGGAATGCTCACTTTTTCAGAAGGTACTAAACTGGAAATGCTAAATATATAGTGGATAGATGCATCATTCCCTAAAATAAGAGTGGGATTGGCCAAATATTGCATCGGTGTGATCACTTTGGTAGACTTGTCACTCCCTAAGAGAAGAGTGGGATCGGTCGAAGATTGCATTGGCATGATAAATTCCTCAACCACCAGTTGAATAGGCCGTGCGACAACTTGATCAAGAGATGCATCACCCCCTGAAAGGAGAGTGGGATCAACTAAATATTGCACCAACAAGACCACTTCATCAACCAATGACTAAATAGGTTGTTGGGATGCCAAATATTACTTAGGACTAGAATGGATGTCAGACAAGGACCATGATATCTGTACCATAGGAATATCAAGGAACAAATGATTAAGGTGATCTCCCTTTCAAATATTACAAGGGAACTTGGGATTATGTCATATTCCTCTAGGTATATCCATAGTATCAATTCCCCACACATGACTTGCAGTGGTTGGTGGGTTTCCCCCAGCATGACTCGTAGTGGCTAGTAGCATGTCTCCAACATGACTGGAATAGGTTGGTGATTTAAATTCAGTATGAATTGTAGGGATTGGACTCATGCCCCTAGCATGAGTATAAAATGCTAGGTGTTGGTGTTAAACATGACTCCAAGAGGTTGGTGAACTATTTCCAATATGACTTGCAATGACTAGAATTTCTCTCCCAGCATGAATTGCAGAGTTTGTTTTCTTTACCCCAATATGACTACCAAAGGTTGGTGGCATATCTCCAACATGAATATCAAAGGTTCATGACTTCTTCTTCTTACTCTTCCTCTTCCTATTCCTTTTAGGATTCTAGTTACTAGTAGCTAGACTTTCACCATATGAAGAAAAAGGATGAGGAGTAGGATTCTCTAACAAAGAAGGTAACGGGTCCATATAAATTGGATGCCCATGACATAAATGTATGATCTAAGAAGAATCAAGAGCATTCAGGACATTCAGAGTGGTCTAAAACCAAATTGAAAGTCCAACTTTCAACCTTGTAATGTTCAAAGTGGCCATCAAGGGGGAACCAACATTTACAAAGAAAGGAAACACTCAAGAATCCCCTTGGGAAAGGGTTTGTTTCCATAGGGGTAGACCCGAGGTTCAACTCTACAATAACACACCAACAAAACCCTAACTATTGACCCTTTTGGCAAAACTTGCGAAGCAGATGAAGTCTCACCCGAGGTAGAGGCAGGGGTGGTTGCAGGACTCGAGTGTCTACAAGCTTAGATGGGACACAGATCTATGATTGTAATACCTAACAGATCACTTAGCACCGATGGCTCATCAATATTTAACCACTATATACTCCACAGATAAAACAGAGCATCACATCATTCATTCAGATCTAATGTATCTAAACACTTATCATAGAGAGGTAAATTTAGCAAATTTAAACACTAAGCACATTCACATAGGTCATATCTATCATCCATATACATTAGTATCACAAAGCATAAATAGATTTTTCTATCTATCTCAAAGCACTTAGCAAGTAAGGAGATAAACACATCAAAATATCGCACAAAGAAGAACAACAGAGCAGATACGTGGTTCACCCCCACCCTGGGGCTACGCCCACCAACTCTTCTTCTTTATTATCTTCGATCAAGCTTCTTACAGGTACATAGCATCAAACTCCTACTCTGCAGAACACAAGAGATCTGTGCGCACTCCACCATATCCTCCTTCTTCGAGCTAAGGTACAACACCAAGCCTTCTTACAATTACTTGCACGTAGCTCTGCAAGCCTCACATAGTATGCACAAAGCATTTACAATCCTTCGATCACATAGATATAGCACTTAGCCATTTGTACCCACTACATTTCTTTAGCATCTATTTATACATACAAACTAGGTCTAAACATGTTTAAACCCATGGGTCGACATCCCATACCCGTTACATAATCCCAAAACCCAAAAAGGGCCCAAAAAAAGGGTCTAGATCCCGCGATCTATGCTTCATCTTGCGCATTGCGTTCGACAGGCTGTCAAAGTACTAAAATAGGTCAAACTTGAACAAGGAGATCTCAAAACTTGGTCAAGGGCCAACAGGCCCCCAACACTCACCTGTGACTCGTCCCGAGTCACTCTGATCTGGGTAGTTCTGATTCGAAAGCCTTGAGCTTGGCTCGAGCTACTTCGACTTGTATTTTTGCCATGGCCTCTTTTGAAACAAACTCTTGGATGACTACCTCGTTCATAGGTCCCTCCGGATGTTCTTCAGCTACAGTGACAACCTTCTCTAGTACTGCTCCTCGACCTTTGACCTCTGTGAACAATTGGTAGGCCTTATCTTGTACAGGTTGGAGCCTCTAAGTTACTTCCATAACTCTGCTCTAGATAGTGTGGATCTGTTGTTGGGCAGTGCATTGCTCTTGTGATCGCTTCATTCTTTCCATAGCTAACAGGGGATTCAACTACGCTTGTATCATTTCGGCTTGATACTTCACCTCTTGGAGCTGTGACACTAGTGCCTTCAGTTCTGGGTTCTCAGTGAGTTGCTCATAGGTCTGGGCACTACGATCGATAAGTTTCTTACATTCCATAGCAAGGGATTTTATTCTTTCAACTGCTGTTCGAGCAGTTGCTTCTCTTTGATCCCTTACATCCTGTGGAGTATCAGGCACTACGTGAAGCTCTAAGTATGTTATGCATTTTTGTAACTACTGGATAGCTTCTATGAGTTGCTCCACTTGTTGCGTGACTCAATTCTCTACCTTTATTTCTACGACTATCACAGAGCAAAGTGCTCTACTGACCGCTTCTTTCACTTCAAGTTTCTTGGTGAGAAACTGTTCTTTTGCTTGTTGCATTTGTGCATTTTCTTCATCGAACTTTTCTTGGAGAGCAATCTTTTCATGTTCTGTAGCTCGACGTTGTTCGACAAGTACTCCTTGTACTTGCATCAAAGCTTGGGTGGCTTGTTCTATTTCTTCTTGTGCTCGTCAAAGGTGAGATTCACCTGTATCATCTAGTCGATGGAGTTGGGCTGGCTCATCTCCCGATGTAGTGGAGACTGTGCGACTAGATTGAAGGGTTGGTTGTACCCCTTGGAGTTTGAATTCAATCCTATCATACATTTCTTCCTGCTTCGCTCCTTGTTTTTCTGCTATCTCCAGTGAAGCATCGTTCAGGGCTGCTATGATGAAGTCAAAATCATCGAAGGTGAGGACAGTCTGCATCTTGGTCATGGTAGATTTTTATTTCTTCTGGGAAGAAGGTTTCGGGAGGGAAACCTTCCTTTTCTTCGAGGGGTCAACCTCATCTCTGGGTGGTGTTACTCCACTGGGATTTTGTTCAGCTTCTACTTTGTCACCACCCCCTTGGTTAGGTGACACTGAAGGAGTATTTCCTGAGGTTCTACTTAAGTTTTGGACCTCCTCAGTCCTCTTATGCCCGCTGGTTCTAGGTGTATTCTATTCTTTATGGGTGTCCTCTAGGCTGTCAAGATCAAATATCTCTACGGGGTTGGTGGGGATAAGGAGGTCAGCGGACCATTCCTTAATGATTTCCTCAAGGTATTCTTCTGTAAGCTTATAATATGTTCGAAGCTTCTCTTTATGTTCATCTGCCCACGCTGTAATGTAGGTAAAGTGTCGATCTGCACTGAACTTCATCAGTGGTTGAATCCTTTGTAAGGTGTTCGGAGTCATGCAAGGCTTGACTTCGATGGCTCACTTTAGTTGGAGGTAGTATGTATGGAACACAACATTCGACTGCCATTGTTTGTTCATATCAGTTGAATACCACAGGGTAGAAAACTTCGCGGCAAGCAGTTCGAACGACTCTATGTCTAGGAAGGTCACTCCTTCCGGCATCTCCCAGGCAACAAATGGAATGAGGACCAAGATCCAGCTGAAATGAAATTCATAACCCTGATCCTGTGCTTCTCAGAAATCTAGTTCCAACTGGTTAACTAGGTACTTCACCCAGTTCATCTGTAGACCTTCTGTGCACTTCCCTGCAAGGTCAAGGACAAATTCGGTGACTTGCATAGGTTGTTTCTTCCTTACTAATTTTCTAGCTATCAATTGACATGCGAGGCGCACTCTGCCACTTTGGATGGAAGCTACCTTGTAGCCTCTTGTTCCCTTCTCAACATCGTCATATGTATCCTTGATCTTCTGTGCTAGTGTGCGATCTGTGGCTTTTCTTGGATAAAAGTCCTACGGGTCGGGTTCTTGCATACTCAGGCCTGTGATCCTATGGATCAACATTGGTTCAACTGTAATGTGGTGGTCTAGCCATAAGTAGCCACCATGGTAACATGACAGTAGTAGCTTGACACAGGCGTTGACTTCTTGGTGTCTTCTGAAGTGTGGGATATTCATGACGTTCAGCAGGGTGGACTGCGTGAGGTTCATTGTCCACAACTGGGGAATTATCTTTGAATTCTTCCCTTTTGTTCTAGTTAGGTACTTGTATGGGGTGAGCATACCATAGATCTTGCGATCTTCGAGGTTGAAGTCATTTAAATTCAATGCTATGATCTTATCCTGCTCTACTCGAACTACGTGTATCGCCTTCGGGAGGTATGCAATAATTATAGTGTACTCAAAATCTCATGGCACACTATCACGATTCACCACGTCAGCTAGAGGCAGGATGTAATCGGGCAATATGGTTGGAATCAGTTTTGCATTTGCGAGGTCATATTTATTCTTGGTTCTCTTTTCTACTGATGGCTAGGATAGTCCAGCTCAGCGAGCAGTCGACGGAGAGGCTTGCACCATTCTCGCCGATGAATCACGGACATCGACATGACTCTTTCAGTCATGAGGTCAATCAGAATTTCTTTGAAAACTTTCTTTGCAGCGCTGAACTCATCTGACATACATGCTTGAGGTTGAAAATCTCGGGTTCAAAGAGTAACTTAGACACTGCAATAGGATAGAGGGCAATGGCACAATGATCACTGTGTAAAATCAATGAGTCTGTGGACTCAGATTCACAGTTAGAAAAAGTGTTCTGGGTGCATGGCGCGATGGGATAAATAGATAACTTGGAAACGAATCTCTTGCAATGGGCGAGAAGCCTTCATTAACTTTGTTTTGTCCATTACGGCATGGTCCAACGGTCTGGTGGCAAACCATAAATGCCTTTCTACCCGTTTGGGGGGGGGGTCAGCTGAACGGTTATATTGGTCCCAACAACTATATTTCTTTGCCATGGCAAAGTGCCATGTGATGTTTTTTTATCCCAACGAAGCTCCAATTTTGCAAATTTTCCTCCTGCGAAGTTCCCTCTGGAACCTTCTGTAACTTGTCGATCTTAGCTCTCTTCTTACTTAGATTTCTAGCTTTCTTTCTAGTGAGCTTCGTCTCGGTATGCCTTTTTCCATTCTGATTCTTATCTTATTTTAGCATAGTTACTTCACGGTGTTGATATTCTTTCCTAATATTCGAGGGTGATACTTCTTCTTTAGCTGGAATAGGTACTTCAATCTTCTGTGGGTCTTCTAGTGTTCTTGCAACTTCGACATCTGGATCTCAGGTGTTAAATAGATTCGATCTGTTCTTTTGTTCAATAAAGTGTGTGATCCTTCTAGTCATGGAATCTTTTAACTCTTGCTTCTTCTTCTCTAAAAATTCTTCTTCTTCTTTTCTTTTGGCCTGATCTCTTTCAATCCAAGGTTTTCCTAGTAACATGGTAAATGGGGCGTTGTTCTCAATAAATTTAATAATCTCAAAATCTTCCTCTGTCAAAGTTCTGTTGGCATTCATAGATATCTGGGTGATCTTTCCACATAGGTTTATCAGCTTTCATCTAAATATCCCTATTCCTCCCAATGAAGGAGTCATAGCAGGATTCCCTAAAAGTTCCCAAGTTCTTTCTGTAATGATATTCACCTGTGTTTCCTCATCTAGAAAACAGTCTATGTCGAAGTCTCCTATTCTTGCTTCAAGGCATTATTTTTCTTTAAAATATATATGATAAGATGACATGTCGGTGGTCATTCGGGGTTTCTTTTATCTGTAGCAATACTTTCTCTTATTATTTTTGGGGTTCTGCTATTTCCGGATCTGCCTTAGGTTTTTCTTGTCTCATGTTCATTCCTTCAAGTTTAACAATCATTCTAGGGAAATCCAATACTTCATGGTCTATATATTTGCAACAGAGACAAATAGGTCTTCTCCCAGGGCATTCCTTAGCAATATGTCCTGGTTTTCTACAACTGTAATAGAGGGTTAATCCTCTCTTTCTTTTAAATGATTCCCAGCTCTTCATGTACTGCGTGCTAGGATCATAGTAGCTAACCTACAAACATTTCTTTCTAGGATCCTGCATCCACTTGTTAGTCCAAACATTCTTTCTATGCATAGGTATAACATATCTTTCACTATTCTTATCAAATCTACGCATATCAAACCTGCTTTCATCTATTAGTGCCCTAGTTTTCAATCTAGGATAGAATCTATCAAACATACCTAGATCCATAATTTTGAAACAAAAGTTTCCACTTATCTTGCTTTCAGCAAAGCACAAAGCTTTTAGATCTAAAACGTTTCACTATTCTTACCTTTAAAAAAGCACAAATCCTTCATATCTTACCTCTTTTCTTCAAATCTGACCTCTTTTCTTGGCACATAGCTTTATAAATCAAGTATAATAGTGCACACTAGAACGATAGATCTATGCACAGAGCTTTCACAGTTTTAGGACAAATATTTGCAAAAAGATTCTTCTTCCTTAGTTCCCAACAATCACAGTTTCAGGTCCCAACAACAGAACCATTTGTTGGCACAAGGGCAGACCCAGGGTTCAACGCTTCAACAACACACCAACAAAACCCTAACTATCAGCCCTTTCAGCAACACCTATGAAGCAGATGAAGTCTCACCCGAGGTAGAGGCAGGGGTGGTTGCAGGACTCAGGGGTCTGCAACCTTAGCTGGGACATAGATCAATGATTGTAATACCTAAATAGCACTTAGAACCGACAGTTCATCAATATTTAACCATTGTCTACTCCGCAGATAAAACAGAGCATCGCATCATTCATTCAGATCTGATGTATCTAAACACTTATCATATAGAGGTAAATTAGATCTAGCATATTTAATCACTAAGAACATTCACATAGGTCATGTATATCATCCATATACATCATTAGCACAAAGCATAAAGAGATCTATCTATCTGTATCAAATCACTTAGCAAGTAAAGACATAAACACATCAAAATATAGCACAAATCATAACAACACAGCATATACGTGGTTCACCCCCACCCTGGGGCTACGTCCACCAACTCTTCTTCTTTATTATCTTCGATCAAGCTTCTTACAGGCACATAGAATCAAACTCCTACTCCGCAGAAGATAGGAGATTTGTGCGCACTCCGCCAGATCCTCCTTCTTCAAGCTAGGGTACAACACCAATCCTTCTTACAATTGCTTGCACGTGGCTCTGTAAGTCTCACATAGTATGCACAGAGCACTTACAATCCTTCGATCACATAAATCTAGCACTTAGCCATTCATACCCACTACATTGCTTTAGCATCTATTTATACATACAAACTAGGCCTAAACATGGTTAAACCCATGGGCCAACATCCCATACCCGTTACATAATCCCAAAACCCAAAAAGGGCCCAAAAAAAGGGCCGAGATTCCACGATCTCTGCTTCGTCTTGCGCTATGCCTTCAACAGGCTGTCGAAGTCCCAAAATAGGTCAAACTTTACCAAGGATCTCCCAAAACTTGGTCAAGGGCCAACAAGGTCCCTTGGTTGATGTCCTTGAGAACTTTATCCATGATGTTTTTACGCACAGTTTCATCCCTGATGGGATTGTTCATGTCTAAAAAAATTATGCACATTAATTCTGGAAAACTATTGATATAAAAACCCATGCCTTCTAGGAGGACGCCCCACACTTTTAAGAGAAATACTAGGGGTCCTTCATGATTGGAAGAGAAATTGGTCAACCTCCTTGAATCAATGATCCAAAAGTATTAATAAAAACACAAACTAAGTCCAACTACACACAATAGCACTCCACTAAAAATTCCTAAGATAAACATTACAAAAAACAAATTCTCCAAAACTTCAACCTAGGTGGATTAGGTTCCAAGTCTACAGAAATTAAAACATGGATAAGGGACCTTCTAGAAATGGGAATGAGTTGATTAAGTCCCAATACTAGCGAACATAGGAGTGAGAAGCAAATACCCTGACCTCCACGTAATATCCCTTCCCAGTGAAAGTAACCCTCACTTCACAGGGAACCCTCTAGGGGTACTGACAATGTCGTACAATGTCTACCTCAAGTACCATGGGAAGCCTCCCGTAATCACCTCTTTGGTACCTAGAAAAGGCTACTAGAGATGCCAACTCATAGTTGGTGTCTACGGAGTACAATCGACAGTCGAGATCGAATGTATGGGTAGGGTAGCTAAGCCCAAAGCTTCAAAAGCGCTACCTCACAGGAGGTGTCAACACTAATGAAACCCTCATATAAGACCAATCATATACGTTCAGTGAAGTATTGAAGGGATAATCTCCTACACTCTTCCTCACATGACCTCATGTTTAGATCGTATGTTAAAGGAGGCTCCTGACTATACCGATACAAAAATTGGATTCTTGACTGTCCCTAAGTCGGAATTCTATGTTTCATTTAATGGACTTGGAGAGTTACCTCTCCAATCCCAGTACAAGGCTCTAACCTAGAACAATTTTTGAAACCTACAAATAAAAGTCTAATCAATTTTAGATTACACGTTTGTTTTATAACAGTTTTTCTTTACTCAAAGGGTACATAATTGCAATTGATGTTGTTTGAGACTCTTGCAAAATGAAGCTTATAATTACACTAGAAAAGATAAAAAAAAATACACTAATTCTATAATGAAAAAGAGTTTTAACGAAGAAAAAATTCATGAACAATATTTCAGACCTTGAATTGAGATCTTTTCTCTTTCCAATGAAAAATCCACAATGCAACTTTTTGAGAAAAGAAAAAGAAGCAAACAAAAGAGTGTTCTTTGTTCTTTTTCTTTAATGATTTTCAATATGAGAAGAAAAAAAAAGCCTATGCTAATATATTTTCTTTTTTTTTAATATAAATGCAAACACAACAGAAAAAAGAGTCTTATCTCACAACAAACTAGGTTTTTTCATTTTCTTCTTATTTCTACTAAGCAAGAACTAAACAAAATATGCTAAAAGAAACTTTTTTTTTGTTTTTTCTTGTTATTTAAGCAAAATGAAATGAAAAAATACTAAGATTTTTCTTTTCTTTTCCAAAAAAGTAAAAAGTAAGGCAGAAAGGTAGAAAGAACTAGATCAAAATCTTCCATACTGTAGAGAGAACGGCCACAGCAATCCAATAAAGAAAATATTTGAAACAAGAACTTTCATACTACCAAACCAAAAACTATGTTTGAAGCAATTATCAATAGCAACTAAATACTTTTTGTTTTTCTTGTAATATTAAACAACTTAATTGTTTTCTGAAACTAACAATAGGCTTCAGAGACTCAAAGGACCTAGTTGGAAAGACCCTCAAAATCCTAACAAAACCTTCAAAAAGGATGAGGAAAGTTTAAAAAAATATCTCGGGATGTATACGTGATTGTCTACACAACAAAACACATATGCATGCACCTATCTCTAAGGTAGGGGGCATTACGCACCTGTCTAAACAAAAGACAAATTATGAAACCCCAAAACTTCCAAAAAGGATGGAAAGAGATAGTCATAAATCTTATAGAAATAGGTACAATACTTTGAGACACTAAACTAAGAAATAAAGACAAAACAAATTAAAACAAATAGAAAAACAATCACAAGAACCTATAACTAACCCAAAAAGGAGACCTTCCCCGGTATGGTTGCCAATTGTTTTACAAAGATTTATCCTACAGGTATGGTTGAGAGCCACAATAGAGAGATGACCTTAAAGAGTAATTACTAATCCCAAAAAGTTGTTAAACATAAATAACTAGTTAACTAAATCTTGTTCATGAGAATGGAGACTAACATGTATTCTACGTTTGATGTTAACCCCAAGTCTAAATCTTTGCTCCAATGGTCCAATATTTTCTCCAATTACCTGCACATTCATATAGAGATAGATACAAGAGAAGCGTAGTTATGGGAATAACTAACTTTTAAAAATACAACAATTGAAAGCAATTAGCATTCTATATTATTAAACATTTAAATGAGATAAGCATTCAATAAAACTTAGAAGTGGACGGGAAAGAGATCTCTTTATTAGATGAAGAATAGAAAATAAGATTTCTACAACCTGTGTCTGTTGAAGGCACTTCTCAAGAACCTACATCCAAGTTCCTCCACCGGGATAGTGAAGATCAACTGCACCTCCTATTATTCACTCAAGCATGCCTAAGGGATAAATAAGGTTTCTCTCTGACAAGATAGAAAGGAGTGAATATCACCAGAAAGAAGGGTTTCTAGGCCTGAGGGGGATGTTCACTAACTCAGAATAGGGGCTTGTAGACTCTCGGAATAATTTTCCAACATAATGTTGCTTCAAGGTATGATTTTCCTCTCTGCTAGCCTTAGGATCTTTTTATACCCTCTCAAAGTGGTTGGAGTAGTTGTAAACAATTGTAAACTAGAAATAGGGGGTCAAGAACTGGGGAAACCCATAAATCCTGCCCAAAAGTACACACTTTTTTTTTTTTAGCAAAATAAAGATGTGCATGCTTTGCAAAGAAGCAACATGCATATGTACGCACCTTACATAACTGATAATGCATGTATATGTCAAAAATTTTAGTTTTTGATGAATTCAAAGGAGGCAAAGGGGATTAAGGTCTTCAAGTAAGAAAATGGAATGGCCAAGATGGAATCGATGTATATTTGGTGACAATTGACGCTATAACAGTCATGGGTTTTTTATTAGTTTGATCAATCATGATGAAGTCCACTTCGCCTACAAAATAATAAGTTGTCATATTATGTGCAAGTATGTCAAGGGTGAATGCATCTTAGATACCCTTTTAGTGGCAAATTTTTTCATCGAGGGAGCCAAGCTCGACTGGTGTAAATTTATGATGAATTAATTGTTGCATACCTATGATTATTCCCATTCATAAGCCACCTATTTCATATTCATATATTGTCTTGTTTCATTTTCCATGTGGAAGTGGGTGCCACCATAGGGTCATTATATACACCCCATGCCAAACAATATCATCCTTTCCTTATAGTATGAACCATGAAAGAGTCACAAGGATTCCCAGAACCTGGATTTTAATAATAAATAATTTTCCAGGTGGTATGATTGCATGATAAATAACACTAACCAGGTTCTCAATATTCCATAGGAAATAATTAATGCACATGCACAAAATATTTGGTTCAACAAGTCTAGGGACCATACATTTATGTGGCCAAGAGGATTTGACCCTACTAAATTTAAGGATGCCACCCTACCATACTACTTGACAGGTAATTTTTAAAAATAGGTTTGTTCACGGTCAAGAGTATATAAAGCATAGACACTAGTTGGGATGGCATACATCCTTATAGAAATTTCAACTAACATCCCAAGGATGAAGTAGGTTGTTATCAAATATGAGATGTCCAAGAAGAGGAAGATGATAGAGTTCATATTAGACTTAGATTCCAGGCTTGAAGAGAAACTATTCTATTATTCCTAATCATTTGTGTTGCTAGTTGTACTGACACATCCCATATCAAAATTGACTACATTTTCTAGAAAATATTTGAAGGAATCTTTGAGTCAAGTGATTGCATTTTTGTGAGATGAGACAACACAAATGTTGAGAGGATTTAATCCAATACTTATTTGGTTTCCTTGTATGGTTTATAATCAACCTAGCTAGTGTTGGTCATATCATAGGGTGGTTGCGATACCTGATGCATTGTCTCAGCAACTAGTGATCTCATATACACTCTTGAAGGACCTTGCAGAATTTTCCAACTACAATGGGTTGAGCTCAATTGAACATACATATCCCATCTATTATGAATTTTAGAAGAGTACCCCCCAAACCCTTATTGTGACTATTTAGGGTGACTTGCATTAGTCCATTCTCAATATCCTGGGAGTCCTAGTGTGGAATGAAGCATTGCAGACAACCCTTTGTCTACAGACGAGAACCAATATACAACAAAGGGAACATCCATAAGCCCTCACACTGAGTAAAATATGCATATGTATAAAATCATTGAAGAAGAACTTATAGAAGTAGTAGGAGACCTTTCAGGAGCAAGTAGAAGTGGATATGAGACATTGTCAAAGTCTCATGGTTCTCATGTATGTTTAGAAGATATAGGAGCTTAAGAATACAAGATAATAGAGTAAATATAATAAGTAGATGCAATTCACAACCACCCCAATAACACTACTTATCCCTTATCACCATAATGCAATTCATCCATCATGGAACAAAGTGAGAAAAGTGCACATGACCATGTCCACTTCCAAACCATGTTGTATATTTTCCAAGAAAACATGGATTTGGTGCCCTTTTTTATAGTTTTCACCCAAGAGTGAGTGGTGAACACATATTAGTTAGCTAGGCAGGATGCAAATGAAGAAGTGTATGTTTCATGGCATTCAAACCCCTCTATTTCTAGAGTTCAACCCATCTGTCAGTTTCCACCAATGGGCCAAGAAACCCAATTATTTGAGCTATAGGATTGGTCTACTTCCAACTTGGTGCACATATTGTAGTTGGAATCAAATGAATGGGACAGTGGATTTCTTGACTCAAGCATAGGAATACAGAATTGCAATCTATTGAACACCAATTACATGTGCATCTTGTTGAAGTTTCTGAGGAGCGAGATCATGAATAACAAGCTCAAAAATAGGTGGGGGATGACGTCAAAGCTATTAAATTTAGGTTATAGGGGATGTGGCTAAAAATTAATCAAGAAAACCTATAATTATCATAATCAATTGCAGGCTATAGACCTATGGAATGCATGGATATTGTATGCACATCCTGGTGGAAACTACATCAATGGACAAGAGAGATACAAGTACAATTGGATCATTCCCAAAGCCAATAAATCCAATAGTGGTAGAAATCTATGGGTTATGTCCAACCCTTCATTAATGAAGTTATCATTGTAAGGGTGTAAATACACAAATCCATAGTAGAGAGTAAAGAAATATCCACAATTGTATAGGATTTGATAGGTCTATTAGTGCAGCCAAATATGTCGATTAAAGAACTCGAGGAATATATTAAAAAAATGAATGTTGAATCCAAAATAATAACCAAACCTATAGAGCATCAAGTCAAGTTTGAATAATTTCAAGCTACTATTGAAAAATTAGATGTGCTCCATGAGGATGCAATGGTGGAGACGAAATCCTTAAGAGAGTTTCATCCTACAACCCAATATACATATTTAGCACTTCAACAATTGGATTATTTCATAGATTTAGAGTGGTAGGCCCTTCGTAAAACATAATCTCTAGATACAAACAATGAGAAATACTAGGTATTTATGTTGGTGCCTCAATCATTCTAGGAAAGTGGAACACCCATTTGAACTAGTTTGGGGAATTTTGCAATCAATCTCTAGAGATATTCCTTGATTTGGCCCCTATGTTTAAAGGGAAAGAAGATCATAATGGTTAAATCAGGGTGAGTCAGCAATTGTGGTTGGGGTTTGTTGTCCCCTTCATTTTTGGAAGCATCTACAAGAGGATGGATAAAGAGAGATGTGCTACAAAGAATCATACATATCAGTGCAAGGGATGCACCAAAGGAATAAAGGAACACAGTGCAAGTTGGTTGCAAACGGTTATGTGTTGAAATTGTAATTATTGAACTAACTATGGTAGTGGATCGACATATTCATCCTTATCCCCTTTTGTAATTATTTTGATATGGTCAACTTTAGAAACTGGAATTGCATAAAATCCCCTCAAGTCTAGGGAGAGAGAATTAGAGATTTGGGTTATGAAGTTGCTAGGTTGGGTTTTTCTATAATTTATTAATCACTATTCTTTGAGTCTGTCCATGGAAGCATTGAAAATTTTATTTTAATCTAATAAAAGACATTAATAAAGAATTAGTTTTTTCCCAACATATATGGCCATCAATTCTTTCAATAGCACAATGGAGGTTGATTCATCACCAAATTTGTTGATGAATTCCTTTTCAAAATAATCCCTACTTTTGATAGATCCAATGGTTAGGTTGAAATACCATGTGGAGGCTTTGTTTTCAAAAGTATAGGGAAAATTCATACACATCATTTCTTCATGTTCTACATTCATCAACTAGATGGACAAGTTAAAAAAAAATATGTGATCTTATAGGAGGCCTAACTTATCTAGGTCAAACTTTGGAAGTATGTACTAAGGATGTTTAGCCAGATCCTGGAATTTTTTGGGTAAATTCAAATCATCCTAAGGTATTCAAGTAAGAAACTTATAGTTATTCCTTTATTTTTGAGTGGCAAGTAACTATCACAATATCTTGCAATATTGTTTAGTAAATTCATCCTCTAAATCATGGGTTAATGAGATTGAAGAGTGAGGATGTGAAATAGGGGGAGTTAGTGGAATTATGTTTAAAGAATATGAGATTTATTCAAGTTTAAGGTGAACCAAATCATGTATAGTGTCAACAAAAGTTTCTTTATCAGCCTCATTGACCTTCCCACTAACTATTCTACATCTAGGAAGTAATGGAGAAAAGGGAAACTATATGATTTTTCTAGAATACACCTGAGTAAGATGATTGAAAGAGTTAATTTTATGATTGGAAATAACATATTGGGGTTCAATATATAGCAAAATATGGTTTTCAAAATCAGCAATGCTATCTTCAAAAACCGGTTTGGGGTTTAATTCTTCACCTTGGGTGGATGTGTGGTTGTAGTACAAGTCGTGATTTCAAAACTAAAAATGAAAAATACATGATTGGAAGTTATCTATATGAAGCATACAATGTTTCTCTCCTTATAGTTCCATATACCATTGATGGGGGGGATTTTGTCTTCAACAGTGGATTTTCTTTCTAATGAGAAGTCCAAATTAGACCTCACACTATTAATTGGAATGTGGAACCCATCCAGATTTTGGCATGGTAGCTATTACTACGTTTTAAAATATTGGTTTAAATCCTACTATGTTGAATTGAAAATGCATATGAGATTCTATTGTATGTGAGCAATGCAAATCTATGCTAAGTTTTCCTAGATAAAAGATATTAGATGGAAATGTAATCATAAAACCAAATGTATAACTACTTATATCTTAAGCAAGAAATATATTGAGTTAATAAAAGTAGGAATGTGAATAACCAGATGTAGGATATTAGAACAATCTGAAATAAAACAACTAGTTACACTCCTGTGTGTACTTATTTAGACAAATAGTCTAAGAGAGAAAAATAAATAGAATGCATGTTTTCTATATGATAACAATCTTCACTATAAATAAACATCCTTACTACAACTCCAATTATCAACAAGACAATTGAAGAAATTCCATACACATGCATTTCCAAGATCAAAGTTTTTCTCTAAAAGGCTTGGCCAAAATGGCTTCTCCTCATTAAATTTTTCTCAAGAATTTTTACAAAAGTGAAAAAAGAAAAATCCCATTCCATTTGGTTCCCATCCCATATAAAAGCAGTCAAACAAGATTCATTTACAGAAGCTTAATACTTTCTTGAATTCCTTGGAGCATTAGGGTCTTATGTAACTCCTTATTTTTCTTGCATATCATTGTTTATGTGATGTTCATGTACTTCAAAAGTTTCATTAATAATATTATCATAAGTGAATACATGTTTTTCTATTGGAACACTGAGTGAGGTGAGGTTCCATGTCAGGTTTTCAATTCTTTTCTCCAATTTTCCACGGGGATCTTAATTAATCCTATATACCTTGTTGGAGCCTCGACATATGTTTTAAGCCTTGGGATGATGACATAAATTTATACATGATGGACTAATATATAGCTACAAAATTCTCTTCTATTTCCTTAATTCATCTTGTGATTAAGGAAATAGAAGAGAAAGTGGTATTTTCTAGAAAGTGGTATTTTCTAGTGATCTTCTCTACTAGTTTCCATAGTATTTTCCCATTATAAAGTTAATCATCAACATCTTCTTGTGCTTGTTGACTAGAATCTCCCCAAACACTTAAACCAAACTCTATGTTGAGCATTTGGCTAGTAGGTAGTGGTGGCAATACTAGTGGAATGTTTCACATTTTATTTTTCTATTTGTTGAGTGACTCAAATTGAATTTGTAACTTTTGTAGATTTATCCTCTGTTGATGAGTTTAATTAGAGATGTTAGCAATCTCACAATAGACATTATGAAATTTTATTTCTCTATCATACAAATCTCTCAATGTAACACTTAATTCATTTTTGTAATTCAAATGCATAAGCTATGAGCTAAGTTGGATTGCCCCTAGATACCTTGTAATATGACACCTAATTCTCTACGAGGTCTATATGATTCTTATTTTCTTCCAATTCCTTCTTTATCTTCTAGACAACATATAAGGTATATTTTGAGAAATAAACTCTAGTAGTGGCACTCACAACTAGATCAACCTCTATGATAGTATTTATGGTAACTCCAATGGATATGGCCAATTCCTAGTCTTTATTTAACTTCATCTTTCTATGAGCCTTGTTGATGACCTTTTGGCTTGTCTTATCAAACTTGAATAGTTCAAACCTATCTACTTCTATAAAAGGTTTTTCTCACCATGTGAATTGTTGTAAATCTAATTCAATGAAGGATGGTAGGTTTTCTATAATGGGCACTTGCATATCTAAAGTATTCAAAGGATATTCATATATATGCACTAGTTGCTCCACATCCTTGATTTTATGCTCCACTACTTCTTTTTCTTTTGTTATTCCTCTTGTTTTCTTTCAACATCATCTTGGACTTATTTTAGTTTCTACTTCTCTATGTTCTTTTGTTGGACCTCCTGTAACCCTCTTTGTTCATCCTCATCTTGTTTTATTTTCTAATTTTCTTCATCCAACTTTTTTTTTTTTTATTCTGCCTCTAATATTATTCTTTAATTTTATGCCTCTTCTATTTTCCTTTGATCTTGTTATGATTTTTATTTCTTCTTTTCATTCTTTTCTAATTCCAAACTAGCCTTGGAATCTCCATCCTCTTTCCTCTTGGGATCTTCCTCAACTTCATTGGAATGTGAATAATCCTTTTTAAAAGGAGACGACATGCAATCTTTGAAAAAAAAATATTTTCAAGATATGAAAAGATATGAAAAGAGATCGAGATATCAAATATAAAACATCTTTTTGGGGGATTACAAAGTGTTTCATGTACCATAAATGATCCTTTTGATAGGATAGAGCTTAGAAAATTTTACCAATGTTGGTTTTGTAAATATGACCTTTGAAAATATTGAGGATTCTCACAAATTTCACAAACATTAGTTTGGAAGTGGTCAATATCCTCACTAGTTGCTTAGGACGATCTTCTAGGATTTTCAAAGTGAGATCTGCTCAAAAACTCCAATAAATCGTAAAAGGAACTTGAAGAAAAGTTAATTTTTTGAAGGCTTTCGATATTCTCTAGTTGCATAAATATTACTCTTAATGATACCATGAAGTGCTAGAAAGTCTTTGAAAAAATAATTTTTTTGAGGATATGTGACAAATTTCAAAATGATTTTAAACAAGTGAATTTCAATGGGTTCAAATTCCATGAAAATAGGAGAATTCCATGCTAATATCGAAGGGTCTAAAAATATTTTAAAAAGTGAGTCCTTTAAAAAAAACAAATCTCTTCAAGTATTCAAAAAGACTCAAATAGATACAAAAAGTGACCAAGTATGAAAACCCTTAGTTTTGAAACTCCAAGTGCAAATCCTAGGTTTAAAAACACTTAGCATGAAAACCAAGATAATCCAAAACCTCAAGGAAATGTATAAAAGGATTTTTCCCTAAGTTCAAAAATCTTGGAGAAGTTGTTGAGGGTTCAATAATTTATGACACACTTATAGGATTCATGAATCTATTAAAGTTAGTTGCTTAAGTGATAAAGAAAAATAAGAGAAGTAATGACCATTTTTCTTCTAAACCAACTCTATCTCATAAGTGGGTCACAATATGAAATCAATTCAGATCTTAAATCCACAGTCACCTAGTCCCCAACCTAAGTAACTCGATAGTTGATATTAAAGGGCCAAGTTCAAGAGGTTAAATATTTTTTAATTTTAAATACTTCTCCATGTCAACTTATCATGTCCTCATGATGTTGCTCCACTACTAATGAGTGTCCAAATCCCCAAAGGAGTCACCTCAGCATTACAATCCTTCCTCTACTACTAGAAAGTGTCCATAGACAAGATAGAGATGTTGTCATTTCCCATTATGAACTAAGTTTCATTTCCCATTCCCTTACCTTTGGCTACTTTCTTTTGTTGATACTGAGAGGTGGGTGAATCAGTATCAAGTACAATTTAAAACCTTTTTAAACTTATACTTAAACCATTCAACTATATCCAATGAGCAATGAACAATAGTATAAGAGTTACACCAATACACCATAATACACCATGCACAATATATGAGAAATAATCAATAGTTATTGTTCAAGGAAAGTAATGACTTCTAAAGGTAGCTACAGCTTCCAAATGTAAAGGGAGGGATAAAACTCCAAGAGGAAGATACAATCCTCCAATATCAAGAGAGAGTTGAACTCTCCATCCTTTCCCCTTCCTTACACCCAAGAATATATGAGAGATAATAAAACTTTACATTAAATCATCACCAT
>ML781815.1:294651-379479 GCA_009831015.1 Picea engelmannii
ATCCTTGCCCCTTCCTTCCACCCAAGAATATATGAGAGATAATAAAACTTTACATTAAATCATCACCATCAACCAATCATCACATAGAACCTGATAATGCTTCCTGAGACTTCTTAAATTTCTGCAATTCTTCAATTCTTGGATTACTCTGATCCTGTAGATAATATTACTCAATGTATTCTCTAAAACTCCTCCAATTTTCACTCCTTTAATCCTCCCTAAAAAGAGGTTATAGAAAGAATGGTAGACTTTATTCAATTCTAGTCTATTTAGAAGACCCAACTTGTACAGCATGCCTCGCGCTCAATATTTAAAATCTGATTCTGAAACTCACAAAAAAGAAACTGCAGTCCATACTCTTTCCAATGGAAGTGGTCCCACTTCATTTGGATTCTGTATGAAGAAGTTATGATTGTTTTACACGGAACACTTGTTTATTGACTAGCTTCAGAACTGGTCACAAACCCTATCTTCCACAGAGTGTATCTCCATAATTATAGCGAATCAAGAGCTGAAATTTTTACTAGAGGTACCTTGATATGTCTTCTCAGTACCATAGCGATTTCACCATCTGAATCATTTTGAAAAATAGTTATAGAAAAAATGGTAAGATGACCTGAAAATAACATACCTTAACACATCACCAAAAGACTTCATCCTCCCTTGAAATCCGGCCTTCTTTTCTTCTTATTACCTCTGAAATTCGACTTGTATCAAATGAATGTATAATGATGTTTATTTATACCATTTATGTCACTTCCTTTTAACATTAGGGCTGACCTGACACTTTCTTATTTTCTAATTCTTTTCTTTAATTATCTTCAGGGCCTACATGTACTTCCTTCTTCAATTCACTTTGTCATCTTCAAAAATCCATTTCTCCTCAACCATGAGGATCCACATGACGTGTCACCTACCACCGGAAACAACATGATGTATACTATCCATCCATGGGTGTTGTATATGCATGTACATTTTCCTTCATGTCCAAATACCTTCATCAATCTTGCGGTCCAAAATCCATGACTAGGGTTGACATCAATGACAACAACCAATCTTCCAACAATTTTAATGAATTAATGTATGGCGGAAATTAATGGTATTTTCAAAATCATGAGGGATGATAAATATTCTCAAGGAATAATTAGACATACCCGATTGATAAAGATATCCCTTTTTATATTTACTCTAGACATATGATGGACCATGTTAGCACTGGAAGTTGCACTTGGACTGCTTCAAGTACAAGCCCAACACATCTTGAAATGATAAGGGTTTAATTTGGATAAGATGGGCTAAAAGAATGTAAAATTTAGGAAAAGGCAATAAACCATTGGGCATGGAGTCTATGAGATACCACAATCTTGACTTAACCTCGTATGTGCAACAAATTAGGTCAGATAAAACCCAGATCAGTTCTGAGATTAACTAGGGGTGAATGAAGAAAACAAGAAGACACAATATGTAGTTGAGGTTGAAAAACAACCTACTTTCATTTGCTACAGGAAGAATCTGTAACAGCTTAGAAAACCTTTCCAAACATCACAGAATGAAATAGATGCATGTGGGGCATCTATTATAGTGAACCTTACTATAATCTCCTCAGCACAAAATCTATCCATATAAACCTTATATAAACAGAACACATCTAATTGGAAGAAAATCGAAGAAGTATGATAACACGTAAAGGAAAAGACAAACTGATCTAAAAGTCTTACTCATCAGTTGTGATCTTTGCATACAAAACTAAGACAAGTGTTTGAGGTGAAAATCAAACTTTCGTGTCATTGCTTCTCATTAACCTTTTTGAAAAACTTACATAAGACCTCTCAGGTCTTTTCTTTTTTCCTCCTCCTCTAGTCTAAAAGACCCTTCCCCTTTAAATGATGTCTCTGTTTTCATATATCGATTCATCCCCAGGAGATTCAAGCTCTTTCTAATTGACCACTAACTGTCATAAACAAAAATTAATTACAAACAACTAATTCCAGATGATAACAATAACTAAATCTTATAAAGTAGCATTATGTCTCCAGTATTCACAAGAATTCGTGACAATATTGAATGCTTGAACAAATATGGCTTTGATGTAACATTTAACATGTACAAAAACATGCAACCCGTGTCTCTTATCTTGATGAATCAGCGCTTGCAGATAACATCTGGATGCGGTTTTGAAAACTTGCCACTATACATTCAAATCTGAAGCATCTTGCTGGCAATTTCATGCCCCTTTCTATCAGGATTTCTAAATGTCTATTAATTTGCATTTAAAATATGCATCAAACTTCTCATTTCCATTGCCAAGCATCCTCCAGTGGTTAAACGTTTTCATCATGCTGCTACCAATAATCCTTGCTCTTCTCCACATCATCAGCCACTCACCAGATGGATAACTCGAACTCCTTGAATCCATGCATTTGTTGGTAGCATCGTTGGGTAGCATCTCCTCCAAACGGGCCCACAATTTTGGTAGCGCCTAGGAGCTTAGGTAGTGCACTATGAAATTCACAGCACCCAGGAGCTTAGGTAGCACCCAGGGAATTCGCAGTGCCCGGGAGCTTAGGTAGTTCCCAGGAGATTTGGCAGCGCACAGGAGATCGGGTAGCGCCCATGGAATTCGCAGCACCCAGGAGAGTTGCCAGTGCACCATGAAATTTGTAGCGCACTCCCCTCTACACATCCATGCATGAAAACAGTGGAACATGAAATAAATTGGGAGCACTATCATATATATCATGGATATATTTAGTTCTTCAACACCTACACAATCATTTGGCACCTGGCATCTTGCATTGGGAGTATGTTGGTTTATGTGTTGAATATGGTTTTTGGCATATGGATTAGCTCGATATGTAGTATGAATTTGATTTGGTTTTAGGTGAAAGACTTAGTTGATAAGCTTTGACTTGGGCCACTTAAAGCACACACCTCCTTTTGATAAAAGGAAAGATAGATGATTTTGGAAAAGGAAATAAAAATATAACATTAATGGGTGAATATAAAAGATATGCTACGGGAATTTCCAGTAGCTATCTCTTTTTTTTACCAAAGTAAAAACTTGGTGCTAACATTGGCTCCACAGGGGATGGCATGCTCCCCGCGAGCTACCAAGAACCTGTAGAAAAGTAGCCTTATCCATTCTCATTTCTGTCCAAGAAAACCTCTGTGAGAGCACCTCTGTTCCTTTATTGGAAGCTAAAAATTAATTGTATGTTGAAAACAAAATGCTCAAACAAATGAGCTTATTTCTTCCTACCTAATAAACTGTGTTAATTTTTTATCAAGTAAGATCGTGCTTCCAATGAAGCCATACAAGTATTTGACTGACAGATACGTCTCTTAATCTGGAAACAAAGAATGCAGGAAACCATAGAACACTGATATGCAATTGAAAAGAATAGAGCAACCAACCTTCTTTTGACAAAAGTGCTATGACATCTAAGCTGCTCAAAGACTCGATATAATCAGCAAACGAATCAATAAAGCTGCAAACAAATACCTCTTGTTGTTGTTTCAGTTGAACATCAAAAAGTTTATGCATATCCCCCTCCTAAGAATGGTTGTCACATGCAACTTCCTGCAAATCTGAACATAGCTACAAACTAACTTCACCGTTGATCGTAGATGATTTGTTGTTTTCTGCAGATCCACGTTCAAGCATAATGCATGCAGGCTTGTTGATTTCTGGATATGGCTGATCAATGTCTTCTTTGGACTCAGGATGGTTGATTTCTACACATATTTTTTCTCCATCACAATCTGATTCATAACTGTCATACACCAGTTGGCTGCTCCTCAAGTCAGCAAAATGGTTCTTCTTTTCTTCATCAGAGTATTCATCAAAGATAGGTGAGCCCGAATCTCCTTGGTTTTGCACAGAAAAATGAGTAATCTCTGGATCCTTCTCTTCACTCTTAGGTGATAATATATCATGGGGAACTTCTTGAAGAGAAGGAGAAAGATCCTCTTCTACAATTGGTTCCTCTTTCAAATCAAAGACAACATATGCATAAGATATAGGGTATAATGCATCTACCATGCAATCATAAGCACAATCATGAATCATATCTGGAAGACTTTCTTCTTGGAAAATGAAAAGAGAAAAAGTTTCATTCATATTTTCATTAGAAGAAACAATTTCATCCTTACTTTCTCTTTCATCAATATCTTCACATAACTCATCCCATGAAGAATACTCTGCTTCTTGTTGAATATAAAGCTTGTACTTTTCACAACATTCTTCAAAAAGGATTTCAACTAGGTAAATATTCTCGAAATGTGAATTGAAAACCATGTGAAAATCCTTCAAGGAATGGATACTAGCAGCAGGAAGGGATTGACACCATTCACGAGCATAGCCTTCTAAGGAAAATTTGAACATCTTAATTAAGACATCCTCATGAACAAAATCATGCTCAAGCATACATTTATGAAAATTTAATAAGTGCTCACCAGGGTGAGCATCCTTGCTTCCTCTGAATCTCAGAAGATAATCATCCCATTCAGTTATAGTTGGTACTGGATGTGGAAAACCAAGAATAGCTAAAAAATCACAAAAGGCATACCTCCGAGCCAAGATAGCTTCCATTGCTATGGTTTTCCTATATCAGTGAAGTCATCAACAAGTTCTTCCTTCATGGAGTGGATTCGAGTGGAGTCGCCAGGTGAAAGATGTAGTCCTAAATATGTGACCAGCCATCATTCACCATCAAAAGATGGATCTAATCAATGTCGTTCTCCCAAGGAAGATTTCTCATTCATCTCTGTCCCCGGCAACGAAGCCAAAAATGTTAGCGCTGGAAGTTGCACTTGGACTGCTTCAAGTACAATCCCAACACATCTTGAAATGATAAGGGTTTAATTTGGATAAGATGGGCTAAAAGAATGTAAAATTTAGGAAAAGGCAATAAACCATTGGGCATGGAGTCTATGAGATACCACAATCTTGACTTAACCTCGTATGTGTAGCAAATCAAGTCGGATAAAACTCATATCAGTTCTGAGATTAACTAGGGGTGAATGAAGAAAACAAGAAGACACAATATGTAGTTGAGGCTGAAAAACAACCTGCTTTCAGTCGCTACAGGAAGAATCCGTAATAGCTTAGAAAACCTTTCCAAACATCACAAAATGAAATAGATCTGTATGTGGCAGCTATTATAGTAAACCTTACTAAAATCTCCTCAGCACAAAATCTATCCATATAAACCTTATATAAACAGAACACATCTAATTGGAAGAAAATCGAAGAAGTATGATAACACATAAAGGAAAAAACAAACTGATATAAAAGTCTTACTCGTCAGTTGTGATCTTTGCATACAAAACTAAGACAAGTGTTTGAGGTGAAAATCAAACTTTCATGTCATTGCTTCTCATTAACCTTTCTGAAAAAACTTACATAAGACCTCTCGGGTCTTTTCTTTTTTTTCTCCTCCTCTAGTCTAAAAGACCCTTCCCCTTTAAATGATGTCTCTGTTTTCATATATCGATTCATCCCCAGGAGATTCGAGCTCTTTCTAATTGACCAGTAACTTTCATAAACATAAATTAATTACAAGCAACTAATTCCAGCTGATAACAATAACTAAATCCTATAAAGTAGCATTATGTCTCCAGTATTCACAAGAATTCGTGACAATATCGAATGCTTGAACAAATTTGGCTTTGATGTAACATTTAACATGTACAACAACACGCAACCCGTGGATCTTATCTTGATGACTTGGCGCTTGCAGATAACATCTGGATGCAGTTTTGACAACTTTCCACTGTGCATTCAAATCTGAAGAAGCTTGCTGGCAATTTCATGCCCCTTTCTATCGGGATTTCTAACTATCTATTAATTTGCATTTAAAATACACATCAAACTTCTCATTTCCATTGCCAAGCATCCTCCAGTGGTTAAATGTTTTCATCATGTTGCTACCTATAATCATTGCTCTTCTCCATATCATCAGCCACTCACCAGAATGATAACTCGAACTCCTTGAATCTGTGCATTTGTTGGTAGCATCATTGGGTAGCGAGCTTGTGTAGCGTATCCTCCAAATGGGCCCACAATTTCAATAGTGCCCAGGAGCTTAGGTAGCGCACTGTGAAATTCACAGCACCTAGGAGCTTAGGTAGCACCTAGGGAATTCACAGCGCCCAGGAGCTTAGGTAGCGCCCAGGAGATTTGGTAGCACACAGGAGATTGGGTAGTGCTCGTGGAATTCCCAGCGCCCAAGAGAGTTGGCAGAGCACCATGAAATTTGTAGCGCACTCCCCTCTAGACATCCATGCATGAAAACAATGGAACGGGAAATAAATTGGGATCACTATCATATATATCATGGATATATTTAGTTCTTCAACACCTGCACAATCATTTGGCACCTGGCATCTTGCATTGGGAGTATGTTGGTTTATGTGTTGAATATGGTTTTTGGAATATGGATTAGCTCGATATGTAGTATGACTTTGAGTTGGTTTTAGGTGAAAAACTTAGTTGATGAGCTTTGACTCAAGCCACTTAAATCACACACCTCCTTTCGATAAAAGGAAAGATAGATCATTTTGGCAAAGGATATAAAAATATAACATTAATGGGTGAATATAAAAGAGATTCTACATGAATTTCCAGTAGCTATCTCTATTTTTTACCAAAGTAAAAACTTGGTACTGTAACACCATGTTTCCCCCAGTCTGTAAAAATAACTGTACTGGCCAAGAACTGTGGAAAACTCAAAAATGTGAATGTGTGATGTGAATGGACCTTGTGGAAAAGGTCGATGAATGTAAATAATAATATAAATATATGTATGTATTGCAGGACTGCTGAGAGGGGAAGGTGCTGAAAAAGAGACCATGATGGCTGAAGAAAGGTGGTGGAAGGCACCTAGAATGGTGGCATTAACTTCCACCAAAAACAATACCATATTTGGACTTCACTAGCCCAGAAAACCAAGAGCGGCTCGTTGGCCCCGAATTAAATGACTCACCAGGTTGGTAGGTAAATGGCTCCTCATGAGTAATGAGGGATGGGGGTGAACCGCCCATCCGTAGAGTCCTCAGACCTGACCACTATGAGGAAGATCATGCCACACGCAACCTCACCGAAAGGAGAAAAGGTAGAAAGAGTGTTGGATCAGGGGGCAGACGTGAGGGGAAGAGGAGAACTCTGGAAAAATATAGAGTGAGTGATAGCGAAGAAGAAGGAGAGTAACCTTCGTTGTCGGTCACTAGAAAACAGAGATGTAGTCTCACAGCATCGTGGTCTCAGCTCGAGGGTGGCTAGTGGTAAATCCGTTGGGATTCATTGAGCCTACGTTTGGGTGGAAACGAGCACCCCTCTCAGCAGTTGCAATCACACCTGATGTCATTTCTGATAAGTGTTTTATATCCTGTATATTGAAGTTTATATGCTGATATGTATGCTCATAGTTTGTGCAATTTATGAATGGTTTGAGCATAAGACTGTCTATGTGGTGTTTTGACCAGAAATGGTGGTTGCATGCTTATAATGGAAAGACTACGTATGGCATATGTTTTACGAATTGCTATTTATATTCTTACCGATCTAAGTCAGACTTCAAGTCTGCTCTCAGGAGATTGTTCCTGTGTTTGTCTTACCTGATGCCTTGGATAGATTTCCTCCCAAAGGCATCCTTTTGAGACCACTCCCTTACCTTAGAGAATACCTTCCAGTCTGGTCTTCAAAACCTAGTGTAAATTACCTAAGGACCCGAAGAAGGATGTTAGAGGTTAAGTCTCAAAACCTTGTACGAGGGAGAATGGTCCTCGTAGACCTCAACATTTCGACGTTTCGGCACCCGGAGTATCTAGGTGCGGGTTTTCTTACACTCGCGAGTCCCGAAACCCCGACCCGCGAAATCCCGAAATGGGAGCGTGTGGATAAGAATTGATTGACGAACAAGATCCCTTCGAAAGATCTGCGTCATTCATGACTATTAGATTGGAAGAATAAACAAGGGTGTTAAATGCCTAAACCCTTCTCCTTTATCTTCGTGAGTAGCAAAGAAATTGGGACCGTAGATCCCCAAGGTCCATGGGAGTATCTGCATTGTTGGTTTTTCCACGTCCAGGGAGTAGCGAGAGAGTGCACAATGCGGGAAAGATCTGAACCATCAGATCTTAGTTAGAAAACCCGACAACTATTGGAGCTATCAAGAGATGCATGAGGGTTAAGCCTCGTGAATAGAGGCGAAAGTCCCAAAAGAGGAGTTGATATCGGGGCTTCGGACTTCGGGATTTCGGAAGTCCTAATGATGAGAGATCGGGACACTCCATGGTGGAAGTCCCGAAATAGATCTGGACCATCCATCCGTGGAGGACACACAGCAGAGATCGAGAGTCCATTGGTATTTCGGATACTGGGGATTCAAGTTGACAGAGGATCTGTGACACTGGGGGTCGCAAGTCGCGAAATCCTGATAAATGAAACCCTGACTCGGTTTAAGTGTGAATAAGTTTGAGAAAGTTGGGATTTGATAGTGACCATTGATCATCCTAAAAATATCATAACAGTTGATCGTGGGTAAAGGTCGTAGCCATCCATCAGAGGGACACATGGTTGTTGGTCAGCATTTCGGCGTTTCGGCACCCAGGAAACCAAAGGGAAAGAACCCTTGTCTTCGCAAGTCATGAAATCCCGGTACCTGAAACCTCGATGCACTCTGTGGCAAAAAGGAGGAGTCCTGCAAGATATCTAGATCGTCCATCGGAGGAGACACGTGGTGAGCGGTCAAAGTTCAGGGAAAGCTCTAAAATCCCGTGGACCATTAGATCCAAATCCTCGAGGACTGTTGATCTCCTACATGAATCCCCATATCGATATTCGGGGATTGGAGTGACAAGAGTTTTGAAATCATTGCATCGTGAACTCCTGGTTCATGAAACTCCGAAAATATCTGAACCGTTGGATCCAAGACATCGAGAGCCGTTGGATCTCCTACAAGAACTCAAGTATCGGGTTTCGGGGTTTGAAGAGTCGAAATACTTGAATCTCTTTCATTTCGAACTCCCGATTACTGAAATCTCGATAGGACCAGGACCGTTGGATCAGGGGAGGCTTATGGCTGTCGATCTCCCTTTGGAGGGAAACTTTGGAGACCTCTAAATTGTCGGGGATTTGAATGGGGAAAGGTAGAAGTCATGCATCGCAATTCCCCGAATCACAAAAAGTCGATAAGCGCTTGGTTGGCTTAAGCGCATGGACACGGAGCAGGGTCACGTGGACAAGACCCCAAGCGGGAAACTTGCCACTCGCTAGCCCTGTCGTGGTTCGGCATTTCACTATTTTGAGCTTCGGGGTTTGCAGAGTCGAAAGACTCAACGTTCTAGTAGCACTGAGTCACGAAGTGTGAAAAGATGCCATACTGGTTCGGCCCGTAGTCGTGAGCCACAATCACATGGAGGTGGATATATGAGGAACTAGCTAATGCTAGGCCCCCGTAAGTATCTCGGGGATTCTGTCCCTCGAGAAAAGGCAAAAAAACTATTATGCCAGAGTGGGTATGTGACAAATTGGTATCAAAGCATGGTTACAACACTTGGCCTGCTTGGGCTCATGAACGAGTTGCGCAGAAGCTCCATTCGGAACACTCCTAAAAGGAGTAACCCCCTGTCTTAACCTTCCTAATCAAAGGACAAAGTTAAGAATGAAAAACCCCTATTGTTTGTGTGTACATGTGAGAATATGAATTATGTACTGGTTATAAAAAAATATAAATATTGACTAACAACCAGCGTTTTTCCCTTTTGCACACAAGTGAAAGATCAACCGAGGGAAATTATCAACGCATAAGTATGGTGACTCACCATGAAGTGGGGGAAGGCTCCCACAATAGAGACGAAGAGTCTAATGAAAGGAGGGCAGTAGGGACCCCTCCGGATCTAGTCAAGACTGTGAGGAGTCTCATGGTCCAATTACAAAGCTGCAAGGCTGACAATGAAAGGATGATGAAAGAACAAGAAAAGCAAACAGAAATTAATGCAGTTTTACCACAGAGTTTATCCGATCTACAAAGACAAATGCAGCATGAACCTGAAAATCAGAAACATGGTCATATCAGTGGTCACACTGAGAGGAGCACATTGAAAAAGGTCCACCCCAGAGGTAAAGGACAAGCGTCGGATGATTCCTCTGAGCAGGAAGCTGGCGATGCAGAGGGCTCTTCTAGCAGCAGAACCAGTTCCTATTCCCAAAAGAAACAGAAGAAGCAAAATCCTTCCAAAGGTCATAAATTCGAAGAATTCAGAAAATCCAAACCACCCTCCTTCGATGGTGAAATAAAGAAGGGAGAGGAAGCAGAGGCCTGACTGCTTGGACTAAAGAAGTATTTCAGAGTCCATGACTTTTCAGAAAATATGAAGGCTCGAGTGGCCACCTTCAACTTGAATGGAAAGGCTTCCATTTGGTGGGAAGACCTTAAGAATCTGAAAGGGGTTCATGAAGAGAACCTGTCTTGGGAACGGTTTGAGAAATACTTCCTGAAGAAGTATCTGTCGGAAAAATATTTCGACAAAAAGACTAAAGAGTTTTATGAACTCAAACTTGGACAACTCACTATAGAAGAATATGTCAACAAATTCCTCGATTTGTTGAGATACGTACCCTATA
This sequence comes from Picea engelmannii, assembly GCA_009831015.1. Classification (NCBI taxonomy): domain Eukaryota; kingdom Viridiplantae; phylum Streptophyta; class Pinopsida; order Pinales; family Pinaceae; genus Picea; species Picea engelmannii. The sequence goes on from ML781815.1 coordinate 305,279, forward strand.
TAAAAGAGGAAAAGGAAAAGGTGCAATGCTTCATCAATGGACTACCTAAGGACTATCAGAATAGAATTGAATTTGATGAGCCAAAGACTCTAGAAGGCACTATTCGAAAGGCAACCTATTGTCATGAACAATTTGGGCATCGAGCAGAACCTCGCAAAGGATGGAAACAGAAGAATAGTTCAAGATTTCAGAAAAAGGGAATTGAATCCTCAGGATTTAAGAACTATAAGAAGAACTCAAGAATGAGCTTCCCATCCCAGAGTATGCACCAGCATAATTTTCCCTCCTTGAGTGGAAATAAAAATTTTGGACCCATATCAGTGAAGACTGATAACCCAAAGAGAGAACCTTTGAAATGTTGGGGTTGCGGGGAAGAACATCTATTGAGAGATTGTCCACACCGACAATAGAATAGTCGGAGGATTTATAACATCCAAGAAGCTACTACCATCAATGATGTGGCCAAGAGTGAGCCACAAATTTACGCAGCCTTGGATAATAACCAAGCTGACCACCAAGCTTCAGTGGTGGAAATAGAAGGTATGATTTCCAACCATCTAGTGTCTATTTTGATTGACCCTGGTTCAAATTTGAGTTATATAGCCCCTAAATTTGTTTATAAGTGTAAACTACAGCCACAAAAACATACCAAGCCATGGTTGGTACAGTTAGCCACTGGCACCAAAAGAAGGGTACCAGAGGTTATACCAGCCTGCCAATTGTTGTTGGAAAAATTCCCCACCCAAACAACCCTTAACATATTACCCCTGGGATCGTATGATCTGTTGATTGGTATGGACTGGATAGCCGCCCATAAATCTAGATTGGACTGTTACCATAAAACCTTAGAATGTGTAAGTAAGGAAGGAAAGAGGATAACCCTTCAAGGGATCCGAAAACCTGTCTCGGTGAGACAAATATCAACTCTGCAAATGAGAAATTATTGTCGAAAGGGATGTCCCCTATATGCAATACAGGTGTTGAAAACAATCGAAGGTGACAAACCAAGCCCTGACGGTCACCCTATCCTGAGATAATACAAAGATGTATTTCCGGAAGAGGTATCGGGTCTACCTCCAAGAAGGGACATAGACTTCTCAATAGAACTTGCACCAGGAGCGGTGTCGGTGTCTAGGACACCCTACCGGATGAGTACACTCGAGTTAGTTGAACTCAAGTTGCAATTAAAAGAAATGATGGATAAGGGCTATGTTCGGCCCAGTGTGTCTCCATTGGGAGCACCAGTCTTGTTGGTGAAAAAGAAATATGGTACCCTTAGATTGTGTATAGATTATAGGCAACTCAATAAGGTAACTATAAAGAACAAGTACCCCTTGCCCAGGATCGATGACATGTTCGATCAATTGGGGGGTGCGTCTATTTTCTCAAAGATTGATTTGAGGTCGGGATATCATCAAGTCCGAATCAAGGGTGAATACATCCATAAAACTGCCTTCCGAATGAGGTATGGTCACTATGAGTTTGTGGTGGTGCCATTTGGGTTGACCAATGCCCCTGCCACTTTTATGTGCTTGATGAACAATGTACTCAGCAAATTCCTAGACAAATTTGTGCTTATTTTTATTGATGATGTATTAATTTACTCCAAGAACATAAAAGAGCATGAAGAGCATCTTAGACTTGTGTTGCAAGTGCTAAGAGAACATCGTCTCTATGCCAAATTCAGCAAATGTGAATTCTTCCATAAGCAAATACATTACTTAGGCCATGTTCTCTCTGAAGAAGGAGTAGCGGTAGACCCTGACAAAATCAGGTCTATCATGGAATGGCCTACCCAAAAGGATGTTTCAGACATCAGATCCTTTATGGGATTAGCAGGATACTATAGGAGATTTATAAAAGGATTTTCCAAGATTGGTTGTCCAATCACTGCCCTCCAGAAGAAGGGGACAAAATTCTTGTGGACATAGAAATGTGAAGAAAGATTTCAAACCCTGAAACATCTACTGACCCATGCACCCGTGCTGAAGATTGCCAATCCAGAAGCTGACTTCCTCGTGTGCACAGATGCCTGTAAGGAAGGGCTCGGAGGAGTCCTTATGCAGGAAGGAAGTGTGATCTGCTATGAATCCCAAAAACTGAACGAGCATGAAGTCAACTATGTGACCCATGATCTAGAGCTGGCTGCCATAGTGCATGCCTTGAAAATGTGGAGGCATTACCTCCTGGGAAGAAAGTTTGTACTTATGACAGATCACTGTGGATTGCGATACCTGTTTGATCAACCAAATCTCAATGCTAGACAAGCTAGGTGGATGGCCCTCCTTAGCGAGTTTGATTTCAAAATCATACACATTAAAGGAAAGGAAAATAGGGTGGCCGATGCCCTTAGCAGAAGTATGAAAACAATTCACCTGGCAGTAGTGAGCACCTGCGAGACAGATGTCAAGGAAAGAATCAGAAATGCACAAGAAATAGATCCCTTCGTCCAGACCGTGACCATGTACCTACAGCAAGGACCCACCGGAGAAAAATATGAAGGCTACCAGATAACTGAAGGAGGTCTTCTCACTTATAGAAGTAGATTTTATATTCCAGATTGTGATGACTTGAAGAGGTTCATACTGGATGAACTACATAAAAGACCATATTTTGGTAATCCAAGATACCAGAAGATTATCATGGCCACTAGGAGACAATTCTATTGACCTGGAATGAAGAAAGGCATAGCCGAGTACTTGGCCAAATGCATAGAGTGCCAACAAGTTAAAGCAGAACACTGACACCCAGCAGGATTATTACAACCTCTACCAATCCCAGAATGGAAATGGGAAACCATCTCCATGGATTTCATCACCGGATTACCAACATCGACCAAACAGAATGATGCCATTATGGTAGTGGTGGATAAATTGAGCAATTCTGCCCATTTCATCCCTGTCAAATCCACTTGCAAAGCAATCGATATCGCCCAGATATTCATGTAGGAGATATTCAGACTGCATGGTATGCCGAAAGTGATCTTGTCCGATAGAGACATGAAATTTACTTCTTACTTTTGGAAATCACTGATGGTTGTCTTAGAAACCAAATTGTTGTTTAGCACCGCCTATCACCCTCAAACCGACAGACAAACAGAAAGAGTGAACCAAATACTTTAAGACATGCTAAGAATGCATGTAATGCATAAACCCAAGAAGTGGGAAGACTACCTGCCACTGGTAGAATTCTCCTACAACAATGACTACAAAGCATCCTTAAAGATGAGTCCCTTCAAAGTCCTCTATGGTAGACCGTGTAACACTCTAGTCAGCTAGAGTAATCCCATAAACAGGATTTCTTTTGGACCCGACATGTTGAAAGAAATGGAACAACAAGTGACTCAGATAAAACAAAACCTGAAGGTCGCTCAGAACCGACAGAAAAGTTATGCCGACCAAAAGAGAACTCCAAGAGAGTTCAAAGCGGGAGATCATGTATATCTCAGAGTTAGGCCCAGGAAAAGTTCCCTGAAAATGGGAGCTTGTGCCAAATTGGCACCTCAGTATTGTGGACCCTCTGAGGTTCTAGATAGAGTGGGACCTATGGCCTATAGGCTAGCACTTCCTCCCACAGTCAAAGAACATAATGTTTTCCATGTCTCATTATTGAAGAAATATGTACATGATGCTAACCATATAATTGATTGGTCTGTGATCCAAGTGGAACCAGAGGGAGAATTTCTACCAGAACCTCAGAGCATACTGGACAGAAAAGAAAGCCCGCGTCGAAACTAAACCATTGCACAGGTCAAGGTGCAGTGGAGACATTTTGGCCCAGATGAGGCTACATGGGAAATGGAGGATTCCATGAGACAGGCATATCCGATTTTGTTTACTTATGTACATGCATGTCATGTTGATAGATAAGAACATCAAGGACGATGTTCCTTTAAGGGGGAGGGAATTGTAACACCCTGTTTCCCCTAGTCTGTAAAAATAACCATACTGGCCAAGAACTGTGGAAAACTCAAAAATGTAAATGTGTGATGTGAATGGACCTTGTGGAAAAGGTTGATGAATGTAAATAATAATCTAAATATATATATGTATTGCAGGATTGTTGAGAGGGGAAGGTGTTGAAAAAGAGACCATGATGGCTAAAGAAAGGTGGTGGAAGGCACCTAGAATGGTGGCATTAACTTCCACCAAAACCAATACCGTATTTGGACTTCACTCGCCCGGAGAACCAAGAGTGGCTCACTGGCCCCGAATTAAATGACTCACCAGGTTGGTAGGTAAATGGCTCTTCATGAGTAATGAGGGATGGGGGTGAACCTCCCATCCGTAGAGTCCTCAGACCTGACCACTGTGAGGAATATCGTGCCACACACAACCTCGCCAAAAGGAGAAAAGGAAGGAAGAGTGTTGGATCAGGGGGCAGACCCAACGGGAAGAGGAGAACTCTGGAAAAATACAGAGTGAGTGATAGTGGAGAAGAAGGAGAGTAACCTTCATTCTCGGTCACTGGAACATAGAGATGCAGTCTCGCAGCATCGTGGTCTCAGCTCGGGGGTGGCTAGTGGTAAATCCGTTGGGAGTCGTTGAGCCTACGGTTGGGTGGAAACAAGCACCCCTCTCAGCATATGCAATCACACCTGGTGTCATTTCTTATAAGTGTTTTATATCCTGTATATTGAAGTTTATATGTTGATATTTATGCTCATAGTCTGTGCAATTTATGAATGGTTTGAGCATAAGACTGTTTGTGTGGTGTTTTGACTAGAAATGGTGGTTGAATGCTTATAATGGAAAGACTATGTATGGCTTATGTTTTACGAATTGCTATTTATATGCTTACCGATCTAAGTCAGACTTCAAGTCTGCTCTCGAGAAATTGTTCTTGTGTTTGTCCTACCTGATGCCTTGGATAGATTTCCTCCCGAAGGCATCCTTTTGAGACCACTCCCTTACCTTAGAGAAGACCTTCCAGTTTGGTCTTCAAAACCTGGTGTAAATTACCTGAGGACGCGAAGAAGGATGTTAGAGGTTAAGTCTCAAAACCTTGTATGAGGGAGAATGGTCCTCATAGACATCAACATTCTGGCATTTCATCACCCGGAGTATCTAGGTGCGAGTTTTCTTGCACTCACGAGTCCTGAAACCCTGACCCGCGAAATCATGAAACGGGAGCATGTGGATAAGAATCGATTGACGGATGAGATCCTGTCGAAAGATCTGTGTCATTCACGACTGTTATATTGGAATAATAAACAAGGGTGTTAAATTCCTAAACCCTTCTCCTTTATCTTCATGAGAAGCGAAGAAATCGAGACCGTAGATCCCCAAGGTCTGTGGGAGTATCTAGACCGTTGGTTTTTCCATGTCCAGGGAGCAGCGGGAGAGTGCACAGCGCGGGACAGATTTGAACCGTCGGATCTTAGTTAGAAAACGCGGAAGCCATTGGAGTTGTCAGGAGATGCATGAGGGTTAAGCCTCGTGAACAGAGGCGAAAGTCCCGAAAGAGGAGTTGATATCGGGGCTTTGGACTTTGGGATTTCGGAAATCCTGATGACGAGAGATCGGGACACTCCATGGTGGAAGTCCAGAAATATATCTGGACCTTCCATATGTGGAGGAAACGCGGCAAAGATCGAGAGTCCATCAGTATTTCGGATACCGGGGATTCGAGTTGACAGAGGATCTGTGACACTGGGGGTCGCAAGTCGCGAAAGCCTGATAAACGAAACCCTGAATCGGTTTAAGTGTGAATAAGTTTGAGAAAGTTGGGATTTGATAGTGACCATTGATCATCCTAAAAATATCATAGAAGTTGATCGTGGGTAAAGGTCGCAGCCGTCCATCGGAGGGACACGTGGTTGTCGGTCGGCATTTCGGCGTTTCGACACCCAGGAAACCAAAGGGAAAGAACCCTTGTCTTCGCAAGTCGCGAAATCTCAATACCCGAAACCTCGATGCACTCTGTGGAAGAAAGGAGGAGTCCTGAAAGGGATCTAGATCATCCATTGGAGGAGACGCGTGGTGAGCGGTCAGAGTTCGGGGAAAGCTCTGAAATCTCGTGGACCGTTGGATCCAAATCCTCAAGGACTGTTGATCTCCTACATGAATCCCCATATTGGGATTCAGGGATTGGAGTGACAAGAGTTTTGAAGTCGTTGCATCGTGAACTCTCAGTTCACGAAACTCAAAAAATATCCGAATTGTTGGATCCAAGACATCAAGAGTCGTTGGATCTCCTACAAGAACTCGAGTATCGGGTTTCGGGGTTTGAAGAGTCGAAAGACTTGACTCTCTTGCATTTTGTACTCCTGATTACCGAAATCCCGATATGGCCAGGACCATTGGATCAGGGGAGGCTTACGGCTGTCGATCTCCCTTTGGAGGGAAACTTTGGAGACCTCGAAATTGTCGGGGATTTGAATGGGGAAAGGTAGAAGTCATGCATCTCAATTCCCCGAATCGTGAAAAGTCGATAAGCGCTTGGCTGGCTTAAGTGCATGGACATGGAGCAGGGTCACGTGGGCAAGACCCCAAGCGGGAAACTTGCCACTCACTAGCCCTATCGGGGTTCGATGTTTCACTGTTTTGAGCTTTGGGGTTTGCAGAGTCGAAAGACTCTACGTTCTAGTAGCACTGAGTCGCGAAGTGCGAAAAGATGTCGTACTGGTTCAGTCCGTAGTCGTGACCCACGATCACATGGAGGTGGACATATGAGGAGCTAGCTGACGCTAGGCCCCCATAAGTATCTCGGGGATTCTGTCCCTTGAGAAAAGGCAAAAAAATTATTATGCCAGAGTGGGTATGTGACAGGTGCTAACAGACCACATTCAATAGAACTCAACCATTATTATTAAACAAACAAAAAAACTCAAACAAATAGCCAATAATCCAACACTTAGGTTCTTGAGTCACTTAGGATCTAGTAGCTAGATAGATTTTTTGTTCCACCACTAAACTTGAATAATAGTGTTTAGTTCCCTTACATGGAAAAGTGAGAAACCTACCAAGAGTTTTCATTATTCTAAACAACTAATCTAATATCCCCAACATTGAAAATCATAAGAGTGAGAAAAAGGGAGTAAACCAAAATCTACAAGTTGTTCTCAATAACTAAAATAAAAGATGAAATAAAGAAAAGAAATCTAAAATTCAAAGTATTAGGTTAAAAATTACATATTATATTTACTAAAAGAAAAAGATAGTTTAATCAAAACATAAAAGTACACTATAAAAGACATTAATATTGAAACAAAATCCAATATGTACAAGATAACTTCCTTGAAGGGAAACTAATTGAAGTAGTGTTTCCAATAATGAAATTAACCTAAATATAAAACTTCACCTCCCATAGTCTAAAACCAATAACATGGTCCACCCCTAGTGATAAAGAACTCCATTGTAGAACTCCACATTACATACTCTAGGTATATCAGGTACACACTCAACTTTTCAGGGACGAAGACATAGAACATGACATTATACACTTGTTATAAATACAATGTGTAACTTGCATTAACTTATGGTCTTGAGTATGTTATTATTCAACACAACACTCAAACATTTACCTTTATTTGTTTTCCATCATTTGAATTTCTTCTACTACCATCTGCATTGTTACCTCAACATTGTCACTAGCTTCCCTTCGACGAGGATTTCTTCACTATGGGATTCCTCCTAAAACTTCTTCTTCTTCTTCTTCTTTTGTACTTGCATAAAATTGTTCATTGATGTCCATATAAAAATCAATCCACCTACCAAGATACATGGGTACAATCTTCTATACTTGCCAGTTCTCTAGGAATCCTTTTCACCTACATGGTTCATAAACACATTAGAATCTCCCTTAATCATACCTTGTTCCATCACACTCTGATATTACTTCATATCACATTTCCCCCCTTAGTCGAAGATCTGACTTCTCTAATTATACATCAAGCTAGATTATGAGTACACATGCCACCCTCGTACTTATCTAGTGGTTAATTCCACAAATTTATGTCACATCATCTCTATCCATAAGAGGGATACAAACTACATGATTACATGTGCTACTACACTAATCCATGTAGGCCTAAATCAACATGGCTTACAAAACACCATGCTCTATGATTCTACTTTATTCCTGAATAACATGGCTTACAACAACCTAGGGAAATCAACTTTCATATGGCTAAGATTACAACTTGGACCAAAACTTTGGGGTATCGAGTACAACCAATCATCCACCCCCTGTATCATTAATTCAAGTACAACAAGCATTAAAAAATTATTTACAAATATTAGCAATTATATTCCCAATATACAAGCCCATTACAAAACTAAGATCATTCTCATTTTTATCACCATCACTTATGCTTTGCCTCTTCTTCAACTAACCTGCACTTCACATTATCATCCACTAAGAAGCATATTGGTATTCATTTTCCTCTGAAGTCGTTCACATACTACACATATTATTTTCATGGATTGTCTTGGATCTCCATGTTTCACCCCACCTATCATTTGTTATAGTATTTAAATCTAACAAAATAACTATAACAATATTGAGTTATCTAATCTCAATAAGGCTCAATACACTTGTTCAAGATTCCAAGACATAAAAAATTATAAAAACAATTTCTTACATTACCAAAGAATCGGAGGTATTTTCACCATCTTTTCCCACATATCTTTGTAGCTACCAATAGGTTGGACATCACCTATCAAGACAAACATATATTGCATGGCCAATAAATTCCCACTATAGTGAAATGAAAATCATCTCAATATTCTTAACTTACCATCCCTCCATTATCACCAATAAATTTTCAATTACCCATGAGTGTCTCCATAAATAGTGACGAGGTGTCCACTCTTTGGACATTACTCTCTTCGAGGATAATCTCCATGTGTCATGGAAGAATATTTTGCATAACCTAAAAAGGCCACTTCTCCAATGCTTTAGGAAGTTGTATTATTTCTGTATGTCACTATTGTTGGGTAGGTGTTATATTGTTTTCATGTGTGTAGGGGGGTGCGTCATATTTGACGACTACGTCGGATGATCCCTCCTAGTGAAATTAATCCTGGATTAAGGGATTAGGGTTTTAGTAGTTTCATTTTTGTTAGCTTCGGATTTGGTAGTTGGTATTTTAGTAGTTGTGGTTTTTGTTATAGAAATACTTTCCTCACCCTATGCAAATTTTCTCAGAGGGCCTTTTTCCATTTCCCTATGCGGACTTGAAGTCCTTTTTTGCAGTTCCCAGAGATAAAAATAATATTCTTCCAGATATATGCACCCTAACTATTATACATCATGTGTATACGCAGGTTGCACCATTACAAACTGTGTACATCGGGTTTTGTGCCCAAATTAAAAAAATGGTGTTGGTTTTCCATATCACTTTACGAGATCCCTGATCCTTGAACTTCCATATACTGGAAATGTTCCGACTCAGCCCTTCAGTTCCATTTGAAGGCTATAAATGGGCCATATCCAAGATGTGGAAAAGAGGATAATAATTCAAATTTGAGAGCAAAGTTACTCTAGAGAAATTATTCACTTCATATTGAGTCTGCATCCCTTTATCCTTTTAAGTTTGAACACATTGTTCAGCCCCCAAGCTCTTCCCTACTTGATTGAGAACCTCATTGTCTCTCTTATATGAGCTTGCATTTGGTGGAGGATTGAAGTGGTGGAGGACCAGTTGGAAGGGACTTATTTTATCGATTTCGAACCGTTCTGACACAGAATTTTGTCATTCATACACTTCTGTTGATTACATTTTAATAGAAATACTCTTTTCACGTCCAATTAATGTCTTGGAAATATTTCAATTGTTATTCCATGGGAATATTTTTTATGAATATTGATGGATTATGTTATTGAATGTGCTAACTTTATATATTATCACCATATGCTTGCATATCTTGGTTGTTGAGGACAAGTTGCAGGTGTATTTCTTTGCGTCAAGTGATCAACGGTGGACTTCATCAAACATTTGGACGAGGTAGGCTCTTTATTTTGTCTTGTTAGCATATTTGTTTATATAGAATACTTGAGATTAGAGTTGATTTCTGCAGTCATTTCCATTTGTTTTGTTTTACCCCATGCCATAGAGAGATTTTCCTCGTAACATAATTGGCAACCATACTGGGGATAGAATCTTCTTTTCAAGGTCTGGAGTGTTTTTCTCCTTTGATTACTCTCATTTATATTGAGTTTCTTGTCGTCTGAATTCTTGACAGCCTCTATTCATTTTGAGTCTGGTTTTCTTAGCCTTCTCCTTAACCTAGCAGTGTTTTAATACATATATGTGGGTTTTTTATTTAGAGTCACGTACATATGTGTGTTGTCCTTCTACAAGAGGCGTATATATGTGGTTTTCTCCTGAACAGTCACGTACATAATTCTTGTGTTCTTGGTTGTTGAGTTTGATGTTTGTTGGGTAAGTTTTGGTGGTTGTTGAGTCTTCTTAGCTCTCTGTTATGACTGTTAAGTGCCTGCAGAGTGACAGGAAACCTTACTTTGGTTGAATTTTCATGCAGTGACTTTCTCATCATTATTTTCATTGATTGTCCTTGCATCTTGGGTTGGGTGTTTGCTTCTTGATATCCTACTTGGTTTGTCTTTGATTACATTCAGTAGAATCTTTATATCAAGTTGTTGTTCATTCCTTGCATTTTCATTCTTTTATATTGAAAATACAAAAATAATAAACATTTTTCATTGTTGTCATTTGATATTCTGGGTTCTTATCATTGATCTTAGTACATGTACAAAAATATTGCATCTTATGTTGAATTGCATAATTAAATTGAAAATTTCATTTTGAAAAGCTTATCATTTATTGGGAATTGAAGTTAGGACTTTGCATTTTATTCATATTCATTTATTTTACTTGTTGATTCATAACATCATCAATTTCACTACCACACCTTTTTGAGTAAGCAAGGCCACTAAAAGCAACGTTGATAATTTAAAATTGATTAGAAACGATTTTATTTTCTAGGGTGCACAAACTAGCTTAGGATTTAGAGCCTTGGAATAGGATTTTGTGAGTAAATTTCTCCAAGGATATTAAATCAACATATGTGTCTGACTAAGGGAGTGGTGAAATCCATTGTATAATTGGTGACATCAGGAGGCTCCACTTACACCGGAGTTAAGCATGAGGTCACATGAATTTGGTTGAGGGGATATCCACCCAATACCTTCTTAGCATCAGATATATTTCTAGGGATCTATTCATATATGGGGATCTTGCTAGTACCATTACCTCTATGAGAGGCAGTGCTTTCAAGGTTTCTATATTTGTTACCCTACCCATACGGTGGACCTGACTTACAATTGTTCACCTGGGCATCAGTTATATCGTGGTTTCTTAGTTGCTTGACATAGGTACCAGATAGGTTACTTGCAAGGGTTATTTTGCAGGTACCTTGGGTCAGATAAAGGTCGGACAACACATAGTCTTTATGGAGGATTACCTCTCTGGGGGATCTGACTGGGTTGTTAAGCCCATGAGGGCCCTTATAATTGATTATGATACCTCTGATCTTTTGTAGGGAGTCTCAGGCCCCTATTGGGTGAGGCATACCTACTTTAGGGAGGGAGGCCCCTTTCAGGGATTTTATCTTGTTTGTGTGCATATTGACCTTTTGTTTATTTTGGTGTGCTCTTTGATTACTAGTTGGACTTAGGATTTGTTTTTGTATCTCAAGTATTAAGTCATCATGGAGCCAGACAACCTTCCCTGTAGGTCTCGTTGTTTGTTAAGATTACCACCACATATTGAGTCTTTGGCTTCTAAAAGGCATAAATCTATCAAAAGTGGTACACACCACCACTTACCAAACTTGTGATAATACAAGGATGAGTATTGAATCGAGTCAGAAAGATACTAGGATTCCTTTGACTCCCATACCCACTATAGTTAATGGTACTCCTTTGACACCTTCAACCAATGGTTGTAGTGTCGGAGGTTCCTATCATCACTCATGTTCATATGTTACGAGGAAAATCTCTCTATGGATAGGGTGAACCATAATAAACAGGAGTGACTGTAGAAATCGACTAAATTGCAACATATGCTATATAAATTAATGTGCAAAGGAGGTAAGAAATAGACCTACCTCGTCCAAACATTTGATGATGTCCATCGTTGAGCACTTAGACCCAAAATTTTATACCTACAACCAGTTCTTGACAAACAAGCAAAGCAAGCATATAATGTTAATATAACAGGTTAGCACATTATATATCATAATCCATTAATATTCAAAACAAACATGCCCATGGATCATAATACATATATTTGAAAGATATCAATTGGATGGGAAAGGAGTATTTCTATTAATAAATGATTAGCATAAGTGAAAACATTACAGACTTCTGTATCGGCATGGTTCGGAACCGAGAAACCGAGTTCCTTCCAACTGGGCCTCCACCACTTCAATCCTCCACAAAAGGAAATCTCATATAAGGGAGACAAAGAGGTTCTCCATCAATAAGGGAAGATATTGGGAGTTGAACACTGTGTTCAGAATTAAAGGACAAATGGATGCAGACTCAATAATGAAGTAATAATTTCTCCAGAGTAACTTTTCTCTCAAAGTTGAATTCTCTCTCCTTTTCCATAGCTCAGAATTGGCTTCTTTATATCCTTCAAAATGCAACTAAAGGTCCGAGTTGGAATGTTTCTAGTATATGGAAGGCTAAGGATCAGAGATCTTTTGTCGTGACATGGAAACTTGACATTTATTTTTGATTTTTTGGCACAAATCCCGATGTACGCGGGTTGTAGTGGAGTAGCCAATGTATACACATGCTGTATAACTTGCCAGGTACATACAAGTGGAAAAATATTTATTTTTGTCTCTGGATTCATTAATTAGGGAAAGTAAGTCTGCATAGGGGAATGGAATAAGGCCCTCTCTTCAAGATTGCATAGGGTGAGGCAAATCTTGTTCTAACATATGCCCCCTAATGTGTGAGGTCATAGGAGTATCTGCGATGGCCGAAATACATTATAAATAACCGAGAAGTGGAGTGGTAGAGAACCAGTTGGACGAACTCAATTGCTCATTACATTCTGTACTGACTTTGCATACGTGGATGTCAAGAATACACTGCAGATCCATGTGAGAAATATACCGAACAAGTGTTTGTGGCCATAAAATAGGCAAATATAAATGCGTTTACATGTCAATAGTTTTCATAGTCATGAACAAGGCCCAGTAAAACCAGTCTCAAAACCAATCTGAGGATATCTGTATACCATGGAGTACAATCTGATCTCCCATGATCACTGAAGTCATATAGGTACTGGTCCAATGAAAAGGAAGCAACAGCTCAAGAAAGATGTGGCCACATAATGATTTCTTCAAGTCTTCTATACAATCCATCAAAGGTACAATTCTATGTCATGTGAATAAAGGAGTTGAGGTCAAACATAATGAGACATCATTTGATTACCAGTCATTGATGTATATCGTTAACAAATGCGAGACAACCTACCGATAATGAAAGTAGGTATCAAGGCACCGAGTACATTCTTACAAGTGTGAATAGAGTAGTCGATGTCGAACACCTGAAGAATCCATCGATCAGGAGACATTGATGTATTCCCAACTGTCGATGGCGATAGAGCCTGCCACTAATGACTACAAACCTCAAGGTACTCATAAGACTCTAGATCTTGTTTCCAGATAATGAGTTGATGTCGATGGAAAGAGACCCGCTGAAAGGAGAGCATTAAGGCATCTCTCATCAGTCAGCATGAGGTATAAAGCAGGAGCTTCATGATTTTGTGGGAATCAGACGAAGAACAAGTTCACGAACCAACAACCATGTGTGCCTTTCGCATGTGCCAAGTGAAAACAGTACATGAAAAAGACCCTCTTAATAGTAGCCAATCATGAAAACTATCGACAAAGGTGAGGAGACCACCAATAAGGATAATGGCATCCAAGACTCTGCACAAATCCCAATGTGTGAATAGATTTATTGTTGTCGAACACAAGGGAAACCACTGAGTCAACGACCAATGATGAAATCTCGAATGTTGGGTTCAAGGTTACCTACCAATGATGAAAGTAGGACTAGGGTGCATGATAGGAATAAAGTATCATGTGATTCTGAGACAAACTGAGGGTATGGACGACATGCAAAGTCAAGAGTTCTTAGGAGTGACCGACACAGGTTGATAGACTTCCTTTGAACAAGAGCATGAGACATATAGTGAACTCTGGTAGCATAGACCCAAATATAAAACCATGAGATGCAGGGGCATCAATGAAGTTCTCTGTAGGCACTGGAAGAGTAACCATTCAATAGACAAGGCTCTGTAACGATTTCATCTTCATAAGGTCATGCTAATCCCATAATTATGAGGAATGGACTCAAATAACTTTGTGCTCTGTTCAAAGGTGACATAACTGCTGCCAAATATAATATAGTACTCCCTTCCCACCCGTCGTTTTTTGTTTTTTCATAACAAACGAATGCTATGATATAGAGGAGGGAACGTGTGTCGCAAGTAATAAAAACTAGTTCTAGAAGTGGAACGTACCTATGCTCAATGCAGGGAAGTGCATGCGAGAGATGGACACTCGAGGGATGTTCCCTCCAAGGTATAGGGTGTCAAATAGCGAAGGATATAAAAGAGGCTCTGCTTGGTTGAGGATGAAAAATTGTTGAGGCAAATGGTTTATAACGCAAAGCGAGAACCAGCTATAGGCTCAATACTGCAAGCAGGGGCATGAGATGCAATCACAACTTAATGCCAAAAAATGTCATTTTTATGTCTTTTAGTCTACTTGGTGTGAAAAAGGGGTAAACTTATGCCAAGTAGACATCTTTTCAAATCCAATTTATGAGTGTGAAAATGACAAGTTCACTCAGTGATATTTTCTACTTTTGGTAATGAGTCGGAAAAGATCTTAACTAAGACTCATGATCTTTCAAATCCAATTTAATGAGTGTGAAAGGTACAAATCACTCGGCAATCTTTTTTATTTTTTAAAGATGAGATGGAAAAGAGATTAAATTAACTCGTGTGGGAGTCCACGAGGTAAAATATCGCATGTTTATGAATGAGAAATGAGGCTTAGCATAAATTCAAGTACAAATTGTGAGGGGCTTACGGTCCTGATGGAAAAATCTTTGCATGGGCACCAAATGCAGTAGGGGATCTAACTAGGGCACCCATGTTTGGTAAGTTTCTACCACTTGAAAACGACATGACTTTATAGCAAAGGGAAGGTTCTGTGTCACAAAAAATGGGTTCGTACCTAGGGCATACAGAGCGACAGTCATAGGATAATGAGAAAATGCATAATGGAATGGGTACTTATCTTATATGATGGGTAATGAATATACCTGCCCAAGGTGACAAACGGTCGACAAAGTACTGAAATCTGCAAGAATCCCAGGTTAAAACTGCAAAAACCAACTCAATCCACTTTGGTATTAGTCCGTTAGGTGCAAAAAATGGTTTAAACTATAGAAAGTAGGTAAAAATAATTTATAAATAGTAATAAAATAAAAAAATTACTATACCATTTTGATTTTTAACCCAACTAGTGCAAATTGGACCAAATTTCCTCCAAGATTCAAACGACGATTGTGGGAGCATCTGGTAACGAAATCATGAACCGTCTGGATCAGGTAATTCTTGATCTCTTTCTCTTCAATTTCAATGGATTACATTTTTGAATTAGGTGTTAAATTTTTATTTATTTAAAGCGCATAGTAGATTTTTTGGTGTACGTGGTCTGCCTATGGTTAGGTCGCATATACGTCGAGGTATACACGCCTATATTAACTACACGACAATGTGATTGTGTGTACAGTAAACCACGTACAAGAAGGAAAATGACCAAAAGAGAGGGTTCTAACACAAAATTGTGTTTGTTTTTTATAAGATGGTGCTTGAATGGCGAGAAAGGGAACATGAAGAAGTCGATGCCACTGTAGATCAAGATCTGGGGCCCAAATGGCCTTAAAGCAATGTGATTTATATAATTTTTGGGCGCTCAAAGGGATGAGAGCCCATGTGAGGTTGTTAGAGATGTTGGTGGGTTACTGAGACCCTGATAGCGAGAGCTTCAATATCGATGGGAAACCATGGAGAATTGAAGTGGAGGACATTTATTTTTTGACCAGTTTATCACGTTGGGGGGAGGTTGTGAACCTCAAATCACGGNGGGGGGGGGGAAGTGGGATGAAGATAGAAGAATACATCGATTCCCATTGTGTAGATGGGACCCCTAAGGTAGGGATTCAAGTCCCCATATGGGCAATAAACAACCTCAGTCTGAAGATCATTGTCCTAGTTTTGACTGGGATCATAGGTTCGGCCTTGTTTCACCAGGAATCGAGGCCGCTCATGTTTTATGCAATGTAGTGTGAGAGACCCACCATGTATGACTGGTGTACCTCCCTATTGGCCAATATGAAGAGCCAGTTGACGGAGTGTAAACAGGGGGGTAAAAGGAATTTTGGGTTTGCCTCCATCTTGTGCAGCTTCTTTTTCGAGCGGGTTCCAGGTTTGGGACCTAGAGTTGAGATTCTTCCGAGAGGACCTCGTGATCCACCCATGGAATGATGGATCGAGGTGATGAGGTGGCAGGGAGGAGGTAGGGTGTCGACACCCTACAACGAGGACTTTTTCTACTGGTGGCGGCAATAGGTCATCTCTCTAGATGAATATCCCTATGAGGTGATCAAATTCAAAGGAGATCTAAACATGCCACTTCCACTAGGAGTCACTTATGGTGACATAGGTATGTCAAAATGTTTTTAAATATTTCATTTTTTGTATTTTTTCATAATTAGGACAAAAATATTTTTGGATGGTGTTTAAGTATTGACTAGAAATTTTTGTGTCACAAACGTGGGTCCACGATGTCCAAAGGGTTTCCCTCGACATCGACGGAGGAACCAGGGGGACGAAGCGGCAAGAGGAGAAGCCTAGAGGGTGTTACAAAACGTGCAGGGCAACCTGTCATGTTTGACACATAGCATACCCATGGTTCAATTAGAGGATCTGCCTGAAACCATGCAGCGACATGTGGTTGGTGTATCAAGGGCATGGATACGACTCTTTCGACGTCTCTCAAACGTCGTGGTTTGCTACCATGACACACATTCGGTGCCACAAGCGTAGATGTCATGGGATATTATGATGCCAACTGTAAATGTATATGAGGGTGTTAGCCCCATTTTGTACTATAAACACCATATTTTTTTAAATATATAAAAGGGATATTTGACTTTACTTATATTTTACAATGTGTACATTGATTAGATGTTTTCTTTGCTTTTAAATATGTGACAAATGCCAATCTAAAACATAGTTAGCATAAGCATCAGATACATAATTAGAACTCCTAGGAATATGATAATATGTAATAAAATCAAATTTTCGTTCTAAAACATGTTCCTGTAGGAACCGTCGAAGTAAAGTAGGATCACGCACGCAGTAACGACCGTTCAATTGACGTACTACTAACTGAGAATCTAGTCGGACTTCTAACGAACAAAAGCCATGTGATATAGAATCGTGTAAAAGTTCTATAAGGGCGCTATATTTGGACACATTATTCATGGATGGCCCTAGGCATACGCCTCCTAAAGACACCAGTAGACCCTCGGATGAAAAAATCACCCAAGCGGTGGAAGCCAAGTTTTGTGTGTGACGACTGGCCCCGTCTGCAAATCCTAAGTAGACTGACAACTCCATTGACATCTGTCAACCAAGTGAAAACTCGATAAGAAACCCGAAGAAAAAAAATAAAGAGATATATACACTAAATTACATTAGTATACAAAGAGTTCATCCTAAGCCTGGGGCTCAAGCGTAGTATCTTTTCAAGTAGAGCCCATTTCTGGGCTCGACCAACTTATTCACTTCATAACCTTCTAACTCATAGGCTCTTTTTTCTAGCACACATCGCACGATGTAAGGACCGTGCCACATGGGTTTAAACTTGCCTACCCCCAGCAGTTATTTGGCTTGATCATACAAGAGGACCAAGTCACCCTTAGCGTATAACCGAGGATAGACAGACTTATCATACTAGACCTTGACACGTCGTTTGTTCACCTCGATAGTTGAAGAGGCATCTCGACACTGCTCATCAAGACTCTCTAGGTATCCAAGGCATCATTCAAGATCGGAAGTGTCAGGTAGGAGCACGACTGCCAACTTAAGAGAAGGGATTTTTCATTCAATGGGTAATATCGACTCCACACCGTGTGCTAATTGGAAAGGGGAAAATTCGGTGGCAGTCTTGACCGAGGTTTAGCATGCCCAGAGTGTAGGATATAGCATGATGTGCCAGTCAAACTTACTCTAACTGACAACTTTTTTCAAAATGGTCTTGAGATACTTGTTGATGGCCTCTACTTTCCCATTTGCCTTAGGATAATAAGGAGAAGAGTGACCATGTTTAAACCCCAGTTTGGTGGCTATTTCTTCCATCATTTCATTCTAAAATTGAATGCCATGGTCAGTGATAATCTCACTCGGGATACCAAACCGAGTGATAATCTGATTGAATACGAAGAAGGTTGCATTATTCCCATCAGATTTAATTGTAGGTATGGCCTCGGCCCACTTAGTAAAGTAGTGTTGATGCCCCCCAGCCGAAGTTGGGTTGTAATCAATGAAGTCCACCCCCCCACTTAGTGAAGGGACCGACGGTAATGACTGGGTGAAGAGGGGCTGGATGCGAGTGCATTTTCTGAGTGAACACGTGGCAGGGGTGACACTTTCTAACCACTTCAATACAATCATTAAAGATAGTAGGCCAAAAATAACTGGCTCACAAAATGTTTTGGGCTATCGCAATCCCGGATAGATGACCACCACAAGCCCCACTGTGACAATCATTTAGGATAGACTTGGCCTCTCCGTGAGTTAAGAAACAATGCAATATATCATCTATTCCTCTGTGATACAAAGTGTCACCGACGATAGTATATTTCTTAGCTAGGTATATTATACGTCGTCGATCATCTCGTGAGAAATGTTGAGGAAAATTCAAAGTCTGAAGATAGAGAACAATGTCTCCATACCAGGGGTCAGACAATGAGACGATAAAGATGTGTTCATCCACAAAAAATTCAACATGGATAACATCCTCATATAATCGTGGGAAATTCGATATCAACTCTGCAAAGACTAGGGATTTCTTAGATTTCGTGGAAGCGAAATCGAGATCAAACTCCTGTAAAATTACAATCCATTTATTATATTTTCCTCCTATGATACGTCGGGTAAGGACGTATTGAAATGGATTGACATAAACAACCACCATAGTCTTGCAAAGTAATATATAATGACACAAACATTGGACTATGTGAATGACAACCAAAGCTATATTTTCGACGTGAGTGTAATTGAGTTCAGGACTGAGTAAAGTTCGACTAAGATAGTAAATGATGTGCTCATGAATCTCGTCGTCTTCCTGAACTAGAACAATACCAATCATATCCTTGGACGTGGCAATATAAATTAAGTAATCTCTACTGTAGTTGGGAGGATTCAACAGAGGTGCCAACACTAAAGATTTATTCAAAGCATCGAAGGATTCCTGGGCTCTCTCATCCCAGATAAAAGGGGTGTCCTTCTTCAAAAGATGCATGAAACCCTTAGTGATAGTAGCATAGTTCACTATAAAACTACGAAGAAAGTTAGCTTTCCCCTGTAGACCCTGAAGTTGTCTAATCGTGCGAGGGGGAGGAAACTGAATTATTGCCTCAACCTTGAGCAGATCTACCATGATCCTAGTCTCAGAAACTAGAAAACCTAAAAGACGACCAGACTTAATGCAAAATATGCATTTGTGAGGGTTTAACTGGATCCTATAATAACGACATCTTTCAAAAACAAGCCGAACGTGAGTAACGTGATCCACTCTCTTGCGAGAGTGAGCAACAAGATCATCAAGGTAAGCTTCGACTATGTGATTAAGATCATGAAACGTGAAATTCATGGCACATTGAAAGGTTGCTCCGACGTTTTTAAGGCCGAAAGGCATCTTCCGGTATGAAAACATTCCCCAAGGACAAATAAATGTCATCTTGTGTTGATCCTCAGGTTTAATTTGAACTTGATTATATCTTGAAAATTCATCCATAAAAGAAAATACTTCGCTTCTGACACACTCGTCGAGAATCTGATCGATGAAAGGTGTGGGGAAGTTGTCTTTCAGACAGGCCTTGTTCAGATCATGGAAATCCATACATACACGGATGGTTCCTTGCTTCTTATCTACAGGAATGGGGTTGGATACCCATTCAGTTAAAGGAACCAGGTAGATGAAGCCAGCGTTAAGTAGGTTCTCCACCTATGCCTTAATAGCAGGGGCCTTTAGAGGGTTGACAAATCTAAGACGTTGTCGAATAGGCTTAGCATCCGAATAAGTTTTAATTTCATGTTCGAAAATACGAGGGTCGATCCCTGGCATCTCTTCATAGGACCAAGAAAATATGTCTTGGAATTCCTTGAAGAGCTTGGTGTAGATCATGATTTATTCTGGCAAATAATCTGCACTGATATTTACATTTAAAACCTTACCAGGGGTACGAGAGATGTCGATTTGGATGGTAGGATAAATACTCGCCATGTTTCCTTCGGCATAAATGTTGTACGTATCCAGTGGAACTACGGCGTGACCAACTATCTCGCTCAAAGTAGATCAAAAGTCATCTTTTTAGATTCTTTCAAGATCTGGGACAAAATAATAACGGTGATGCATATCATCCCAAGGTTTGTCGGAACCCTTCATGGCTTCGATGATGGCTTCGTCTGAAGGAAAAGTCTCATTGAGGCAATAATGTGAACAAGACAACAAGGTGGCCCACACGGGCCTAGACATGAGATCCTCCTCATCCGTCGGCGAGGGAATAGGATCAGGATCGGAGGAAGAGTCAAGAACAACTTGATACGCAATCTCTGATGTCGATAGTGGCATGGCCATCCCAGCATGCGACTGTCCTTCGTAAGATAAAGTCAGGGAAGGTAGGGTCCATGGATCATCAAAATAATATGTGTGGAAAGGAATGGACCTCCTAATCGAGACGAGCCTACAAGACATTGCATAAACTTGATGGTTTGGTTTCGAGAAGTCGAAAGTACCCATAAATGAAGAATACATTCCAACACTGGCATTCTCAGTTTCCAACTGAGAATTATCAATCACAGGGATCGATTGTCCAAGAGATGCATTAGGAATAGTGTATGCAAAGGATAACTGATCGATCATCACAATATTCCCTTCATGAGGAAAACAAAGAGTGCGGAAAACAGAAGATATGACAATGATCATAGCATAAGTCCAATTGCGTCCTAGTAATAGGTTATAATCAAGAGGTGCATCTACTACCTCTACTTCCACCTCTATCGTCTTCCCACCTAACTCGATCAGAAATGTGAGGAGAATACTATGAGGGAGAAAGGAATGACCATCGAAAGCAGTCAACATGTTCGATGACTTGGAAAGGGTCGAATAACTAAGAGATTTCCAACAAACCAGGGACATCACACACGTAGCAGCACCTTCATCGACAATCGCATGTTAGATGGTATACTTTGAATACTCCACATGGATTTGGAAAGACACATGGTAAGGCAAGCGAGGCTTAACATCTGTGACGTCAAACTTGATAAGCTTTGAGTCACTGGGTTCTAGAGCTCCTAGAGCAGAGAGTAAGGAATTCCTCTATGAAGGACATGTCTCGAGTACCTCCAAATCCGACATAGCACAAGGGGTTTGGCCCAGGTCCTCAAAAATAGAGTAGTTTTGGGAGGCTCTAGAATTTGGATTAAGGGTAGAGCACTTGAGTACTCCTTTAGGAATATGAGGTTGTGGCTCTGGTTTCTCAATCTGCAAAGTCGTCTCTAAGGGAGGAGGAGGATATTCTAGACTAGGAATAGTTTGTTTAGAACTATAGTCTCGAGATCGAGTGGCTACATCAATTTTTTCATCGACCATATTGATACATAAACGGTCGCCATCTTGAGACTTCTGGTTTTGACCTCCACCAGCCACATTTACAGCATTTGAGGAGCTCGAGTCTAAGTGTTGATTATGTGGGAATGGATTCATTAGCACGGCGGGTGATTCAACTAAAATCCTCGCAGCTTCTGCAAGTTTGGGGCACAAATGGGTAAGGTGATCATCTGTGCAAATCTTACAGGGAAACTTCACCTTATATTTTTCTCATTTTCCCTCTCCAGTATTATTACCCGTCTTCTCATTATTGTCCTCAGATTTATTATCATTTTTCCCACCCTTACAGTTATTACGTCATTTTTTCTTATTCCCTCCGAGTGGTTGGCTATCATTTAGGTTGGTCGACGATTGCACTGAATGTACATTTGTCGACTGAGTGGGATTGGAAGACACATACGAGGCTAGTCCTCCTACAGAACAGCTTAATTATAACTCTTTTAACGGGTTCATCACCAAGTCTACAGACTTTACATTGGCGGAACCTACAATGCTATCGGCATGAGGTCCGGGATTTTGTCTAGGGTCGTAAGTAGACCGTGGTGCTTCAGGAAGAAGATGGTATAACATCCCAGACTGAGAATATATCAAATCTAACTGCTGGGCTCTAAAGCAGGGATGATTTTAGGGGCTAAATTTCGCTCATGGGCTAATTTTCCATGGTTTTTCCAAAAAAAAGATTCGCTATTTTAAAAATGATTCGCCCAAATTCTATAGAATACAATTATTTTACCTTAAAAATCGCCAAAATTTTATAAAAATATATATAAAATCCTTAGAAATTTGAATTTTTTATGAAACTATCGCCAAACATTTATAGTTGGCATATGAAGGATTAGTAAGATTCGCCAAGGTTTCTACATTTTAAAATAAATTTTCATCCTTAAAATCATCCCTGCTCTAAAGATAGCTTCTTCCTCAATGGAAACCCTGGAAGTAGCAACGTCCTTCGAGATGGGAGCGTGTAAGTACTTATGAAACCATTCTAAAGAAAGGCTGGGGATGTAGGGGTCTTAATCAACCTCTTTCATCTACGCCACTCCTGGATATGGTCCGAGATATGAGTGGCGATATCCTAGCGTAAAGTAGACAACAACTCTAAACCAACATCATAACGAATGGGAAACTGGAAGTGGTTAAGAAAGACCATCACCAACTGACTAAAAGTCCCATATTCCCCCCTTGGTAGCTCAATATATCATTTCTCTGCAACTCCGATAAGGGTGCATTGAAACAATCTCAAACAAATAGAATCGTCGTTAAGGGAGTTTGATGAGCACCAAAGGTGAAATTTAGTGGTGTGATCACCAGGGTCCTCTCCATTCTTACCCTCAAACTTTGGGATGTTTGAAGGAAGTTTGGTAGGGACCGGGGGCCATGTAGGATCGTGACTCACAGGGTCATTCATTAACTTAGAAAAATCTGGTAGATTAAGCGTGGCCAGAAAAGGGAGACGGGGTTCTGACATGTGGCCCCAACCTCCTGAGAAATATTGCGCTTCTGGATTCGGAGACTATCCAGGCTTCTGGTAAACACCATGGTCCTGTCTGGTGTTATAAGGCCCTCCTCTAGGATGATTCATATAAGGTGGGTTAGGCATCATTCTAGCTGGAATTTTCTATTGAGGGTTATAGAAACTACCCCCAATCGTATTAGATCCAGGTTGGGGATTTCCCAAAGTGTGAAAATGACCTCCCCCAAGTTGGAAACTGGAGGATAGAGGCGGATTCGGAATGCCAAGTGTATTGGTCGGAATCTACGTCGAGGAGGTAGGATTGTAGGACAGAACTTGAGTTGAAACTTGTCCACCAGGTTGACTATTCCACCCAGAAGTAGGAGGATTGGACCCAGGGTTGAAAGTAGGCATACCTCCCATATTAGGAGTCATTTGAGGGATTTGAGATCCACCAAATGAAAAAGGAGTGTACGGAGACGTGCTTCCCCCAAGCCCAACACTAGAATTAGGGCCAGCAGCTGGGATGGAGTTCGAAAACTGCGAGGTGAAATTAGGCATACCATAAGAAAATGGACTAGAAGCCATAGGGATGGACTGAAAATTGTAGCCTGGTGAGTGGCCAAGAGACCCAAAGGGGTTCGAGGTGGTAGCATGAGCATTAACTATAGGTTGGGCCATAATAATGATAGGTTCCTCCGGTACTACAACCATGGAGGTCGCAGGAGTCGAAGGGGTGCCATTAACTACAGTGGGTATGGGAGTCGAAGGGCTCCCAAAATTATGAATACCAAGTTCATTAATCATTCTTGTAGAATCACAAGTCTGAGCGGTGGATCTGTGTGTACCACGTGTAATGACTCTACGCATTTTAGAAGGAAAGGACACGAAATCCAGTGGCAATTGTAATAAGCGACAGGACTAGCAGGGTGGCTGGTCCGACTCCATGATGACTTAAGACTCTAAAGATAAAAAAAATATATCCTAAGGCCAACTAGTGAGAAAAGAGCACACCAAAATTCAAACGACCAATATGCATGCAAACAGGCTACAGTGGTTGAGTGGCCTCTCTCCCTAAAGAAGGTATGTCTCGTCCAAGAGGGACTTGAGACACCCTGCTAAAGATCAAAGGTAACATAATCATTTATAGGGGCCCTCGTGGGCTTAACAACCAGTCGGTCAGACCCCCCCTAGAGAGGTAATCCTCCATAAAGGTTGTGTGTTGTCCAACCCCTATCTGACCCAGGGTACTTGTAGAATAACCCCTACAAGTAACTTATGAGATGCCTAAGTCAAGCAACTAATAAACCATTGTATAACTGATGCAGAGGCGAGCGGTCGTAAGTCTGGATCACTGTATGGGCAGGGTAGAAAAACCCAAAACCTTGAAAGTACACCTCTCATGGAGGTATAGGCACTAGCAAGATCCCCAAATATGAATAAATCCACAGAAATATCTCTGACGCTAGGTGAGTATCCGGGGGATATCCCTTCAACCAACTTTGCACGACCTCATGATTAACTCTGGTGTCAGCGGAGCCTCCTGATCTTACCAATTATACAATGGATTTCTCCACTCCCTAACTCAAACACATATGTTAATTTAATTGCCTTGGAGAAGTTTACTCACAAAATCCTATTCCAAGGCACTAAATCCTAGACTAGTTTGTGCACCCTAGAAAATAAAATCGTTACTAATAAAAATTTTAAATTATAGTGTTGATTTTATGGTCATGATTACTCAAAAAGGCATATGGTAATGAAACCCATGGTGTTATGACTCTGCAATAAAGTAAATATGAAGATAATGCAAAGTCCTAACTTTAACTTTTGATGAATGATATGCTCCTAAAAAATGATGCAATTTCCAAATTCAAATCCACGATTCAAAAGTAAAGATGCAATCTTTCACTGTATGTACTAAACTAATGATAAAAGTTCGAAAGACAAAAAATGCCAAGCAGTGAAAAATGCCTATTTTTTTGTATTTTCAATATATTAAAAATGAAAATGGATGGACTGAAAAGTAACTTGATATATAAACCTACTGTGTATAAAAGAAATACAACGTAAGCAAGATATCAAGCAGCAAAGAACACAACCCAATGTACAAGGACAATAAAAATGAAAATATGAAGAGAAAAACTTTGCCCAAAAATTAAACAAAAAGAGGGTTTCATGTCATCCCACGGGAAATCAACAGGCACTACAGATACCTAAGAAGTCTTAGCAAGCATAAAATCCCACCCAACAAATACCAGACCAAGCAAAACAACAAGGAAAAAATGTGTACGCAGCTATTTTGGCAAACAGTGCGTATATACGCAACTTGCAGTGAGACAACACGCGTGTGTATGCGATTTCCAAGAAAAAAGGCATGTATTTTCTTTGAAACAAGGCTAGGAAAGGGAAAAAAGGATGAAAACTCAAACCCAAAGTGAACATGAGTTGTTAAGCAGTTATGCGACAAGAACCACAATAGAAACGAGAGCAATCTAAGGAGAAAAGTACTTCAAACCCTAAGAAATAAGATTCTTCCCTAGTGGAGTCGCCAATTCTGTTACGAGGAAAATATCTCTATGGCTAGGGTGAACCACAACATATAGGAGTGACTATAGAAATCGACTCAATTCCAACATATGCTATATAAATTAATGTGCAAAGGAGGTAAGAAAGAGGCCTACCTCATCCAAACGTTTGATGATGTCCACCGTTGAGCACTTCGACCCAAAACTTTATACCTACAACAAGTTCTCAACAAACAATCAAAGAAAGCATATAATGATAATATAACAAGTTAGAACATTAGATAACATAATCCATTAATATTAAAAACAAACATGCCCATGGATCATAATACATATATTTGCAAGATATCAATTGGACGGGAAAGGAGTATTTCTATTAATAAATGATCAGTAGAAATGAAAACATTACAGACTTCCATATCGGCACGGTTCAGAACCAAGAAACTGAGTTCCTTACAACTGGGCCTCCACCACTTCAATCCTCCACAAAAGGCAAGCTCATATAAGGGAGACAAAGAGGTTCTCCATCAATAAGGGAAGATCTTGGGAGTTGAACATTGTGTTCAGACTTAAAAGACAAAGGGATGCAGACTCAATAATGAAGTAATAATTTATCCTGAGTAACTTTGCTCTCAAAGTTGAATTCTCTATCCTTTTCCATAGCTCGGAACTGGCTTCTTTATAGCCTTCAAAATGCAAATAAAGGGTCGAGTCGAAATGTTTCCAGTATATGGAAGGCCAAGGATCAGAGATCTTTTGTCGTGACATGGAAACCCAACATTTATTTTTTATTTTCTGGCACAAATCTCGATGTACACGGGTTGTAGTGGAGTAGCGAGCGTATACACATGTTGTATAACTTTCCAGGTGTGTACACGTGGAAAAATATTTATTTTTGTCTATGGATTCATTAATCAGGGAAAGTAAGTCTGCACAGGGAAATGGAATAAGGCCCTCTCTTCAAGATTGCATAGGGTGAGGCAAATCTTGTTCTAACATTGTCCTATAGTGAATTCTCAACCTATAGCCATGAACCCTTTTGGTTCCCTTTATCACTCATTGGGCTACAATATTCAATCCATCCCTACGACCTCTAGCCCTTTTTCTTATGGTATGTTGAATTTCACATCACAAATTTCATCCTCCATCCCAGCATCTAATCCGAATACCAGTATTGGACTTGGGAGCATGGCTCCTTCACATACTCCATTTTCGTTTGGTGGTTCTCATATCCCATAAATGACTCGTGCAGTTGGAGGCCTTCCTCCTTTTCACCCTGGGTCTAATCCTGGTCCTAATGCTCTTCGATGGAGTGGTCAACCTGGTGGACAAGCTGCTTCTTACGGCCCATCCTTTACACCTACCTCCTCTACATTTATTTCAAACAACACATTTAGCATGATGAATCCACCTCTATCCTTCAGATTCACACCTAGAGGAGGTCAATTTCATACCTTGGGAAACCCCCAACCTGGAGCTACTCCGGATAGGGGGGATTTTTACAACCCTCATCATAACATTCCTACTGGAATGGTTCCCAACCAACCATTCATGAATCAATTTGGAGGAGGGTCTTACAATCCCAGACAGGGCCATGGTGCATACCAGAACCCTGGATGGGTTTTGATTCCTCAACAACAATATTTCTCGGGAGCTTGGGGCTAGATTCCACAACCCTGTCTCCCTTTTTTGGCCACACTCAATCTTCCAGACTTGTCTAGATTAATGAATGGTGTTGTGCATCATGATCCGACATGGCCCCCCGTCCCCACCAAGATTCCTTCGAATATTCCAAAATTTGAAGGCAAGACTGGTGAGGATCCTAGTGATCACGTCACTACTTTTGATCTTTGGTTCTCTTCAAATTCCCTTAATGATGATTCTATTCGTTTAAGATTGTTTCAACGCACCCTCACAGGGATTTCCGCGAAATGGTACATAGAGCTACCAGGGGGGATGTACGAAACTTTTAATTAGATGGTTTTAGTCTTCCTCAACCACTTCTAATTGTCAATTTGTTATGATGTTGGAATAGAACTTCCTCAACCACATCCAAGAGTGACATAGATGAAAGAGGTTGATCGAGGCTTACATACCTCCGTAATTCCTGCTAGATTAGTTCCTTAAGTCTCTACAGCCTTATATTTTGAAGGATGTTTCTACATCCGGGGTTACATCTGAGGAAGAAGCGATTTTTAAATCCCAGCAGTTGGATCTTATATATGCTCATTTTGGGATGCTATATGAGATTCTTCCAGACACACAGAGGTCAAACTATGACCCTAGACAAAATCTCAGGCCTCACGTCGATGGCATTGTAGGCTCTGCCAATGTGAAATCTATAGACTTGGTGACAAGCCAGTTGAAAGAGTTGTCTCTAAACTAGTCTATAGGAGGGCCAACTTCGTATGTTTCCTCCACTCCCACTCAGTAGGCGTATGTACATTATGTGCAATCGTCGACCAACCTGAATGGTAACCAACAACCAAGAGGGAATACAAATAAAGGATATGGTAACAATCATAAGGGAGGGAAGAATAATAATAAACCCAAGGACAACGTTAATAATGAGAATTCGAATAGTAATGTTGGTGAGAGAAAGAAAGAAAGAATGAATGTGAAGTTTCCTTGAAAGATTTGTATAGACGATCACCCTACTCACTTGTGCCCCAAACTTGTGGAAGCTACGAGGATTTTATCTCTACCACCCACTATGTTGACTAATATTTTTCCACATAATTATCACATGGCATCGAGCTTCTCAATATGGTTAAGTCTGAGGTTAATCTAGCCACTCAGTCTCGCGATTACATTTCTTCATAGATTGTACCTGGTCTAGAGTCTCCCCCTCCTCTAGAGACGCCTTTACAGATCGAAAAACTAGAGCCCCTACCTCGTATTCCAAAAGAAGTGTTGGATCATGTTGTCATTGACTCCAAAGGATTGATGTCAAAGAAACAATGTATTTTCATAGTATATTGATGTAGTGATTGATGGATCATGTATTGACCTTGATGTCAATGGATTGATGTCAAGAGGAGTCATAGTCATATGTATAAATGAATTTGGATTGATGTAAAGATGACTCATTATTGTCTTGTCATAGTTGTACAAATAAATGAACTCCAAAGTGGTCCCCTTATGGTGAAATCCCTCACGGGAAGACGCTTTGCAGTGAACTCCAAAGGCCATGGTTGTACAAATGGATGACCTCTAAAGTGGTTCCCTTATGGTGAAATCCCTCACGGGAAGATGCTTTGTTGTGAACTCCAAAATGGTCCCCTTATGGTGAAAGCCCTCATGGGAATACACTTTGCCATTGAGTTATCCTAGTAGTATGGTTAGAGAACCCATTCTTAATTGTGGAATAATGAGATGAAGATCAATGAATTTTTCAATGAAACTATCCTAGATGTATAGTTATTGTCAAGTCATTTCCAGTGGTATGTGGAACGTCACATAATTCCTCACGGTTTGAGATTTATGGCCTTATGAAGTTGAAGGACCCTCATATATTGTCTTAAAGCCCCAAAAGGTCAAAGAAGTCAAAGTACTTGCAAAGAAGAAATTATTTAAATAATAAAGTGAAGTGACAAAGTAAAAAATGATTATTTAAATAATAAAGTGAAACAAAATCAAAGAGGATTATTTAAATAATAAAGTGAAGTGACAAAGTCAAAGAGGATTATTTAAAGTGAAGTGACAAAGTCAAGGAGGATTATTTAAATAATAAAGTGAAGTGACAAAGTCGAAAAGGATTATTTAAATAATAAAGTGAAGTGAAAAATCAAAGAGGATTATTTAAATAATAAAGTGAAGTGACAAAGTCAAGGAGGATTATTTAAATAATAAAATGGAGTGACAAAGTAAAAAATGATTATTTAAATAATAAAGTGAAGTGATAAAATCAAAGAGGATTATTTAAATAATAAAGTGAAGTGACAAAATAAAGGAGGATTATTTAAATTACAAAGTAAATGGAGAACTTTCTAATTATGGAAAGTGGTTATAAGAAGGTTAACACTGAAATGAAGAAAATGGGTTAAGTGGTCAAGTGGCTATTGGATACATGGAAAAGTGGAAAATTGGGCAAAGCAGGACATAGGTGACTATGTGGACAAAGTGGCCTAGAAGATACTTCTAAGGAAGCTACTTGGAGAGTATAAATAAGAAGCAAGGGTCTCTTGTGAAGATCATCTCTTGAGAATAGCTTGAAGAGAATAGCAAGGGGTTGAAGGAAGGCAGAGCGCGTATAGTTGGATGAAGTCATGGAGACTTGAGTATGAGTTGATGCTAGGTTATTGAAGTCTGAAGCAAGTTCCAAATCTACATTCCATCAAAACTCTGGTATGGTTACATAGTTGTCTTAATGGATATTCTTGCTTATTGTATGGTGAATTCTTACGACATTCTTGGTATGGTTGTTGTGATATGGTTATGTTGGTTGATTGATAGAGTGAGCAACACTCTAAAGATTTAGTACTGATATGATTTCCATAGTATATTGGTTGCTTATACATGACTAAATAGCATTCATATTGTATGGTTGAGGAGCATGAGTAAGATGTGGAAGAGCATAGATGTGTTGTGATTGGTTATGGTTCAGTGGAAAATGAAATACAGAAGTAGATGTGACTGAAGGCTACAAAGGATCTGAGTTTTTCATAGAGAGAAAACCCTAAGGCATACGCAGGTTGTAGTACATACACGTGTTGCACTACTCACATGTCGCGTACATGTTGACAGATTGGTATATGTTGAGGATGGATTCCTCTTCTCAATTGGTGTTGAGTTGTGTAAGTTGAGTCTTGCATTGTAGAGATGGTTCTCTTGTGGACTTGTAACTCTATTCAGTTGTTGTTGATAACCCAAGGATTGCAATCCATAATAAAAAGAAAAGTGTACATACATCTTGTGTTATTTTTGTTCCTTGTGGTGATGACTTATTGATTATATATGTTGTTGTTATATGTTGTTGATATATGCTCACATACAAATGATTATAAATGACAGTAACGAGTGTTGAGTAATTGGTGATTGCTATCTAATAAGTTTTGTGAAGGGAAGTTTGAAAAAAGAGCCCTACACTAATTCACCCCCCCCAAGTGTGGTCGGTGTGTCCAACAATTGGTATCAGAGCAGGTCTTCACTATAAGCCTTATCAAGATTGGAGGAGATACATGGACACACAAATGGATTATGAAGTTCCAATCCTTGATGAGGAAAACTATTCTACATGGAGAATAGAAATGAAGGTGCATTTGAAGGAAATATGAGCAGGTGTTTGGAAAGTGGCTATTGGTGGATCAGTTCCTTTGAAGAAAAATTCAAAGTTTGTAGCTCAAAGGGAAGAGAAGAAGAATGATTCATTGGCTCTCAATACCATTCTCAGTGGACTCTCAAGTTTTATCAAAGAGAGCATGGGACAATGCACTTCCTCCAAGGATATATGGCTAAAGCTAGAGGAGACATACCAAAGAAAAAATGAAGACCCTAAAGACAACTCCATCAAGAACAATGAAGGTAAAGAATATCCAAAATCCTCTTTTAGCAATGATTCTAAATGTGATGACGTTGGAAAAAAGGAATACCTTGAAGACAATTCTATCAATATCAATGACGGTAAAGAATCTCTAAAAACCCATGATTGTAATATTTCAAAATGTGATGATGTTGAATATTTCTCTACAAGTGAAGAAAAAAATCTAGAGACAGTATGTCTAGAATTAAATGATAGTTATCCCATGGAAGAAGTAGAAGAAGAACTATCAGAGCTTAAAAGGAAAGTTGAATGGGGTCTATTTGAATACAACTATGACCATTGTTACATAGAATATAGCTATCTTTCTACAACACTAAAAGGTTTCTTAAACAAAATCAAAGGCATATCTTGAAGTTAAAGGAAATGCTCAAGGAAC
Organism: Picea engelmannii; assembly: GCA_009831015.1. Lineage (NCBI taxonomy): Eukaryota > Viridiplantae > Streptophyta > Pinopsida > Pinales > Pinaceae > Picea > Picea engelmannii. The sequence goes on from ML781815.1 coordinate 337,140, forward strand.
AAGAAGAAAGTAAAAAAACTCAATTAGAAGAAAAAGAAGAAGAGATCAAAATACTAAAGAATGAAATAGAAGAGAATAAGAAGCTATATAATGAGATTAGAAAAAGTCTTTAAGTTAATATCCATCTCAAGGCCCAAATTGAAGAAGCCAAAATGGTAGAGGAATTACTAAAGAATCAAGTAAATGAAAAGGAAGATTTGTATCATAAGTTGGAAGCTGAAGTTGTTGATCTTAGAAATAAAGTAGAGAATTCAAACAAGTTCTTGAATAGCTCAACAATATTGAATGAGATCTTGGATAGTCAAAGATCACCAAATGATAAATTAGGTCTTGGATACAACAAAGAAGTTACACATGTTGAAGTAAGCACCTCAAAGAAGCATGAGGTAAGTCCCTCACTCTCAAAGGATGGAAATAATGTTGCAAGTCAACCATTTATACAAGGCATGGAAAGTTTCAAAAGAACAAAGAAAGGAAGACATCAAGATGCCATCCTTACATCTCAAAGCAAATTCAAGACACCTTCAATATGGACACCAAATCAAAGGTATGAAAATGTTTTTCATGGTCAATGTTACTCATGTAATGAATATGGTCACAAAGCTTTGGAATGTAGATATTATGCAAGGAAAGATAGTGAAATATTTCATAACACCCTAAGGTGTTGGAGATGTAATCAAGTAGGACATATTGTTGTTCATTGTCACACCATGAGATGCTATAGTTGTAGTGGATTTGGCCACAAATCCCAGGAATGATGGAACACAAGAATAAATTCCATGATGAGGACTTCATATAGCATTACTAGAAGAAGGCATGAAGTTAGGAAGGAAGACATTTTTGAAAAGATGGAATCTCAGAGCTCAAGTTCTGAGAAGTTGGGACACCTTCAGAAGTGGGTGAAGAAAACTGAACAATCAGAACAGAATGGCAGCCTTAAGGGAGGCTCAAGTTTGTCATCTTCAGAAGCATAAGAGGGTTAAAATGGTAACAATTGCGTACATATGCTAACTGACCTATGAATAGGTCGCATATATGTGTGAGTTTTCTATGAAATAGGTTGCGTATCTATGGTAAAGAGCCTTGGGAAAAGGGTTGTGCACATGAGTTGCAGCATGGTATGATGATATAAATCTTTGTTGCGGGGTCTGACATTTTTTTTTGCAGGGTCTGACATGTTTGTTGCGGGTTTTCATGATTACATGTTGGCATACACAATTGTTGTATGTATGGTGGTGATATACATGGTTGATGTACATGGGTATTGTGCATGGTTGGCACATGATGTACTTGGTTAATGTTTTTTTCATGATTCTCTATTCATTGTTGACATATCTTTTGCTTCATGATGTATAGTATAGCACGATTTTGATTCATGGACAGGTCTCCAAGGATCGTCATAGAAAGAGAAGTTGATCTATGTTCTGGTTGAGCAGTAGCATTTGCAGCAGAAGCATATTGCAGTGGTAGCATATTGTTCATATTACAGAGAAGATAAGGGGATACATACCCATAGGGGGAGTCATTCTTCTTCCCATGATTCCAGGAGGAGATATTTATCAGATGCAAAGATAAATACTTGAAAAAGAGACCTATACTTGGAGAAAAAGCACAGAGGCATAGTTCCAGGGGGATCGATGGTCACAGGGGGAGCATGAGCTATATATCTTCATCATTACATCATAGTGATATCCCTTGTTAAAAAGGGGAGAGATTATTCGGAGGAAGATCAAAGGCATTGAGACATGGCGAATAGCCCCAAGGAGAGTTCAGGAAGGGGGAGCAACCCTAAGGGGAGAATGACCCTTTTCCATTGATGTCAAAGGGGGAGAGATAGTCACATTGATGTGATTGAGATGTCTATTGATGTAGAGCAATGTCTTGTCTGCATGTTTCCATCAATGATTGGTTTTGACATCAATGTTGGCATTCTCATCAATGCCAAAGGAGGAGATTGTTGGATGATGTTGTCATTGATGCCAAAGGATTGATGTAAAAGGAACAATGTCTTGTCATAGTATATTTATGTATTTATTGATGGATCATTTATTGGCATTGATCGATGGATCATGTATTGAACTTGATGTCAATGGATTGATTTCAAGAGGATTCATAGTCGTATGCATAGATGAACTTGGACTGATGTAAAGATGACTCATTATTGTCTTGTCATGGTTGTACAAATGGATGAACTCCAAAGTGGTCCCCTTATGGTGAAATCCCTCACGGGAATATGCTTTGCGGTGAACTCCAAAGGTCATGTTTGTACAAATTGATGAACTCCAAAGTTGTCCCCTTATGGTGAAAGCCCTCACGAGAAGACGCTTTGCGGTGAACTCTAAAGTGGCCCCATTATGGTGAAAGCCCTCACGGGAAGACGCTTTGTGGTTGAGTTATCCTAGTAGTATGGTTAGAGAAGCCATGCTTAATTTTGGAATAATGAGATGAAGATCAGTGAATTTGTCAGTGAAACTATCATATATGGATAGTGCTTGTCAATCCATTTTCAGTGGTATGTGGAACGTCACACAACTCCTCACGATTTTAGAGTTATGGCCTTACGAATTTGAAGGACCCTCCTATGTTGGCTTGAAGCCCCAAAAGGTCAAAGAAGTCAAAGTGCTTGCAAAGAAGAAATTATTTAAATAATAAAGTGAAGTGACAAAGTCAAAAAGGATTATTTAAATAATAAAGTGAAGTGACAAAATCAAAGAGGATTATTTAAATAATAAAGTGAAGTGACAAAGTCAAAGAGGATTATTTAAAGTGAAGTGACAAAGTCAAGGAGGATTATTTAAATAATAAAATGAAGTGACAAAGTCCAAAAGGATTTTTTAAATAATAAAGTGAAGTGACAAAATCAAAGAGGATTATTTAAATAATAAAGTGAAGTGACAAAACCAAAGAGGATTATTTAAAGTGAAGTGACAAAGTCAAGGCGGATTATTTAAATAATAAAGTGAAGTGACAAAGTCAAAAAAGATTATTTAAATAATAAAGTGAAGTGACAAAATCAAAGAGGATTATTTAAATAATAAAGTGAAGTGACAAAGTCAAGGAGAATTATTTAAATAATAAAGTAAATGGAGAACTTTCTAATTATGGAAAGTGGTTATAAGAAGGTTAACCCTAAAATGAGAAAAATGGGTTAAGTGGTCAAGTGGTTATTGGATACATGGACAAGTAGAAAATTGGGCAAAGTAGGACATAGGTGACTATGTGGACAAAGTGGCTATGTGGACAAAGTGGCCTAAAAGATGCTTCTAAGGAAGCTACTTGGAGACTATAAATAAGAAGCAAGGGTATCTTGTGAAGATCATCTCTTGAGAATAGCTTGAAGAGCATCGCAAAGGGTTGAAGGAAGGTAGAGTGTGTATAGTTGGATGAAGTCATGGAGACTTGAGTGTGAGTTGATGTAAGGTTCTTGAAGTCTGAAGCAAATTCCAGATCTGCATTCCATCAAAACTCTGGTATGGTTACATAGTTGTCTTGATGGATATTCTTGATTATTTTATGGTGAATGCTTAAGGCAATATTGGTATGGTTGTTTTGATATGGTTATGTTGGTTGATTGATAGAGTGAGAAACACTTTTATGATTGAGTACTGATATGATTTCCATAGTATACTGGTTGCTTATACATGACTAAGTAGCATTCATATTGTATGGTTGAGGAGCATGAGTAAGATGTGGGAGAGCATAGATGTGTTGTGATTATTTATGGTTCAGATGGGACATTGAAAGACAGAAGTAGATGGTATTGAAGGCTGCAAAGGATCTGAGTTTTTCATAGAGAGAAAACCCTAAGGCATACGCAGGTTGTAGTACATACACGTTTTGCACTATTGGCAGGTCGCGTACCTGTTGACAAATTGGTATCTGTTGAGGATTGATTCCTCTTCTCAGTTGGTGTTGAGTTGTGTAAGTTGAGTCTTGCATTGTAGAGTTGGTGCTCTTGTGGAGTTGTAAATCTATTCAGTTGTTGTTGATAACCAAGGATTGTAGTCCGTAATAAAAAGAAAATTGTACATACATATTGTGTTCTTTGTGTTCCTTATGGTGATGACTTCTTGATGATATATGTTGTTGTTATATGTTGCTAATATATCTTCACATACAACTGATTATAAATGATAGTAATGAGTGTTGAGTAATTGTTGATTGCTAGCTAATACGTTTTGTGAAGGGAAGTTTGAAAAAGAGCCCTACACTGATTCACCCCCCGCTCTTAGTGTGGTCGGTGTGTCCAACAAGAAGTACTCAAGCACTCTACCCACAATCCTAATGCTAGAGCCACCCAGAATTACTCTATTGTTGAGGATATAGGTCAAACCCCTTGTGCGATGTCAGCTTTGGAGGTACTCCACATGTGTCCTTCACAAAGGAATGCCTTTTTATCTACGTTAGGAGCTATAGATCCCTATGGCTCTAAAGTTATCAAGTTTGACGTCATGGATGTGAAGCTTTTCTTTCCTTACCATGTGGCATTACAAATCCATGTGGGTTACTCAAAGTATACCATTAAAATTATTTTTATTGATGAAGGCGTTGCAACACATGTGATGCCCTTGGTCTGTTGGAAAGACCTCGGCTTTCTGAATATCTCTCAACATCCGACCATGTTGAATGATTTTGACAGTCGTTCTTTCCTTCCTCAAAGTATTCTTACTAACTTCCTGTTCTAGTTAGGTGGGATACGGTGGAGGTGGATGTTGAGGTGGTTGATGCACCCCTCGACTATAACTTGTTACTAGGAAGCAATTGGACTTATCCTATGAAAATGTTGAGCACTCAACACACCCTAAAAATCCTTTATCAAATTTTTACATTTTAGGTACCTGATCTAAAAATGAAGAAGACTTGAAAAGCTTGAATAAATATTGCAAGTGAAATGTTATGTGTTTAAAGAAACCGGATCAATTTGCAACACATAATTAAGTATTACTTATGTAGAAATACACATAGACAGCAGCATAAAAACATTGAACATCATACATAAACACAGCAACTTGATAAAGGAGTTCACCCCACTCCGGGCTACATCTCCTGGTCCAGCTTCCAATGGATCATTAATATTAAATTGCTCAAAGTGCTCAAAAACATGCCTTACAATGATCAAAATGACAAACCGACTGCTTCAATGGTTCCGCAGCGTCCCAAAACCCCTGTCTGGGCTCTTTCGGCACCTGAAACGGTCGAAAAATGAAGAAGATAGCCTCCTTGAAATCTCCCTCTTCAACTTTGTTGTCTCTGGTTCTACAAATCGCACCCTTGTGCTTCAAACCTGGCACACATGCTCATTTAAGCGTAAAAACTCGGCACCGGGTGCAATCGCGCCAACGGTGCAAACCGTAGGACGGTTAAGGCACCTACAGCCCCTAACCGCCTCGGCATTCGGTCATATGGCCATGGGACCAAAATCTGGGCAAAAAAGTGGTTGAACTGTTTAAAACCGTGCAACCAATTGTAACTCCCGCGCAAAGTACAACCGCGCGCACATTTAAACCATTGGTCACAAAACCCACGGGTTACACATATGAACTATGGGTCGTGGTTTCCATTCCCGTGCATACACTTTGATACATATATAAAATGGAATACAATACACGCGCTGAATGTTTGGGTTTTAATATATATGCTATGGTCATATATATATGTTACAAAGAGCCGTGGGTCGGGGCTAAGCCCCGGCCCGACCCCCCATGCCAATATAACACAAATGCAAATTAAATACAATGTTTCCTGCCTTCCTAACAAGGAACAAATGACGGTAAGTTGGCTAGCGGAGTTTCATTAGAGATTTCTACTGTGGGGGAGGTTCGGGGGTCGAACCCCGTGGACTCCCCATGTCATTTTATATATATATATATACAACCATATGAACCAGTCGTATAGGGACACGTGGCACCAATGGGTTGGGCCACGTTTCCACACATTATTGGCTACCATTGACACGTGTCAACACCCGATTGGACAACCACAACCAATACAAATGTGCCACGTCTTCCCTCTGCCACGTCATCATGATGGTACGGCCCTACCACGTGGCCGTACGGACTGGACGGACAGGTACAGTCAGCATCCCAAATTTTTGCCTGTTTGGCTTGGCGGACAGATCGCGATATCTCCTCCATACGGACTCTGTTTGCGAAAGTAAATATACCGCCGGAATCAGGAAGACGAGATGAGTGCAATGGCACTATTTTCGTCGCATTCCAAGCACTTTGAAAATTGAGCAAAATTTGATCCCCTGATCAGTACCACTTGATATTCTACCCTGTCTGATTCGATTTCATTTTGAGAAATGTTTTTTCTTTGCTTATTTTCATGACTCTCATCACCTTTTCAAGTTGCTTGAACTTATGAAACCCCGTGACTAAAAATAAATTAACACCTATCGACAGCCAAACACTTCGCCCAATGCGCTCAGGTTCATCATCGAAAGGAATTAAAAGAAGAAAAAGGAACCACTCGAAAAACCACAGTCATCGAGCACTGATCTCCATTAGCATCGACAAAAGGAAGCTTTGGTTTGCATTAAGTTTTCCGCAAAAAGATATCGTCGATAGCCATTTTCCTTTCGGCGTCGATAAAGGATGGGAAGGGCGAGATGTTAACGAAGAACTAAAAGATATCAGTTATACCCAATCCCCGATGTGATTTATTGGAATCAGGGAAAACCCAAGAGGATCACAACAAACATTTTGACTGTAATAAAGGTTATTCCCGATCGCCGATGAATTATCGGCATCAGGACTTTTTCAAGGGAGCTGATCTGAAATCACTTTGATAGGTTTATTGTCGATCGTCGATCGTGGAAAAAATTCCAGCATCGGCGAGCTAAGTTTTTTTTTAGAACTAATAACTTAAGGAAAGTCTCAAATCCGATTAATACAAGAGAATTAATTCAATGCTCTTCAATGCCATGTGTCTTTACCAGGTAAGAGGGTCATACAGTCTAGTTCTATCCCGAGTCATTCTTGGTTCCCTAGGTCCAAGTCACACCTCTGAGTCAGCTTTGTCGCGTCAGCATTGTACGGAAAGATAAATTGGCGTCGAAGATTTTTGCAGTAGGATATCTATGAAGGCATTTGTAGCATAACCTCAATCCTTGATCCACCCACTGAAAGAGCGACACGACGGGATGTTTTTAGCATTACATACGATAAAATTTTGAGCATTTAAGGAGCTAATTAATACTCGATATTGCATTAGTTGCTACCTCATGCGCCAATCAAAAAGGACATTTAAAATCACCGATAGACCAAATCACCACCCACGCCTCTGCCATCAACCCATGATGAATTTATGTTCTAGAGATTCGGTGGCAGATTTATTAAAAATTCACTCATAACCAGAATTGAATGGTTGATGCGACACAGTAAGATATTTCCTGTTTAAAATCGCTTGAGTCATTGTGAATGAAATCATTTTGTGCATAAGATAATTCTAGAGCATCCGAAGGAACAAGATGAGCAACTCGAAGGCTGTATCGATCCTGTGATTGTCAAAATAACCAGGTTTTAACAAGCTTTAGAGGTATGTATCCGAGTCTGTAAATTCGTTGGCTGGAATTTTTTATATGTGTGTCTTTCAGGTTTTTTACATAGTCCCTCAAATTCTTCTTAATTTGTAGGAACGATGCCACCGAGAAATCCAACCACCAGACGCTCGCCAAGAGCACCAAAGTTGAAAGAACCAGATACGGGTAAAGGTTCTTCTCCGGGAACCACAAGGTAATTGGAGTACATCCCTAGGCCGGAGACTCTTGTCAAGACAACAACAAAGAAGGTTTTTATCCAGCCCCCAGTCTTGGGTGATACAAAGGCAAGCATAGGGTCCAATAAGGCACTCCCACATTGGGGGGATATCTTTAACATGATTAGCTGAGAAGAGTACCTAGAATATGTCCCACACAGTGATCCATACGTAAGGGTGCTCGACGACTAGTTGTTCCCAAACATCTGACGGTCATATCTACATATGGTGGCAAGCAGAACCCCCATTTTTCCCTGCATAGAAGTCCTGAAGTGGCTCATCGACCACACAGAAATGTTTAATCAATGATGAAAATGGTGGGTGTGTTGGAGTGTTCCTCCCAGTAGAATTTCATAAATACTACAAACTTAGAGACCCCAAGGAGCGGCTAAACACGAACTTCGTGGTGAAGTTCTATGAACGCCACGACACCAGGTGGGTGATGGCCTCATGGTGGAGGGAGGACAAGAAGTTTACCAACTGGAGAACTCGTTGGTATGGGAAAACTAACTTAAGGGAGACATACGTCTATTTGATGTCTCTCATCTGCCAATTGTATGGAGAGAAAGATTTCTCTAGGTTTTCAGAGGCATGGATTCCTTTGGCATACACAGTTGCGATCATCGGGTGTAGCTTCAACTAGGGAGAAATAATCTCCAAGCAACTGAGCATATGTGTGTGGTAGGCCTAGGCGTCGAAGGAAGGGGAAGCACCAACTTTCTACATGGATTCATACCTACTCGATGTCATGTGCGACAGAAACATCTTCATCAGCATGAATCTGAGCTGGCATGTTGCAGAGCTCCCCATTTACCATGAATTCATCGCCTGAATTTATTTCATTCTTTCTAAGAAGGAATTCCCAAGGCTATCGAAGGAATCTAAGAAGATGATATCTAAGGTAGGTCATTGGTATTTGGATGAGTGCGCCACCTACATCAGGGTGTTCAAGACCACCAAAGCACCACATCTCCTACCAGCTCATTTCCCAGAACGGCTTGTCATAGGATAGATATGTTATAAAACTATCTTGCAGGGATACAATGCCACCCTGGTCAAGGAAAAGAAATGGTCTTTCATACCCTATGGTTTCCATGTAAGGTTATACTTGGTAAAGGACACCACTCAAGCCAAACAAGAAGGGTTGAGCCAACTCAAATTCAGATTTCTGATGGGCCTATTCCACAAGAATGGTCCAAAGGGCCAAGTCCTACAACATGCTTCACAGGTGTCGTACTGCTAGCCGTATGCTCATGACAAGTTCAAATATGAATTCTTCACAGAGAATAGTTAGGACTAGGACGAGGTGGTGCAAAGGATGGTCGACCCGAAAATGACCATGTTCAAGGCCATGACCATGGATGAACAAGAAGCGACAATAGAGCAGTCGGCTTAAGAGGCCCTTAGAGCTAGGGAAGAAATCAGAGAGGCAGAGGCAATAGAGGTGCAGAACAGAGGACTATTTATGACACCAAAGGCATAGGGAAGGGGACTTCTCCTCATGGAATAGGTGCAATGAGTAATTGATCAGTTGCAGAACAACCCGTACCTAGTGGAAATGACCAGGGTCTCTGTTGACAACCCAATCGAAAGACAGGTAGGTCCAAGTGACCCAGAACCAATACAAATTGAAGAGATCATCGAGTTGGATAACCCTGAAGTTTCAACGCCACATGCCGGATCACTAGGGGATGTTTCATCTCAGCCATAAATAGTGAGGACATCAGGGACAGCAAGTGCACCAAACCCCCTCCATGACTTAATAACAATATATGATGAGGAGGAGAGTTCAGAGGTTTCCTTGGTGACTCTGGTGTAGATCATGGAGGAAAAGGAACCTGAGAAGGCATCTTCCCCAACTCCCGATGCTCAAAATAAAAGCCTTCCACAGAATGACCAGGAGGTCAAAAGTGTCTTAGACACTAAGCTACTCAATGTACTGGGGACCCAAGGGGATAACCCGAAGGACGAGCTAGGGTCAGGCGAACAAGAAGAAGAAGTTCCACACCAGGAAATCAACATCTCAACATTTGATTATCAAGTAAGTATCGAACCTTCCCTTGATGTTTAAATTTCAGTCGGTACTTTACCTCCCGATGAGAAACAACCAGAGGCCAAACTTTTTGAACACAAGGAAGAGGTTCAAGAACCCAGTCTTGAACATATATACATCGTCAGGAGCCTGGGGAACATGCTTACCTGGGGAGATCAACAAATCCCCAAACCCGTGGATGAGGTTGTTGATATACAAGCCATATCCTATTACCGGAAGAGGAAATCCATCGTGAAGAGAACCACAAAAAAGAGGAGGCTTACTCTGGATCGCTCCATCCTCATCACCACAGAGGAAAAATTGATTAGCATGGATCATGCCAAGACATCCGAGCTTATCGGCACAGGGATGCAAATCACAAATGCCACCCTGGATAGAGAGAAAAATGATGAAAAGGATTTGGTCGTTGCGCTGAAGGAGTTGGATCATCTACGTCATTTGGAGAAATATTATCAGGACTCCACATAGGCCACGGTGTTCTTGAGAAGCAATTTCTAGGATGCCTACAGTAAATTCACAAATGACAGACAAATTTTCATTACAAGGATAGTCGATTTCCAATAAGACACCCTCATGGTGCTGGCGACGTGAAAAGATATGGAAAGATGGTATGAGAAAGCTCACCAAGAAATGGAAGGATTGATTACATTAGTGCAGTTCAGTAGGGCCAAGAAGTCGAAGAGCACGACATTCGAGTACTAATGGATAGCAGCATCGACCGCATAAAGAAGTCAGTCGAATACTGGGTGAAAATGGCCTAAGAACCTCATCAGGAAATCCAAGAGAAATGGGTTGAGTGTGAAAAGAGTTGGATCAAGATCAACTGGGCGATGAGAAACATCGACCTTCTAGAATTCGACACACCTAATGACTTTGTCGACTTGCATGACATAGTCAAATTACATGACGAACAAGACTCATCATGGGCTGCAAAGATATAAAAGGTGGTGAACATGACGTCGGGTCAAGTACAATAGTTCATGGAACACCTGATCAAGGCTCGGACAGTGTTGCAGTAGTTAAGTGCTAGAATAGTCAAGTATCGGGCATGGGCAGTGGAGATAAAGGAGACCCTTTCGGCCACAATGGACCAACACAGATTCACGTATGCCAACACATGTGAGGATCTCTTCGTCAAATTGTCGGAGTACGAGAAGAGTCATCCACTTAAATGAAACCATTTGATGACTCTTAGAATATTGAGAGATGAAAGCTCCATGTGACGATGTTTTTTTTTACTTAGCTTGCACTTTTGATGGTTATTTTTAGTTAATAATATGTTATAAATATGAGGATCGACCTGTTACAAAAGGTCGATGGTTTTTGAAAATACCCTCATTTTTGGATTGTAAAGAACTATTTTGTAGCTACCTTAATTGATGAGTCTTGTTTAGGACCAGAGACAAAGATTTTATGTTTTTCATCAAAAGCGTGTGTGATTGGATCTGAAGAAGAATTATTTTTGAGTTTATCTCATGAATGGATGATGTAATGAGTAAGAGCCTTTGAATTTGTTGATAAGTTATCTAATTCAATATTTTTATAGTTCTTGTCTCTAATGATGAAAATTAAATCGTCGTGTTAATATGTGATTGATGATTAGAGTTAAGGAAACTATTTTTCTTACCATCATTTATTGCATGTATGATTTCTTCTGATAATCTTATCTTAGTCAATAATTGGAACACCAGCAAGTTAATGTATTAGTACTAGGCTTATTGTAGGTGTAAGAAGTATTGTCTACATTCTTGAGCATGTGGGTTACCCCAAGCTCGGCCTTCTTCAGTAATTAAGCTTCCCCCCTTTGTTACCCAGCTGGTTTATACCATCATTTTATCTTGCATCAACCCCACCTATAAGAGAAAATACAAAAAAAAGAGAACATTTGAACTAAAGGAGGATCTTTCACAAGAAGACATCTTTTGAATCATTACATAAAGCCCATCAATTAATTGTCTGGATCGCAAGATCTGGAGAACCATTCCACCATTAAATGTTACAGAGTCTAATTGCGCCTCGGTGGTGGGTTTGGTTCCTACTTTTGAGCTAAAGGGATTTAGGACCCCTCAACAGAATTAGCACTAGAAGGAGGGACGAAGAATGAATGGGTGACAATATTTTTGACATAATATTTCACACAACTTGTATATTGAAAACAAACCACATGCATGGCTAGTCATTCCCAAGACAACCCACACACCCTGAGTACTCCTGAAATGAGTAACTCACCCCAGCAAGAGGAAGAACATATATTCCCTGAAATACCTTATGCTCTTCCTCGTGAGGATTTGAACCAGTTCAGAATAATCACAAGATATTATGCCCGACAAATTGGAGCACTGCCCTTAGCTCCATTACTTCCTCGTAGAAAACAAGTAAGCAGACCAATGGTCAACACCCCCGACCAAGTTTTTGTGCACACATTAGAATACTTGATATATTTATCCCTCCCTGAAATCTAACATCATATTTATCTAATCCCCAAAACACCAGTCGGCAACTACTCCGAGCCCGACGAATTTCCTGACGAAGAAGGGTTTAACTCATAACGCTCAGTTTCGGGATCGAACAACATGCAAGATAGCAATGATCATAATGAAGAAAGGGGAAACCCACCTCATAATAATAAACCTTGGTTGGCCAGAGATACTCTGGCCATCCCTGGATGAGTACATAACCTTCCCCGAAATCCAAAAAAGTTAATCCCTAAATTTGACCCTGAAACCTCGGGATTTCCTAAATACCTATGGACGAGCAAAATTGATCGTCCGTCAACTGGAAGAACGAGTCTGGTCCGAGATTGTCTAAGTAACCCAAACCATTTGGTGTAACTCGTTCTGATGGGTTTAATGGCTTTGTTAGCCAATCTAAAATTAAAAGAAAATGAAAAGAAAGGAATAACTAACTAATGCTAACAACTATAATATATATATATATATATACTTTGATGTAACTATTTTTAATTGTGTTTAGGCAGAACAAGAAAACATAAAAAATCCCATTTATGAACAGCATTTACAGGTTGTGAATTTTACTAGAAACTCACGAAATCAATGTGAAAATAATTTCTTTTGAGAAGTAGATAAAGAAATCACATTCAAAATATTTTTTGTTTTCTCTATGTAAATCTAGCAAATCATAAATTAACTAGACTATGAAACTTAGATGTACAGATAGTCAAAAGCTGATCTAAACTTTTAGTTTCACTATGCATCATTGACAGAAATTAGAAACATAAAGGAGCTAACTTGATGTTAGTTTGTGAAATGTATCTGGGATTCTATGTGAATAAGAAGCATCTAGCCACCACACCTATGAGATAAATCTGCAATAGACTTATAGTGCAAATGTTCTGAATAAATTCATAACATGTCCTGGTAACTGAAATTTAATAACAGAATAGGTAATATAAATAAACCCTGTGATATTATGATCGCAAGTGATTACAGTAAGATAAATCTGAGTGTAACACATTGCATTTCATTATTCAACTAAAAATCAAAGAGAAATCATGTCATTCGAATTAAAGAAATGGTCACAGTGTCAATATCTAGAGCAACAAATTATGGACGATATTTATAACATGAGTATCCCAAACATAATAGATCATTGAGTCTAAAGCTACAAGATCTATTAATATACCAGGATTAACAAAACATCAATGAAAACACCATTCACAAAAGGCTAAATCCAAAATGCTTATGCGCTATTTCATTTAATCTTGGAATCATTCATCCATCTTTTGCTCTAGGCCAAGATGATTGTCAATTACAAAATGCATGGTTTTTAAAGTGTCTTTGGGAAATCTAATCTCCCTATCTCTGAGGATAAGATGATATCCCATAAGATCAAAACATTACAAATATAGGATTCAAGCAATAGGATAAATCGAGAAGAGTGCTTGTACTGGTCCCCAACACTCTCTCTCGGTGGGGTTATGCGAGTCAAGGGGGAAATATTAGTAGTGGAAAGTCCTCAGGGTGACACCACTATCTAAGTTGCTTCGATTCTAATACATATGTCTCATGTTCCCTTCCCATTCACATAATCCCTCTCCCATGATCGTTCTGCCCAACCACCAAGCGCGAAGTGGTAGCCCTAGTTTCTTTTCCTAGGTTACCTTCCTAGGTGACTGTAGTGGTGGCATTGTTAGTACCTGAAACAGACATACAACAAACAATTTTGGCTCCTTAGGAGGGTACTTGATTGTGTCTAGCACTTGCACCTATGGAAGTCCATTATGAAGTAGTTGTGCATAACTATCTCTCATTTCTTCATTGAAGACCTCATCTCATGTCTTCGGAAGATCCTTACTTCCTTTCTCCTTGTCATATGGGAGTCATTTTCTTGCTCTTATATTTAGGGATATGGTAGTGTGTGCTCTTTTATTTAGCATAACCTAGGTTGTTTTTTGTGTATATGGCAACAGTTCTAGAGCCTGCCAATCAAGGAACCCATTTACATGGGGATACTCGTCCTTTTCCTACTTTTGGAAATATTGGTCCTCCTTACATTGCTAAATTGAGTCTTCCCGGTTTCACTATAGGGTTACTAGTATGGTTGTTTTTCACTCTGGTGATCCTGAATGCTCTTGGTGCTTCGATTGCAAACCCTCCACCCTAATAACATTAACCTCATGTTGACCCTTTGCCTTCTTCACCTGTCACGTGTTCTTCCATTTATTCTTCCTCGCATGGTGAAAGTATTAATGTTAGTAACCAGGAATATAAGAAGAAGAAGAAAAGGAAGATTAAGAAGAAGAAAAATAATCAAGGGGGAAATGAACTAGCTACTATTAGTCATGTTGGGAGTGTTCACGATATTGACAATCCTAGCAACACGCGTTGCAAGCCCAAATTCCCTTCTAGGCTTTGTAAGGGTGGCCACCTTCTTAAGGATTTCCCTGGTCTTCCCAAGGTCTTAGAAGTGTGGTCCACATGTTCCCAACAACCTGTGTCTCCAATCTCTAGACATCATGTTGATGACAAACCATCAACCAATGATCATATGGTTAGGGGTAAAAAAGAGTAAGGTCAAGATTCATTGTTGGTTGATGAAAATGAAATATGGGGGTCCTTTGTTTCAAGTTTTCAATGGTATCGATCCTTGGACCTATGAGTTTGGCCCACTTCCTAACCCTGCAAATTCGTTTCCAATTAAAAATAACAACTAAAAGGATGAGTGATCATATTTCAATCGCGTTTATCCATCAACGTTTTAACAATATGATACATTTCTACCATCAATCCTTCTTGTGATCGATGGTCACGAGCTCATTGTTCTCCACATAGAACACACACACACACACACATCAACTCGTGAATTTGATCACATAGAAACATGATTTATTAATTCAATCACTTTGTCATTACACAATCAAGTGTCTACTCTCAACGGGCCTAGTCTTCACTCAAATGGTCGCCTCATTACATATGAAAATTTTCGATTTATAGAGAAAATTATTACATCATTTTTTATCACCTCGGATCCTCGATCTTCTGTTAAGATCTCTTCATCATTCCTAATATCCCTATAGGATCTTGAAATCTGCTAATGAGGTATATTTGTGTGTATTACATGGCACTTCAAAGTCTCAACTTGAAATTCTTCTATAATTTCAAGTGCGTGTTCATGAGGATATCGTCCTCTTACAATGACATGGACCTTCTAGAAGTCAAAATTCAGTTTTGATTAAGGGTGATTCGATGCTCCTACATCATTCTCCCAAGGTACTAATTTTTTTATGGCCTCCTAGCCATATGAATTTGGTATTCTCGTAATTTTTTCTTGATAGTTCTACCCAACACTCCTTTTATTGGAACTACAATCTCCCGAAAACAACTCTTCCCACAATCGCAACTGTGGATTTGTCCAACAAATTCTACCCAACCACAACTGAAAGTTGTTCTACTGCTACCTGCACAATCACAAAGAAAACAATTTCTCACCAGATCTCAACAACTTGTACCTTCATTTGTTTCTCCTTCGTAGAAAGAATCTTTGTGCTCTGATACCACTTGATGAAAAAGAAATCTGGGGGTCCTTCGTTTCAAGTTTTCAATGGTCTCGATCCATGGACCTATGGGTTTGGCCCACTTCTTAACCCTAGAAAATCCATTTCCAATTAAAAATAACAACTGAAAGGATGAGTGACTGAATTTAAATCTCGTTCATCCATCAACATTTTAACACCACGATACATTTCTGCCATCGATCCTTATTGTGATTGATGGTCACAAGCCCATCAATCATCACATAGAAAATACACACACACACACATCAACTCATGAATTCAATCCCATGGGCATTGGGATTTGGAAAAAGTGCCAAGAAAGCAAGAACTGCGGTGTACGTTGATTTGTGAATGGAGATCGACAGTGGGGAATCATTGTGGAGCGAGGAGCTAAAATTAGTGAATGTGTTAGTTCACGGCCCGCTATTCACCAACGTCATTGATCTCGTTAGGAAGGGGGATCAACGACCACGATTATATCGATTTGGGCCTGCACTTTTCTGATTGTGGAGATAGAGCTCTCTGATAAAGAGTGAGCACGTTGGCACCCCGCAATCACTATGAATCGTCGATCGATGAACAAATAGGTAATGATCAGATCATGACCATGAAAAAACTGAGGGTGATAATAGGGCTTGTGTTTTATTTAGTTGGAGACCAGTAAGGTCTCAAGGGGCTAATCCAGCTCAAAGATTTTGTTATCCTTGACCGGGAGGTCGCGCAACCCCAAGGGAGAGTAAAGGGGGGTCTGCATCAGTGAGTCAATTCTCTTGCATCACTAGTTATGCAAGAAAATTCACCACACTTACCTATGGGCTCGTATGGATGAAGCTTCAAAATTGTTGGAAGACATGGTTGTTTCTCAGCAACAACCTCCAACTGCTTCCCATGAGTCATATCCCGACCCACCATTGGTTGATGAAGTGGTTGGTTTGATTCAGTCCTCGGTTGATCCCACTCTTCCCTTGAAGAGTGAAGTGGATACCGCTCAGTTTTTTCTTGTCACTTCATATTTCTCCAGACAATGGGGTATTTTACCCATTTCAATGGAACCCCCTCCAAGTACTGAAGTCATTTCCTTTGATTGGAATAGTCTAACGAAGTATCGCCTTCCTTCCTACCTGCATTTCCAAATCACCGTGAAGGTTTACAATTGGTTCATACCTTGCACTATTATATACAAATATTCTTCTGTTAGTATTCTATCCTCAACCACTTGGCAAGTTATTGGTTCCCCTCAGCTTGTGTCGGTGACCCATCATTTGTTGGATTTTAATAGAAGATCTAATGAACCTTTAGGAAACCTTCCTCAGTTTTTCATCACCTTAGGAGGGAAAAATATTTGTGTCGATGTTATGGTAGTCCAAGGCCCCTTGGACTTTAATTTACTCCTTGGGTGAGACTATGTTTATAATATGAACATTGTTGTCTCCACACTCTTTCGAGTGATGCATTTCCATCATAATGGAAACATTGTGACCATTGACCAGCTTTTGTTCGTTGGTACTTATCTGCCTGTCGAATATTCAACTCCCTTGAATGTTCCTTATATGAAAGTGGTATCCCCCCGCCACAAGTTAATTATGTGGCATTGTGTCGCATGTGTTCAATTGTTAATGAGAAGGAGCCTCTCACTGAATGCTCAACATCTTTAGAAATAGATCCGCTAGTTGACATGGTAAACCATTCAATGGGGGTTTTGGAGCCTAATATTCCTCTCATTGCCCCTATTGAGTCCCTTGACATGTATTCCTTCCAATGCATTGTTCTTCATTCTGATGAAGACCTCTTGGAAGCCATGGTAGAGTGTATAATTCTTTTCATGTGTCAAGCTCATTCAAAAATGAAAGAGATGAATATGAGCATAGTTCATTTTTTATTTCAAGCTCGTTAAAAAATGAAACAGATGAGCATAATTCATTGTTTGTGTCAATCTCATTAAAAAATGAAATAGACCCACATGAGCATAGTTCTCTTTCTAGGTCAAGCTCGTTAAAAAATGAAACAGAGAACTATGAGCATAGTTCGCTTCATGAGTCAAGCTCGTTAAAAAAATGAAATAGATACCCATGAGAATAGTTCATTTTGTGTGTCAAGCTCATTAAAAAAGGAAACAGATACACATGAGCATAGTTCATTGTCTGTATCAAGGTCGTTAAAAAAATGAAACAAACCCCCCTCTAATTGAGTCTAGTCTTCTTCTAGATATAGTACTTGAAATTGTGTTTCCTTCACCTGTGTCAGATGATCCTCTTTCTTCCTCCCTCTCTAGTGAAACTACTACTATCAATATCCAGAAGTCTGATTAGGTGCAAAAGAAGAGTCGATAGGTGAAATGAAGCTTAGAGGGCATGTCTCCAGCCTCTCGACATCATGTTGGAGTTAAGCCACTAGATTTTTCCGATCATGATGGGGGAAAAGTACCAAAATTTGGACATCATGCTGAGAAGAAAACTTGTTAATTGGTATCACCCAAGAATAGCTCATTTTTTGTTTCAAGCTCATTTAAAAATGAAACCAAAACCCTGAGAAAAGTTTCTTTTGATTGTTTCAAGATCACGTAAAAATGAAACCAACCCCTAGCAAAGTTTCATTTTTGGCTTCAAGCTCGTGTAAAAATGAAACCAACCCTAAGCAAAGTTTTATCCTCTATTTCAAGCTTGTGTAAAAATGAAACCAACCCCAAGCACAATTTTATCCTCTATTTCAAGCTCGTGTAAAAATGAAACCAACCTCTAGCATATTTTTATTCTTTGTTTCAAGCTCGTGTAAAAATGAAACCAACCTCGAGCATAGTTTTACCCTTTGTTTCAAGCTTGTGTAAAAATGAAACCAACCCTAAGGACAGTTTTATCCTCTATTTCAAGATCGTGTAAAAATGAAACCAACCCCAAGCATAGTTTCGTTCTTTGCTTCAAGCTCATGTAAAAATGAAGCAGACACCCCGAGCATATTTTCACTCTTTGTTTCAAGCTTGTGTAAAAATGAAGCAGACACTTCAAGCATAGTTTCATTCTTTGTTTCAAGCTCATTAAAAAATGAACTATTTGGAGTCTCATTTAAGCTCTTTTCAAACTCTCTAAACATGAAAATATTGTCGAGCGAACTTGTTTCCTTTCACACTCGTTAAAAGGATTTGAAAGGGTGTCTATTCGATGTAAGTTTAACCATTTTCAGATCGGATGGACTAATTATGAAAAAGGAATACTCTAGTCAACCACGACTAGAAGAGTTATCCCTTGTATTGTTTTTTACTTTTTCGGGCTCGGGAGACTAAATTTATGAAAAAGAATAATCCTAGAGTCTTCTTTAAGTTCTTTTCAGACTCTCAAAACATGAAAAGATTGTGAGTTTATCTTCTCTAGGCTCATAAAATTATACAGTGAAGGACCCATATGGGACCGAACCCCTCCTTCTTCAGTTTTCTTAAACATGTGATGAGGGACTCATCAAAGATGATCTATATTGAGCATTTGTTATCCTCCTCAAGCTCGTTAAAAAACAAAGAGGTACTCACCACCCATGGTGGGGGGGGATTTTAAGGGAAGTGGGTCAAGTTTTGGAAAGCATTATGGCAGTTGTTTGTTGTTTCCCTTGAACATGGCACATGTTTGTGTCTCGTCTTATAGTTGGGTAATATGCTTATCTCTAGGTCATACCAATCCTATGAGTCCTTATACTCCTTCGACTCTCCTGAAGAGTGCCCCGGTGATCGTCGCACTATGTTTTGGTCTATCTCTCAATTGAGTCAATGTTGCCAAGTCATTTGTCGTGCCTCACAATGTACAAGGGAAGTTTCACTTCAAACCAACCACTCTACACTATTACCATTTTCCACCTTGTGTCAATCCATACTCATTTAATCTATCATCTTACATCACTTTCCTATGTTTGTTTCGTGTCAATGGTGGGGGAAACATCATGGCCCTCCTTCGACGAGTTTGTTCCTATCGACTTCAACACATTATCTGGGAATTAGACTTAGAAACCACCTAGTACATAGGAACCTGCATGCCTCAATGGCAGGCCTCCTCACCTTTGATAGTAGGTTTACATAATTGGCCTCTGATCGAATGATTCCACAAATGTTCGACTTCAGCTTATTTGTTCACATTCATTGGAATGTACTAGGGTACCTTGGGAGTCATTATCATCATTAGTGATTTCCTTCGCACTTGTTAACAATATGCATCAATGACCACTAATCAAGTGGTTTCTACCATCTTCAACATCAGGAAATCTATTCACATGGTTAGATTCGTACCATTTCAGAATCGAGATGAAAACCCTAGGAACCCTTAGGTGCTCACCTTTGTTACGTGCCTTCCCCAGGTTGTGATGGAGATTATTTGAGAACTTAGAAGATTCCAGTATGGTCATCATGCTGGAAACCTCATTGTTGTGTATATTGTCACATAGATCCACTTTGCATTGGTCTATGGCTATGTTTTTATCACATCGTATCTCTGTTGTGTATTCTTTTGTTTCTATGACCTAATTGAGTCATGGAGATATGGATCCATGTTGTATTTTTAGTGGCAATATCCTTAGTCATTACTTTCATGGATCTGTAGTGTATTGGTCTGCGACCATGCTCTGAGTCAAGTGTATTCCGAGCATGGGTATGCCTACCTCGGTGATGATAAGTATATATTATTTGATGTTTGTTTGCAACTTCCGCTTGACTCTCTTGTTCCAATGCCCTTTGCACACATATTTTTAAAGTGTTTCGTCCATCAACTTTTCTTCTGACCTCAGACTTTAGGGGGCATCTGTTACACACATATTTGTCACACTTAAGTGAGGGAGTGTTTTTCATGATCCCTAGACATGTTGGGGGAGAAATTTATCATATGAAGGTCAAAATACTATGTGCACATGTATTATTCATTTTCATTGAAAAAAATAAATTAATTTAGTGTGAGAATCCACCTCACATCTAGTTTCCTAATCTCAAGGAGAAGTTGAGAGTCTCATGGATGGTTGAGAGATTTTCTCAACCCAATATCCTAATTTGATGGATCTTCAGAGATATTTTCTCCCTAAAATCCTTGAGATATATTTTCTCCCTAAAAATCTTGGAGATCCCAATTTAGTGGATCTAGTGAGTGATCTTCTCCTTGGAATGTTAAGTTAGTTCTTAATTAGAAAATTATTTAAATTCCTTATGTGAGAGCTTAGAGAGAGGGAACTTGGGAATATCATACCTTTGATCTTGTGACATTCAAGAGAGAGGGGTATTTCATAGCAGCATACCTATCGACTGGTAATACACAAAGGAGTTGGAAAGGAGAGCTTGGAGGAATTGTTGCAACATCGTCATTGAGGTTGTAAATCTTCCATTTATTTCCACTTTTAATATATAACTAGGTTTATTTCTCTTAATGTCTACATTGTTCATTTCATGAATGTTTATCTTTTTCTTGTTTAATTCCAGCATAGATAAATCTCCTTTTGTCTAACGATATATAGTAGCAGAAGAGGATTGTCTCCTCTCTTGCAGGAGGGATACTTCTATACTCGAAGCTTGGAGATCAAGCTCAACAGTTGGAGTAACAAGGACAACCTACAGGAAAGAGGTAAGCCTTCTATATTTTCCTCTTTCTCTCTCTCTTATGATTTCATTAATGAACACATAAATTAGTCTTGAGGGGAAGTTAGTGTCCATTTGTTTTCCTTCTATCTTGGATCAAAGGAAACCCGATCCAAGTGGGATTTCACCTGTCCACAGGGGGAACTCACCACAACAATGACAAGATCACAATTCAAACTATTTTACCCGAGATTAATGAAGAAGAGAAAATTATACTAGAACTAGAAACAATACTTGAAACTGGTATTAAGAACCTGTGAGATCGAACAATTATTGAGTACCTCAGCAAGTGGAAGAACCTACCAGTAGAAGAGGTGACATGAGAAGATGATTTCTTCATGCAGAAACATCCTCAACTAATCAAATGTTGAGGGCACCACATTTTTGAATGGGAGGGGTATGTTAATCCATTGATAAAGCCCTATGTTAAGCCCTAGATAAATCCCTATATATTGAGTTATTACATTTCTATTGTTATATTAGTGTTGTCGGCTAGAACCTCTAATTATAATTGTATCCTTTGTCTCATATATATAAACCAAGGAGACCTAGTCTTAGAATCATCTCATCTTATACATTTATTCTATTGTAAAAGGAGGTTTCCCCCTCGAAGAGCCTTATATTTCAGTCTTATGTTTATTTTTCATGGCATGGAGTTACTTTTCTCTCTAATTTCAAGCTATTTTGGTGTGTGTTGCCTAACATAGAGACCTTTTTTTAGTGCTACCAAGGCAAAAATTGTGCTCTTCCTTTGGAAACTCTCCATACTCATTTTCCTGAGTTAGGGAACAATATATGCATTTTTTATTAGGATGAGGACTAAAGCTATTTTCTCAAGCTTGACACTTATTTCTTCAACATTGAAGGAGAATTAATCTCCATCAAGTAACCTGAGCCTCCATTGCTTGCTAGTTATTTGCTTGAAGGAGATTGGTGACCGATGAAAAGGTTGATGCACTATTTTTCAAGCCATGGAGGTAAAAACCATAAGTAAATCAAACATGACTCCAAGTGCAAGAACACAGGTAAGAATTGAATGGAAAAGACTACACATTGCATTCATACTATGTTTTTCATGTTAGTAGTTAAAGGTGAAACTAGATAGTTTTTTTCCCATACCCATATTGTTGTTTTTATTTTTCTTTCTCATGAGAATTTGGGTGAGAAATCATGATTTCCCCGAGCCTCTACATGTTTTTTTTTTTTTATATTCCATCACTTTGAGTGTTCAATCTCCGTACTTATTTGTTTGTTTGCAAGTGATTTAGTAGAGCCTAAGTTGTGTGGGGCAAGCCCATGTTTCTTTCCTCTTAACCTTGCCATACATAATGGACAAACGTTGGTCAAACCCATAAACTTTTGGATTGTTTTGGGTGTTAATTTTGATCCCATGGGCTTGTATCTCATTTCAAATTCCTCTTTCATCACCGTAATTCACCCATGGGAATTTTCGACCTTGTAAATTTGTGTTGGCACCCCATTCCTATGTTACATTTTGGTAGTTTCTTAGTATGATATATTGAGCAAGATATTTCTTATTTTATAGCTATGGTAAGCTCTAAAAGAGTTTTATGGACTACATTTTACTTTTTTTTAAACTCATGGTGGAACGTGCTCTTGAAAACATTTGTTGCGGGCCATGACAGGAGTTTGATTACATGCATATGGGTTTTCTTTTAAAAAAATCATGTTGACTTCATATATGTGCATGCTTTGATGATGGTTTGATGGCATTCTTGCTTGAGCAATAGTATAAAAGTATAGTATTTATTTTCTATCTTTTGAGACATTATATATAGGTTACCCCTTATGTTTGAAAACATATGAATGCTAGGAAATATGTTGGAAGTATTATTGTCTTGATACTTGAGTAGTGAATGATAAATTGCATGCCCATGATAGCATGATTTATTTTGTTTTATACTTATGAAGTCATGTTTACACATATATATATGTTCCCATTATTGTTTGGAGGGTTGCATGGAAACATGGGAGTTTATAAGCATTTGTGTCCTGAACTAGTGAAGAGCTATATATGCACATTATTGGTTTCTATCCTTGCACAAAAATTATGATACACATGTGCATGTGTTATTGGACTTATCAGTAAATGCGGACATAAATAGATCTCCCTAGATCCACCTAGATCTAGAACAAAACAGAACAAAATATGACGCTTTCCCTAAGCTCTAATGATTGAGTTTACTATTTAACAAGAGATGAGCAAAATATTGTTTAAGTATTGCTTCATCTTGTCGTTGTTGTCCTAGTTTCACTCCAGTGCTCCTGTGATATTGGATCTGCAAGGGAACACAAGCCAACCAAAGTGAAAGAAATATAGCACACTCGAAGAGAACCTATGTGTATGATCAAGGAATCATACAATAAAATGAGATAAATTTTATGGGAAAGAAACATATCACTGTATTATATTAAAGTGAAAGTGGAGAGTAAAACCAAAGCCTTGATGTTGCAAGGTCCCCTTCCGATGACCCTTTTCTCCAACACACACACTTGCTCCAATCTTGAATGAAGAAGATCCACAATGACTTGATAAATTGAAATGAAGCTCTCAAGAATGACCCAATGTAGAATTCTCCATACAATCTTAGCCTTATTCAAACTTCATTAATCTTCATTAACCTTCATTAACCTTAGCCTTTTCCATGAGAAATACCTCTTTATATAGGGGAAATAGAGATGGTTAAAGATATTAGGATGATCTCACAAAATCATAGAAGCGAGTAGGATACCAACCATACAGATGCCACCTCACCTTCTAGAAGATCTCCTTCTATAACTTTCATGAAGGTCGACCTTTTCTTAACCTTTTGACATTGTTGCACCCTAGTTGTAGAGCAGCCTGCAGAGACGTTGCAAACTAGTTTTAGGGAAGAGTGCAACGACCAAGCATCGTTGCACCCTGCTTATGGTGCAGCCTATGACGACCTTCCTTAATAGGGTTTTTTGGAAGAGAAATCCAGTCACTTTCATCATGGAGAAAGTCTCTTTTTGGGAACATGAACACATGTTGTCAATGGATCACTATGATTAAAAAAGTAATGTGTAATAGAATTCCCCCAAAATTATGAGGCTAGAACTCATTACAGCCAAAATACTTTGTAGAATGTGTGTGTCGGAAACAAAGAGGGCACCAGTCGGGAACCTGCAAACAGTCAAGCATCAACATAATAATATACCATTCTTCGAGGTAGGCATTCCCATGCTAAGATTACAAAGTGTTAAATGAGTCATGGCCACTAAACATACATTGTTGATCTGTGTCAAGGTGAATCGACATAGCCACCCATAATACACTATGGATCTATGCTCTAAAATGACTCAAATTCGGACATAGCCATGAGACATACAAAGTGGATCTATGTGTAAATAAAAATCATGAATAATCCATCGCAACCTGGACCAGAATGGTATGACCCAGGGTCTTCATTTCCATCTTTCCTAAGTATGAATCTAACCATGCGATTACAGGTGTCGAAGTCGAACATGGTATAAACCACTTGATTACTGGTCAATGATGAGAATCGTTAGCAAGTGCGAGGGAAATCACCATTGATGTCAATGAATCCCAAGGTACCCTAGTACAATCCCATGAGTGTGAATAAAGGAGTCGAAGTTGAACACTCAAGGGAATATTCCAATCAAGGGCCAATGATGTGAACCCACTGTCGAAAGCGAAGAAACATGTCATTGAGGCATGCAGGCTCTAAGGCACTGAATGATTTCTAAGTCTTGTTCACGGATGATGAGATGAAGTCGACAGGAAAAGACTCGTCACAGGAGGGCGTTGATGTATCCCCCATCAATGACACGAAATAAGTAACAGATTTGAGATAGATCGGAGCATGAAGTGATTCGAAACTGACACAGAGAAGGCCAACATGGTAGAAAATTTATAACTGCAGATGGTCGACTCGATATGAGGCTTATTAAGGCTGGACTTCTCTTGAACATATGAACGACACGACAATGGTCTTAGCAAAATCGACTAAAGGAGGACCCAACATATGAACATGTGTATGGTTAAATGAAAGACGAATGGATTTCCCAACCCAGATACAATGACGAAAGGGGGTGTCATGTTCAAGAGAAACTATTACTGCCACTAACATGGATACAGAGACACATTTCTTTCCCAAATTTCCCCCCACCATTTCTGGCAAGTACCTCTTTATTTTTATGCAAGCTTGAGGAGGATAGCATATGCTTGTTGATGTAAGCTCATCCTTTGGATGAGTCCCTCAGAGTATGTGTAACGAACCCTAAGAAGGAGTGGTTCAGTCCCATATGGGTCTTTCGATGTTTGTTTAACGAGTCCAAAGAGAGAAAAATCGGGGGTTTTCCATGTTTAAAGAGTCTAAAAAACACTTAAATAGGACTCCACAAGTTCCTTTTTCGTAAGTTAATCTGATGAGACCGAAAAAGTGATAATATACCGCCCATCAAATGCTTTCTTCAAATACTTTTACGAGCGTGAAGAGAACAAGGTCGCTCGGGAATCTTTTCATTTTTACAGAGCGTGAAAAGAGCTTAAAGGATACTCCATGGGTTTTGTTTTTCGTGTTACCATTACAAGTACAAAAAGACGACAAAAGTATACTTGGTTACATTCTCATTGATTTACAAGCACAAGAAGGGACAAAAACTAAGCTTGGATGTTTTCTTGAAAAACTCTAAAAGGATCTGTACATGTGACAAATGTATAAAAGAAAATCAAAATATGTATCCTTGTTCAATACTTCACTCCTAGGTTTTTCATCTGCAAAAAACCAAACACTTGTTGTGTCGTTAAAACATTAGGGTTTAGGTGGAAAATATAAAATATAAAAAATAGCAATGAAAAAGGTAATAAGAATGGGTATTTTTACCATTTCATTGTTACTCCACCCAAACTTTGTTCCAAAACCCCGATTTTACCTCAAGTTTCCACTACGGATTGTCGGAGGCACAGTTGATCATTTGGCGAATGATCTCTGCAAGACAGGTAATTTTCATCTCCTTCATCTTTTCATGGATTCATTTTTTCTTTTCATTGGTTAGAGATGGCCTTTTAGGTTGCATTTTCAAGGGTACTCGCGCGTGAAGGTCGTCGCAGGCAACCTTTAAGCTACAGTGCGACAACTCCACACTGTACGGGCATGTTAGCCTGTGACATGCGCAAAACAAAAAAATGTCTTTAGATGTTTCTGCCAATAAAAAGTTTCCAGGAGAGAGATGAAGATGTTAATCCCTCTTTTATATTCCATTTCAAGTTTTCTATAGTAAGGATGTTGCAATGGCGAGAGAGAAAGCATGAGGATGAAGATTACTTTGTCAAGAATGACCCAGGAATGATAAATTCCCTCCAGCAATGTGGACTGCTAAAATTCTTCAAGATCCAGGGCATGAGGGCCCAGTTAAGGTTGCTTGAATACTTAGTTCACATGTGGGATGTGGACCAGCATGTATTCTGTGTGGGGGCTCACATTCTTGCGATAGATATCGAGGATATCTACTTCTTGATTAGGTTGTCTCACTGTGGGGCTCGAGTTACACTGACAGGTAGCAGGGGAGGTGGCGAACCTATGAGCCACTATATCAGTGCACATTGTGTGCCTGGTACTCAAAAGCATAGTGGCAAAGTCGCTATAATAGATTTATGTGACTTACCTCTATGGACTATCCTCTACACGATCACACGCATCGTGGGGAGTGCAGCTCCCCATATTGCTCTTCAGAGTTATTTCCAGTATGCGCTGGAATGTAGGGAGCCTCAAGTTTTCAACCGGAGTGACGAGGTTCTCAGAAGGATGAAAAAATAGTTGACCGAGTGCAGGAGAGGTGACCTGAAACAATTCAGATACAGGTCGATTTTGGTGTCCTTCTTCCTGGAGAGGGTTCCAAACTTGCGCCTATAGGTAGAGTGGGGTATACCTACCCCACAAGATCAAAGAATGAAGAGGTGGGTCGACCTCATGGCACAGCATGTGACTGGTCCTATCATCAGGTATAAAAAAAAAATCTTTGATTGGTTGAGGACCCAAATGCTTATGGTAGATGACTACGCATATGTCAGCTTAGAATTCCAAGGTGATCCAAACTTCATTCTTCCTGAAGGTTCTCAATGGGGGAACATAGGTAATAAGTACATTTTTTTTATATAATGTTTTTATGTTCTTTATCCAATGACTAATCAAAAAATCTCTTTGATGATGCAGATGTGGGACCTCATCGACCTCTAGGTTCATCCCCTATTTAGAGTCAAGGGGAGAGATTCAAGGTAGCATGATTAGCCGTTGTTGACTACGAGGCTATAGAAAAAAAACTTGGAGGGGTTGACGATGGACGTCTTAGATGCCTCTATTGATGATATATCGAGGTGTTATCAGTGCCACACAGTGGGTGTATCTGCTTCCATCGGTCGAATGCTTTATAGAGTAGCACAGGCAGTCGAATGTTATAGCGAGCAACATCCTTGATGCTATATTTGTATATGAAGCCATGTGCTTCACATTTTTGATATTTTGGTCTTCGGACAAAAACATTTTTTGTAAAACTTTTATCGTTATATATATATGAGGCTTCTAACAGCTTACTTGTTGTATATACAAAGTGTGATTGGATTTTATAAATTTCTCAAATGTTTGTCTAACACATAATTAGCCAATGCATTTGTTAATGTATTTAGACATCTAGGAATGTGTTGATATTCAATGTAATCAAAATGACATTCCAAGAGGTAGATTCGTAAATATACCCTTAATAGCATAGGACTTTGAATGGGGTAGACGTTACTCAACTGTAAGACTATTAACTGTGAATCGAGGCATACAATAAGATGACGGATTCCAAGAGACACAACATCCGTCAATAATTCGATGACTACACTGTATTCTACAATAATGTTAGCTTCTCGACCAAGGCAAACACCATGTAGACTAACCAATTCATTTGTAGGTGCATAAATTTACCAAGCAGCAAATGTTAAGTTCTGAGTACTGCGACTAGCGCCATCAACGAAGCCGATGTAGGGTAGCGAAGACATCGACATCTGGAAACCCAGCACAAAGCAAGGTAAGTAGCTGAAGGTTGAAACCAAACAACCAAAAAGCACACAAGAGTATGATACACTATAAGTACAAGCACTCATGAAAAAATGACTTAAGCATAATACTTCTTTAAGTAAATCCCATTTTCGGGCTCACTCAAAGGGATTCCATCATAATCGACTAGCTCATAAGATCCCTTCTCCAACACACATTTGACAATGTAAGGATCTCGCCACATAGCTTCGAATTTACCGGCCCCTAGAAAATCACGATCTTGTTCATAAAGGAGAACTAGATCACCTTCGGAAAAAAAAACACGTGGCTTGGCATGCTTGTCGTATTAGGATTTAAAATGTTTCTTCTTAGTTTCAATAACTAGGGTGGCATCGCAACAAGTTTCGTCTAGTTGCATTAAATACAAAAGACGCTCTTCTTCAGCAGAGGTATTGGGGAGAAGTTCAATGGCCAGTTTCAAAGATGGTATCTCACATTCAATCAGCAGGATAGCCTCGATACCATAAACTAGCTGGAAAGGTGTAAATCTTGTGGCAGACTTAACAAATGTCTGATAGGCCCATAATGATGAGAACAACATCGTGTGCCAGGTTGTCTTATGAATTCCTATCATCCATTGAAGCATAGTAATGAGAACTTTATTGATTGCCCCAACTTGGTCATTGGCCTATGGGTAATAGGGGGTTGGGTTTTCATGGCAAAGACCCAACTTTTTATTAAGTCTGGACATCATGAAATTCTGAAAATGACTACTGTGATCAATAACGATAGCTTGAGGGATACCAAACCGAGTAATGATATGATTGAATATGAACAATGTTGCAGTTTTCTCGGTGTTATCAAATGTAGGCATCTCCTCGACCCATTTAGTGAAATAATCCACAGCTACAATGATGTATCCATGCCCTTGGTCGAGTGAGGGTTACATGTTAGGAATTCAATGCCCCATTTGGCAAATGGACCAACAAAAATGACAGGATGTAAAGGAGCAGGATGATATATTATCTTGTTATTATAAGTTTGGCAAGCATGGCATTGTTGAACAATAGTGATGAAATCCTTAAATAAAGAAGGCTAGAAATAACCGGCTCGTAAGATCTTTTGGGCAGTGGCATACCCAGACATATGACCGCCATATGCTCCAAAGTGGCAGTCATTCAAATATTTCTCAGCTTCATCGTAAGTGAGACATCGGCAGAAAATGGAATCAACACTGCGGCAGTAAAGAGTATCACCTAGAATGATTTATTGGTGGGCTTGATAGCGTATGTGACGACGATCTGTACTAGATAGATCAGGCTGGAAAGTTTGAGTCTGGAGATAGATAATGATATCTATGTACCATACGTCATCGGAACTTATCAAAAAGAGGAATTCATAAGGTAAGGAATCATCTGCCACATTTTATGTCCCAGTGGAGGGAAAGTCACATATCAGTTCAGCGAAAACCAAAGATTTCTTAGACTTAGCGTGTTTGAATTCTAAGTCAAACTCCTAGAGAATCACTATCCATTTGGAGTACTTTCCCCCTAGCAATTGTCGCGTAAGGATATGCTACATAGGGTTGCAATCGGAAATAACAATGGTTTTGTGTAATAGGATATAATGACGAAAACGTTGGACAGCTTGAACAGATGCCAAGGCCAATTTTTCCACATGTAGGTATTTGGTCTCGGTAGTCGTGAGACTTCGACTCAAATAGTATATCACATGTTTGTCATGCAAATCATTCTCTTGGACTAATACCATGGCGATGGTAGAGTCTGAAGCATCTAAGTAGAAAAAGTAATCCCGACTATAGCCAGGGGGAACAATAATGGTGTACGAGTTCAAGAAAGTTTCAAAGCGTCGAAGGCTTTGTTTGCAATATCGTCCCATACGAACTCGTAATCTTTCTTAAGTAGCCAAGTGAATGGGATGAAGCGACGTAAAAAAAATTCCTTCCCTTGCAAACTTTGGAGCTAGCGGAGTGTGGAAGGAGGAGGTAGATTAAAGATAGCCTCAACCTTCAAAGGATCTGCACAAATCCCGTGTATCGACACGATAAAACCAAAAATTCAGTCAGAAACCACACAAAAAACACATTTGTGTGGGTTTAAGCGGATACGATAATAACGACAATGTAAGAAAATGGCCCTCAAATGCGTCAGGTAATCTTGGCAACGCATGGAATGCATCGGTAGATCATCAAGATAAGGTTGCATGTTGTGCTTAATATCATGGAAAGCATAATACATAGCACCTTGAAAAGTCATGCCAGCATTTTTTAGACCAAAGGGTAATTTTCGGTAGGCAAAGGTCCCCCAAGGGGAAAAAAAAGTGGCCTTGTGTTGGTCTGTGTGTAAAATATTAATTTGATTATAGTCGGAGAAGCCATCCATCAAAGAGAATATTTCATTTTCGTCACAGTCGTCAACGATCTATTCGACGAAAGGGGCTGGGTAATTTTCCTTAGGAAAAGCCTTATTTATGTCTCTATAATCTACACAGACATGGATGGTACCTTGTTTCTTATTCATCGGAACTAGATTGGATACCCAATCAGTCAAATCCACAGGATAGATAAATCTATCATTAAGAAGTTCTTCGACTTCAAGCTTGATAGCAACATCTTTGCGTGGGTGCATTGGGAAAAGTCTCTGTCGAACGGGTTTAGCGTCCAGGTATGTATTAATCTCATGTAAAATGGTATCAGGATCAATACCTAGCATCTCTTCGTAACTCCAAGAGAAAACGTTGTGGAAGTCTTGGAAAAGGGCTTTATATTCGTGGACCTCATCGGTAGAACAACAGGCTCCAATATGAAGATTCTTCACGACTCCGGGTTTAATAGATATGTCGAGAGGAATGGTAGGTGAAATGTTTCTCAAGTTCCCTTCATACAAGACATCATGTGTTGACTCAGGAACTGAATAAATAACCACAACGGTCGACGAAGTCGAAATCCATTGGTAACTTTCTATGGTATCACGTTCTAGGAAGAGAATTGATCGATGATGTCCATCATCCCAGGTGATATCTTCCATAGACATGATTGACATGATCATCTCGTCAGAAGGAAAAATCACATGAAACAGATCAGAAGATGAATCACAGAGAGAAGGAGGGGAAGGGGTTGTCGATTGAATAGCTTGGTAAGCGGATTCGACTGGACTTAAAGGCATCTTGTCGTCGTAACGAGAGTAATCACCAGGGCTAGGTACCACCCATGGGTCGTATGACTCAAGGGCTTCATGAATGGTGGTGGATGTCATGTTAATAGAGGAAACAAAAGGAGGGGGGATATCGGGTGGTGGGATTGGAAATGTACCCATCAAAGTTGAATCTTTCAAAAGACCCACGTCGATATTCTCGTAACCAGGAGGTGTCTTTGAAATGAAGGGAACATTGCTAGTATGGAAATCGGAATTAAAGAAGGCCAGTTGGTCAACAATAACGACATTTCCTTGATGCAAGAAATGTACCACATGGAAAAGGGTAGACACAACTGCGCGCATGGAATCAATCCAGCTACGGCCAAGTAAAAGGTTATAATCAAGAGGTGCATCGAAGATTTCAACCTCAACACTGACCGATTTACCTTCCAACATAATAGACAACAACAAAAGAACAGCATAGGGTTTAAAGCCTGTACCATGGAAGGTATTAAGTGTATTGTGTGATTCGGTGAGGGTAGGAGAGCCAATGGATTTCCAACAAATAACGAACATAACGCAAGTCAAGGCTCCCTCATCAATAGCAGTTCTAGAGATATTCTTGTTTTCAACAACAACTTGGATCTGGAATGTTAATTGAGGAGGAAGCCTTGGAACGTGATCTTCCAAGTCAACGATTATGAGATTAGTATCCGTGGGATCAATTCCACCGATGGCCTTTAATAGTGTCTTCCATTGAGCTAGGAAACTTTGAAGGACTTCGAGAGCTGACATCGCAGAGGGTGCTTGTGCAAAATCTTCTACAATGTTGTAGTTTTGTGCAACACGGGCGTGAGGGTTAAATGTAGACTTTCAAACAATGCCCTTGGGAAGAGGGTGAAGGACTGTATCGAGACCCAATCGTTCAAGATGAAGAGGAACATTGGGAGGTGAAGTTGGGGGAGAAGGTTGAACCAATGAAGGTGGTATATCATCAACTTTCTCTTTTAACGAAGAGTAATATTTGGCTCGAGTTGAGACTGCAACTTCGTTCTTTTTAGAGTCACCGGTACACATAAGGACATAGGATGTAGTAGAAGGGGTAGCTTGGTCATGAATGACCAATTGGGATTGTTTTTGAGAAGGGAAAGGTTGTGACAAAGAGGCAGGTGTAGAAGGATTTGTGGTTCCTTGGAGGAACTTAGTAACTTCGGCACGTCTTGGACAATCTTTCGTGTAACGATCATCACCACAAATAAGGCAGGGGTAATGAGGTTTACATTTGTCTTTCTCATCAGTGGTTTGTGTTTTGTCTTTATCAGATTGTGGATTATTATTCTTGTCCACCTTATTCTTACCCTTTCCTTTCTTTTTATTTTGATTTTTCCCAGCAGGCGTGGATTGAACAGAATTAACCTCGGTGGTCTTACCGGTGGAAGGAATAGGAGTAGGAGTATCTTGTGCATTGGAATTATTGGACTTGGGATTGGTGTGACTGGTGTGCATCAACTAGGAATCAGTGTGGAAGGTGTCAATCACACCATCAGCAGCATGAGAGGCTGTTGGAGGTTTTGGGGTAGGGTTTGTGGAAGGACAAGGAGCATCAGGGATCAAATTGTAAAGCATTCTCATTTGTGAACAAACGAGATCGATACATTGGGCACGACTAATCTCCTACTCTTTAGTGACAAAACCACCCATGGCGAAATCTCGAGCAATAGGTCCAATGAGTGATCTGGTAAACCACTCAGCTAATAGTTGATCAAGAAGAGGAACTTTGATTCAACATCTTCTTCTCCTCCACTCATGAATGTGATCGGAAATGTGAGTGGACGAGGATTGCTTGAAAGAACTCAAAATTTCAATTCATGTTTCGTATCGAATTGGTAACTGGTAATGTTTCAGAAAAGCCATGGTTAGGGTGTTAAAATCATTGAAGAAACCTAGAGGTAACTCGATGTACCATTTTTTTGCCGAACCCGTGAGACTTCGTTGGAAAAGTCGTAGTCTGATGGAGTCATCCATCAAGGAGTTGGATGAACACTACAAATGAAAAGTCATAACATGATTATTAGGATCTTCTCATGCTCAACCATCAAATTTAGGAATGTAGGACAGTAACTTGGTTAGTATGATGGGCCAATAAGGAGAATGTAAGATAGGATCATTCAAAATCCTAGACAAGTCAGGCAAATCCAAAGTGGCCAGGAAAGGCAACTGTCATTTCACTTGTGGAAACTGGTAGTTTTGAGGGGGAAGTCGCGTAGGTATACCAGTAGGACCGTAAGCAGTCTGCAAATAATTGGGCAGTCCTGATAGACTTGGTTGTGGAGGGTTTTGGGATGTATAGCCCACAAGGTTGGGTTGGGTAGAGGGGTTCCCTTGGTAAGGGACACTAGATTGAACACCCTGACCCCAAGTGGGATTCAAGGAACCTGGATACAGTTGACCGAATTTAGGAGGTACAAAAGAGTTAGCTTGAGGATGTTTCCCCCCGGACGATTGTGGATTTCCTTGGAAAGGAAGGTTCCAAAGTTGAGATTGTGATCCAGGTGTGTTCTATCCATAAAGTGGGTTATGGAATTCAACCTAAGGTTTCCCCCTGTTGTTCCAGAGTCTATACTTAAGGCTTAGAAAGTACAGTGTCTAGGCATCTGAAAGTGAGTAAAGGATAAAGGAAGGGAAAGCATTGACCTTCGGGAAAGGAAGCTAAGGTTGATTTCTAAGTTGTCGTTGTCTAGCTTCCAATTGTTCCTGGATGTTTATATCTCGTTCAATGGGAGCCCATGAACGTTCAAGTTCTACCCGGGTAGTGGTTGTTTTAAGAATGGTATCGAAAAGGTTCAGAGTGATATGTGTTTGGTCCGATAAACTAGGTTCAATATTAGGCTGTCTTGCAGTAGGGACAGTCATAGAGGACCAGTAAAATTAAAGGAGAGTTTCAAAGTTTTAGATGTTGTCTCAATTCGATCGTATAAAAGAGGACTATTTGATTAAAAGTTAAAAACAAATTGCAAACCAAAGGCCTTTTCCCGTAACTGCGTTATCCATTAAATAAATGTGTGTGGTGAAAATGTGAGAAAAACATAAAGCTGCTTATAATACGAGGCTCCTATCAAGGGAGAATCTCGCTCTATAAACAGGAGAAGAAAAAAGTGAGAAGAAATCTGATGAATGTATAAAATATGAAAATCTACAGAGTCCACAAGTCTTGTACCTGCTAATAGCCGATACAGAGGAAAAGTTGTAAACGTTATAGACATTTTAAAATTAATCACCACAGTAGAGGTTTTACTAAATTGTAGCTAAACATTCATCAAACATATATATATGAAATGAAATTGAAAATTTAATTACAGAGAGAACAAACTCATAACACAGTCTTGATGGAATCAGGAGTCTTTAGATTTTCTTTGTATTAATATTCAAAAATTCGAGAGTCTCTATTACAATCAACCAAAATAGGTCCATCCCTTGTTCTTTCTACAAAATGTATATTTATACAAATTTCTATAGTATGGAATCTCAAACGTTCCAGAGGTTTTCGGTTACAACAAAGGAGATTAATCGTTTCAATTCTTGGTTTTTGTCCTTATTTGGTACCGGAAACCTGCCTCTTCGCATGTTCCGTGCAAATGACGCACTTCTCCACTAGCTGGGATATTAACTTAGAAGGTTCTGCTTGATTGTTGGCCTCGAAAGTGTAACAGTCCTTTGCCAATTTTGGAAACTTTCCCTCCACCTGTTGGTCTTTGGTGTTGACAGAACATAATTGTACACTCGGTTTAATCAGCCATTTATCTATTTGGACTATGTCCGTCTGGGTTACTTGTGATATTTCAGCCAATTCTCTTTCTTCATTTTCCTTAATCTTGAGTAGATGCTCAGTTGTATTGATTTGGCCCAGTGTTTCAGTGTTGCCTTCATCGTCGGGACCTAGCCAACTTCCATCTAGAAAATCGAAGGTTTCTTCACAAGATTTCCTTATCTCTCTAGCTTGTTGTCTGCCTTCGGATATGTCACGCTCCCATTCTTTCAACAAGATGTTACCTTGGGTCTGCTCCGAGATAGAAACCTGGAACTACTGCTTGTCTCCCTTCTCGTCATGGCTATAATAGCCTCCTGGAAAGAAATTCGGGCCGCCCCAGCGTCTTTTTCTCTGAGAGTGAGGTTTTCCAATACTCGATCAATGAGTTGGCAGTTGTTTTGAATCGTTTCTACCTTAGCAAGTAGGCCTTGTTGAGCTGCCGACACTCTTTTTATGATCTCTATATCTTGGGATTGAAATATCCCGATATCAATTACTTGGCTTTCGGCTAAGTCTAATTTGACTTGTAGCTGCTCTATCAATTCTCTTTGCTGGCCTACCTATGTCTAACTTGTTTGACCCATCAGCTGCATTTGTTCGAGATCATCTTTGAGCCGCTCAATTTCCTTTTGATCAGCTACTCTAGCTTGTTCCAAACCTGTATTTGTCTGATCTGTGGCAGCAGCCTCTGTTGTAGCTAGTTTAGCCTCTAATGTTTTGATCAAACGATTTTTTCACTTCAGCTGATCCTTTAGGGTCCCGACTGAATATTGGTTGGCTGTAGCGAAAGCCCCCAATGTTCCTTCTATTTGAGTCGCAAATTCTTGCTTCTTCACATCTTTTCCATTGGCTAAGATTTTAAATTTCTTGGCTATCTTACCTGCCTCTTGATAAAATTCCTATTTCACGACAACCTTTCTCTTCTTATCAAATAAGAATTCATTCAGAGGCATCTCTTCCATTGTTATGGGCGTTAATTCTTGGCCGAAAACCCACCCTGCATCTGGGACCCCTTTCGTGGACTGTAAGGGGGTAATAGAAATGATGGGATTGTTGACATGCTTAGATGATTTCCCTGGAGTAATAACCGAAGTTGGCTCGCTCTGAGGGTAGGACGTTTCGGCTTCCTGTTTCGGGCCCCTAGTTTGCTCCTTGTCCTGGTGTTCTTCTCGGTCGGGTGTTGAATCTTTGGAGCCTTCGGCTTCCGTTTTTTGCACCTCTATGGTCATTTTATTCTCATCCCGTAATACTGGGGGAAGGAAGCTCCGTCGATGTTCTTGGAATTTGAACTCCCGAAGCGTGATATCCCGAAGTAAAAAAAGTAAAAAAAAAAATTAACGATAAAAGGTGGTGACTTATGAAAAATAACATCCTACGCTATTTCGCATGTCGGGACTACTGAAAATTTTAGTTTGTAAGTGTCAAGAAGTGAAAGAAAACTTAAAGACCAACATTTGACCTTTTTAAAAATTATATTTAAACCAGTCGAAAAAGGCGGCTCCAACACCCCCCAAGCTGAGGTTGTGCCCCAATCTAAGGTTGACTCCCAAATTGAGGTTCCCCCCCAGCTTGAGTTTGACCTCCAACGTGAATCTGGTAACCAAGAGTGAATGAATGATTGGTGCCTCTAACTGGATTGGAGCCACTAGGGCCAGATCCCTCAACCAAGGTGGAGGAGGAACATAAAGCCCTCCGGAGAGAACCTGGGCAGGTGTAGGAACAAAACCAGCAAAAACATTATACCCAGGAGGAACAAAAAGTATGGATGGAACCTGGGTAGGGATAGCAATGGAAGTGTTCAGAGATCTATACCCAGGGGGAAGTGATGGATTTGGTCTAAATGGAAGTGGTATCCCAATCGGAGCTTGGGAGATAACCACATTTCCGATATGAATCGTGGTATCCTACGGGACCATAGTAGAATGGGCCATCTGAAGAGTAGGTATCGAGTGAGAACCAATCAATATTTGGTCTGAAACGGTGGTGACACTACTACTAGTACCAGTAAAATGGTTTAAAGGTATCGTATACGTAACAGACATCTCAAGACCTTGCGATGCCATAGGTTGATCGAGACTTGCTCCTAGGTTACAGTACAGATCACGTACTATCAAGGGGACAGAACTGGATTAGAAGTTTCGATAGTGTGAGTCGGGGTCCTAAAAGATTCACTGTGAAAATGTGGATCCTCTACTCTAGATCCTACGTTAGGTCGAGTAGGTACTTCAAAATTTTCATCAACAACAATTTCTCCTGATGAGTTCATCCGGAGCATACATGGATTTCGTACAACACTCAATGCCGGATTGACAGGGAGGAAAAAATCCTCTAAGGAGTCTGAAACAATTTGAAATCCTTCCAAGGAGTGTGTTCTTCCAACTTCCGAAGCAACTTCGTGGTCGACTACTCCCTCTGGAGAGCCTTCTGGTGAATTAGGAAGCAAAGGCTGGTAGCCTTCCAGATCTTCCGAGGGTAGCGCTTGCATCCTACGTGAACGGAGAAGGACGATGTTAGCTTAATCGAGTAAAGAACAGAAAAAATCTATGGCCAACTAGAGAAAACAAACAACACTCGCTAATAAAATCTAGGAATCAAACCAAGCAAACAAACCTTCTTATTTCGAAGTCACTAGTTGGTGATGAAATCCAACGTCGTGAAATCAAGACAAGAAGGGGCTGAGATAAGTGGGTGGAAAAGTTACGTTGACGACCTACTTAATGGACTTACACCTTGGTGTAAGCTCCCACACATAATCCCAGATATACCCGCCAAGGATCCCGAGTGAGTCTGGCCAATGTCGATTCCAGGTACCGTGAAGACTTGCCCCTCCATAGTCACCTCGTGTAAAGACCCTAAAGAGATAAGCTACTAAGGTTACCAACTACAACAATGATGCATGGGGAAACAGTCGACATTCTGATCCACGCGCAAAGGTAGGGTATCTAGCCCGAAATCAACTTGAAAGGCTTCCACTCATCATTTTGGGTATACCTTCAAGTGACCCCCATAATACACGCAATCTCTACACCAAGACCAACAAAGCAGGGTGAGTAACTATGCTAGTCTTAATGTGACCTCAGGTTTGATCCTTGTGTGATAAGGGATTCCCAGGACAAAATGTAACAATTGGATTTGAATTCTCCCTATCACAAGATACTATTGTGTGTTTTGATGCTTTGGAGAGTGTACCTCACAACCTATTCCAAAGCGTTATCCTATCTAATGTTGGTGTAAAATATCCCTAGAAAACAAAAGTTACTAATTAAATTTTAGATTTACGTTGTATTTTAGAGGCTATTGCTTACTCAAAAAAGGGAGATGGAAGTGAAACTATTGATGTTTTGACCGTGACCCAATAAAATGCAAAAAGAGATGAATGTGCAATTTTCAATTCAATGAACTCTAGTTACAGTAGGGAGAAGGTACTTTTCTTTCGAAGTACAACAAGCTACTAATTGCAATTCCTTAATTCTGAATGAACACAATTCCAAATAATCATGAACTACAAATTTTCCAATTTCTTCTTATATTTCGAATGTAAAAAAATTCTTATGAGAGATTGCTAAAAGAATAAATGAATTTGGTTCTTCCTTTCAAAGACAAAATCGGAGATGTGATAACGAAAGGAAAATGCAATTCAAGAAAATCAAGACATTCTCAACACTATTCCCAAATCAGAGTCGCAATGTAGACAAAAACAAAAAAGACAAGAAAAACTCTCGATATAAGCAAGCGAGAAGTGTTTCTTAATCAACAAACAATCTAACAAACAAAATGAATCCAAAAATCAAAACAAACCAAAGACCCTTTGTCAAACAAGCACTCAGATGAAGATACGAGATTATATCCTTGTGACAATGAGTATGAGAAAAAACTTGCAAAAAGAAAAGAAAGACTTTCAATCATTGAAAAACAACCACAAGCAAGCTCCAAACTCAAGAATCAATCAATCATGGGCATAGGAAGTTCACCCCAGGCTTCCAAGACAAATCTGGGTGGTGAAAGACAGAATGACTCACTCCATCAAAAC
This sequence comes from Picea engelmannii, assembly GCA_009831015.1. Lineage (NCBI taxonomy): Eukaryota > Viridiplantae > Streptophyta > Pinopsida > Pinales > Pinaceae > Picea > Picea engelmannii. Next base: position 376,593 of record ML781815.1, read on the forward strand.
CTACAGGAGGCATCGCAGGCTGGGTATGGGACACAGTGCGACGAGCAAGGTTCATCGCAGGCGACTGCAAAAGCAGAGTGTGACATCATCACACTGGATTGGATAAGCAGAGGGAGATGTCTCAGGGTCGTCATAGGCTATCAGTAAGGTACAGTGAGACGATCTCTGTAAATTTGAAAAATTGGGAGAAAGACAAAAAAATCCAAAAGAACTTCTACACCCAGGGAGTCTAGATGGATCACCCACAAACTCAGAGAATGAAAATTATCAGAGGAAGACAGGCTAAATGAAAATGGGAAGCAAAAAATCAAAAGGAGTTTGTATCCCTAGTATGGTCACCAATTTTTTTATGGGACTTATCGGTAAATCTGGACATAAACAGATCTCCCTAGATCCACCTAGATCTAGAACAAAACATAACAGAATATGACGCTTTCCCTAAGCTCCAATCATTGATTTTACTATTTAACAAGAGATGAGCAACATACCATTTAAATATCACTTCCTCTTGTTGTTGTTGTCCTAGTTTCACTCGAGTGCTCCTGTGATATTGGATCTGCAAGGGAACACAAGCCAACCAAAGTGAAAGAAATATAACACACTCGAAGAGAACCTATGTATGTGATCAAGGAATCATACAATAAAACGAGATAAATTTTATGGGAAAAAAAACATATCACTGTATTATATTAAAGTGAAAGTGGAGATTAAAACCAAAGCCTTGATGTTGCAAGGTCCCCTTCAGATGACCCTTTGCTCCAACACACACACTTGCTCCAATCTTGAATGAAGAAGATCCACAAAGACTTGATAAACTGAAATGAATCTCTCAAGAATGACCCAATGCAGAATTATCCATACAATCTTAGCCTTATTCAACCTTCATTAACCTTCATTAACCTCATCCTTTTCCATGAGAAATCCCTCTTTATATAGGGGAAAGAGAGATGGTTAAAGAGATTAGGATGATCTCACCAAATCCGAGAAGCGAGTAGGATCCCGACCATACGGATGTCACCTCACCTTCTAGAAGATATCCTTATAGAACTTTCGTGAAGGTCGACCTCTTCTTAACATTTTGACATCGTCGCACCCCAGCTGTAGAGCAGCCTGGGGAGATGTCACAAACCATTTTTAGGGCAGAGTGCGACGACCAGGCATTGTCGCACCCTACTTATGGTGCAACCTACGACAACCTTCCTTAATAGGTTTTTTTGGAAGAGAAAGCCAGTCACTTTCCTCATGGAGAAAGGATCTTTTTGGGAACATGAACACATGTTGTCAATGGATCACTATGATGACCAAAATAATGTGTAACAATATTTTTGGGTTGCTTTGAAAGAGTCTCAGTCTTAACACTTTGGCAATATTCATCTGCATATATGGTATGAAATAACAAGTCACTACTCTTTGTTTGGTGTCAAGATAATTTAGAGATGGTATGCTTATAAGTGAATTTGGACACAAGGCCACATTCAGATAATTTACTAGAGAGTAGTGTCAATAATTTATTTATACAATGTTATAATTGTTGGAAATGAACAATAGTATGGTGGTCTATTTAGAACAATGAAACACGTAGACTTTAATATTTTACTTTGTATTGACAAGCTAGTTGAATGATACCATTTTGTTGCTTGTATGATGAATATTTTATACCATGATGTGGATTGTTATGTATGTATTGACCACTAGTTCATTGGATGTTTGAATGACATGCATGCACAACTATGCTAAAATGCTTTAGCATGCATTATGGTTGATGCATATGTGCCTAGTGGAATTAAAATAATGGTTAAGGAGTTGTTTGTGTGCACAATTGTTTGGGATGAATGTTTGATATCTATCAAGTAAGGCCACATTTGCATTTTTTTACCATTGAGAGTGTCTCAAGAATTTGCACAATTTCTTGTTGCTCATGGTTTAAGCTTGTGCATTCTTAGTTGTCCACATTTAATGGGATAATTTAGATTTAGTATTTATGCTCAGATATATGGTAATATTCCTAGATTGCAAGTAATAATGTTTTTATGGTTTGTGAGCATGCTTTTTATTAGAGTTCGATGAAGAGTAACCCACACTCATTTTATGTCAACACTTGGTTAAAAGGAAATAGTGGTTGATGAAGGAAATATAGCCCAACAATCTTTTGCATTTAAAAATAATTGTGTTAAGTTGTTGGGTTTTGAGTTGAGGGTGGATTTAGTGATCCTAGTATAGCAATGTATCTTTCCCAAGCTCCATACCATCTTAAATATATGATGGGTGTTGATGTATCTCTCCCAAGCTCCATACCTTTCCTTTTTTACCCCACATGCATCTTTCATATTGCATGTATGCCTACTACTAGCTTGTTTAACTACACCTAGACTATTACATGTGGCAAATCTATTTTTTGGTTATGCATGGTTTTAAGTGACTCTATGCATGTTGAATGATTAGCAATTAGAAACGTAGGTTGCCTTAACATTACCAACCATTAGAGGAAAGGATACCATCAAGGTTTTAGACAAGATTCAAATGTGGACCAAGATTCCAACTTCAAGCAGGGTGAAGCTTATGTAAACAAGGTTCGTTATGCAGACCTATACCATAAGAAGCCTCCCATAGATTCCACTCAGAAAGTAGCATGATAGTTTGATGCTTGATGTGCTAGACCATCTAGTTTTAGATCTTGAACTATGCAGAACTTTATTTATGGGCATGTTGATTTTGTATAGTTAGTTATAGGAAGTGGACAGTTGAAAACTTGTGTGTGTGTGTGTGTGTGTGTGTGTGTGTGTGTGTGTGTGTGTGTGTGTGTGAAAAGGAAAATGAAAATATGAATGCTTAATAATATAATTTTTGAATGTCTTCAATATTCTTTGGGGAGATGTATGATGGAAAT
>ML781815.1:424193-457932 GCA_009831015.1 Picea engelmannii
ACAATTATATTATGACCAATCCGCAAAAGGGGATTTGGTCCTTTTACAATAGCCGACATGATCAATCCACAATGGGGATTGATCCAATGAATAATATACCAAATAATAATAAGAATACACTTTGCAGTTACATTATTTCAACAATGTAGACCCCCTAGATACTTTAGGAGTACATCTGGGCTTTTGGAGAGATACCCAGCATGATGGCCATCTTTATAAACTCGGTGATGTACTCTTGTACATTCTACCCCTGCCTTTTCATTAAGTAATGGCAACAGATCCATTGGTCCTCTACATACCCAATAGGATAGAATTGGGACTTAATAAGGGTTTTGAAATTCTCCCACTAAGTTACTAGTGGATCACCCTCCAAACTAAGTGTCTTTGTGTGACTTTCCCACTAGGTAAAAGCATGGCCTTCTAACTTCAGTATCACAGATGATATCTTTTGCTCCTCATCTATATGGTGAACATTGAAATAAACTTATAATTGTTGCAACCAATGATTAAGTTTTAATGCATCGATCTCACCTTATTATGGCTTTATGTCCATTTTGCTTCCATCTTGAATATGGATTATGAAGGGTTTATGGCATTAGAACACAATTTCTCTTTCTTGGGTTCTTTTCGTGACTCATTTTTTGGATCTTCGTTATCTCCCAATTTCCCTTCTGATCTGATTTCAAATTTAGAGCCTCCAACCTCTCCAAATGGTCCACTATTGCTTACTAGAGACACCATGAGGAGGGAAATATTGTGAGATATGTCAGTGACTTTCCCTTGCAGCCTTGCAAATCTCACCTCCGCTATATCTTGAGGGTTGTTATGAATAGACTCGTTGGCCATGTCTAAGGTTATGCGACTTTCTTCTTAAACTGATTTCTGGATCCCTACAACTTCCCACAAATACCGCAAATAAACCTACTCTGATACCAATATGATCTGTAAATTGTCATGGATATTCCACTAGAATAGTTCGTCATAATAGATATTAAATTATTCTGAAATATTAGGTTTTTTTCCTTTTATTTCCTTAGCCCCAAATTAGTTAATTACTAGCTTTCCTTAAATTTAATAAATAACTAAAATGTAAAAATGAAAGAACGGGCACACAATACATACCATCCACACAAATGAACACAATATTTGACCTAGGAAACCCAGTATGAGAGAAAACCCACCTATAAGATGAGGCATATGCTTTGCTTTCTTTGCTTCAGTTATAAAATTCACATACAACGGAATGAGAACTTGCTACAGAGTTACCTTTTGACACTGTGGCCTAAAAGAATGTTATAGAATTCTCCTCTTCCTCTATTATGCTCACAAAATACCACTCTTAGATGTTTTACTTAGCTATGTAACAAGTTACAATGCAAAAGAATGGAACCCCTTCTCCTCCTAGTTGACTGGTATTTAACATAGCTTGATAGCCATCTAGAAGTAGGGTTTTGAATTCCTCAGCCTTAAATTGTGATAAGGTTTTAGACCTTATAGAATATTCTCTAAAGTCTACACGTGGCTATCCATACATGTTTTCAATAACGGGTTTTGACCTTGCATGCACTCGTACCATGGTGGTAAGCACGGTATATCAACTTGTGAGAGGCATAACTTTCGCATACGAACTCTGATTGAGGCAATTCTTGCACCGTTGGAAAGTTCTCGGTGTGCAGAATATATAATATTTCTCCAAATTAGGATTGGAAAAAAATGTCATTGGACGCCTCAAAATGGCTCCAAAATATTTCATACGATTTTTTTGACACAATTTTCCAAATTGGGACCTGTTGCTAAAATGGCTTTGCAAGCTGATTCCTCCAACTTTTTCCACCTAGAAAGTATCGATATAGATGACAAATTATATAATGATCCAATCCAGATCAAACATGGTGATATCTAAATAATTGTGCACACTTGTAGAGCCGATTAACCTATAGTTTTTCTACGAACGTAACCCTGTTTGACCAATATGACTTTCCAAATTTCAACCATCCCCAAAACTTAATTATTTGTACTAAAAAATCCATTTATTGAGAAACTGAAGCAACAATTATGACTCTTCATATGCCATCCTATCCCTCTATAAAATAATGGGAAGAAAACTTGAAGACAGGGGAGGAGAAAAGAGTAGATATGCTTGTGTTATGCTTCTACATTACAACATTCATGTTTTTAAAATTTCTAAGTGGCATAACAAAAGCCTACAATAGTAGGATGGCTTACTACAGAGGTTCAACATTTAGGTGAAAACGTGTCTCCTCTCTTTTGAAGGTATATTTGTTTTTTTGCTTTCATAGATTATGTTTTTATGTCCAATCTCTAAGACTAACTCAACCATGACTGCAAATTCCTTTCAAACAATTTAGGTGTCAAATCCTTTAATTGATTTCCCACCATCCGAGGCTTCTCGCATTGTGATTTTTTTGTTGATTACAAGTGGCATATGGGTTTAGAAACATCCCATTTGCTAGGAGCCTAACTAGTTGTTTACTCTGTGTGGATTAATATTTGGTTGTTTAGACATTTTATTAATAAAAATCATATTTTTCAACATAGTTGTTGATTCTCCATATACTTTATATTTCTTCATACAATTTCCTCGCCTTTACTTTTAAAAGCTTGTTTATTTTATGCATTTTTGTTTTTTTATATGGACATATTTCTCTTGTATATAATATACAATTGTGTTGATTTATTTTGCGTGCCTATTTTGCTTAGATAATACATTTCATTTCAACACTTGGGTTATTTTACAACTCTAATTCAATTTCCCACTTAGGTTGATCCGGATTTTATGAGCAGAACGAAATGAATACAGATTATTAACAAGTGCTTAACACAAAATAATAGAGATACAGTAAAACCGGTTTTCTATTCAATAACGAAATAAGATGAACCTGTAAAATGCAGCGGAAACAAGCTTGTTGGAATGGTGGCGGCTTATCTCTGAGAAGAGATGTGACGGCAGCGCGCATTCGCAAGAAGAAGGTTACAATGAGGCTCTGAAGGCCTTTTTACAATAATCAAGAATGCCAAAAACCCTAGACATCAAAAAACCTAACCCTAGGAGATGAAGCACCAAAAGTCATGTGGGCCCCGTTTGGGTAAGTTAGTACATCAACTTCCCAAGGTCGTAACTTTTGCATACGATCTCCGTTTTAGGTGTGTGATAGACCGTTGGAAAGGTATCGTCAAGGAGATTCATTTTTGGGGCTCAATTATTCCTTTAGTTATCATTGAGTAGATTGATCCCAAAAAACCTTCATTTAGGCCCTCAAAATGGCCCTAGAAATTAAAACTGCTAAAAATAGTAAATTGCCAAAATTGTCAGAAAAATTGTTTTGAGCCAGTTGGAAAAGGTGGGTGGCCACCGATATCCATATGGATCAATCCTACCTCCTTAGGAATCAATGGTCTCCATTGTGTTGAGATCCCCCATCAGATGAGGAAATTTCTGCTGAACTTGGCCCCGGGTGAGCCACTTGCCTTGGTGCAGGAGTTGCCCTGCTTTGACGACTCGATAAAGCTGGATCCTTTGTTGTCAAGTGCCCTTGATCTGTCTGTCCATAATATGATCATTGGATGCCTGTTGTATGCATTCGGGGTTGAGCTCTGTTGGTGTCAGTTGTTTTGCTACTTCTGAGGTGTCCAATAATGGTGGGAAATAAGGGCGAAGGAGATCCATGTTGAACACTGGGTGCAGGCCAAGGAAAGGAGGAATGTTGAGCTCAAAATAATTATCCCCCATAGCCTTGGTGATAATGTACAACCCATAACGGAGTAGGCAAAGCTTCCGATGGGGTCCTGTAAGGCGTTCTTTCTGCAAGTGCAACCAAACTTTGTCGCCCACCTAAAACTTATGTGGCACCCGATGTTGATCATGGCACTGTTTGTACTTGTCATTGGACTTCTGTAGGATATCCTGAACCTGTTGGCAGATGTGTTGGATCCGCTCAATGAACCAGGTGGCTTTGTCAGCTTCAGTTGGAGTAGGAGATGAGTCGGTCGAGGTGACCACAAGGGGAAGTGCAACATCTATGGGACCCAATGGCTGGAATCCCAACCCCACTTGAAAGGGGATGTGGTCGGTTGAGCTATGCAAGGCTTGGTTGTAGCTATGCTGGACATAGGGAAGACTCTCATCCCATGTGCAAGGGTGCTTTGAATTATACATGCGAAGGATATGCACAATCATTCGATTTACAACCTCAGTTTGGCCATCTGTCTGGGGGTGGAAGGCCGTGGATTTGGTGAGCTTGGTGTCCAGCAGTGACCAGAGGCTCGACCAGAATGTGCTGAGAAATCGACTATCCTGATCTGAGACAATGGTTTGTGGGATTCCAAAATGTACCCAGACTCATTCAAAGAAGAGCTTGGCAGTGACCTCCGTTGTGATGCTCTTCTTACAGGCAACCAGAATCGCCATCTTAGAAAAGCGATCAACAACCACAAAAACACAGTCATTTCCCTGCTTGGTGGATGGAAGTCCCAACATGTATTCCATTGAGATGGATTCCCATGGCCTGTCAGGAGTGGGAAGAGGGGTGTACAAGCCCTGTTTCTTAGTGGTCGGTTTGGCAATAGTGTAGGCAGTGCAAGACCTAATATACTTGCTGACCTCCTGTCGAAGTTTCGGCCAGTAGAAATGTTTCTGTAGCATCACCACTGTCTTTTCGACGCCGAAGTGTCCTGCCACCTGACTGTAGTGGGCTTCCCATATCATCTTCACTCACTCACTTAATGGAACACAGATATGGCTCAGATGACACAACAACCCATCCTGAAGATGGAAATTATCGACAACTGCGTTTGCACCCAACATTTGGTAGGTGGTGGCGAAGTCAAGGTCTGTCTCACAGAGTTGGGGCCATCCAGATGTCTCATGGCTGCAAGAGTCTAGCACCATAGTGAGTGCCATGACTGGCGGTCTACTGAGGCAATCAGTGACGTGATTGGTGCTTCCAGTTTTATACTTGATGTTGAGGTGGAATTGCTGCAAGTATGTGGACCACTTTTGATGGCGGTCATTCTGCAATTTTCCATGTGTCTGCATGAACTACAGTGGCTTATGACCAGTGTGGATGACTGTCTCCTTCCCAAGAATGTAATGTCTCCGCTGGCGGCATGCTTGCACAATGGAGTACATTTCTTTGTCATAAGTAGGGTACTTACGGACAGTATCTGACAGTGTCTCACTATGATAGGCCACAGGGTGGTCGTGCTGAGTGAGAACGGCACCCACAGCATAGTCTGAAGCATCTCTCTCAATCTCAAAAGGATGTTGCAGGTCTGGTAGTGAAAGTATTGGGGCTGAGCACAAGCGTTTCTTCAAATCATTGAATGCTTGTTGTTGGGACCGTCCCCACTCAAATTTTTCCTTACCACCACCCCTGTTTATTTGGCTGAGGGCCCATGCAATATGGGAGAAACCCAACATGAACCTGCAGAAGAAATTGGCAAGGCCCAAGAAGCTCCGAAGCTCAGTGAGTGTTGTTGGGGCTGGCCAGTCACGGATGACTTGGATCTTGGCTAGATCCACATGTACGCCATGCTGATCAATGATGTAGCCCAGGTAATGGACCCTGTCCATGCCGAAGGAGCATTTTTCCAAGTTGGCGTATAGCTTGTGCTGTCGCAGGGTGTGCAGAACCTGTTGAATATGTTGTAAGTGTTCAGCCCAAGTCTTGTTGTAAATTAGAATGTCATAGAGATACACCACTACAAAAGTATTGGTGAATGGTCGCAGGATATCATCCATCATCCTCATGAAAGTGGCTGGAGCATTTGTCAAACCAAAGGGCATGACCAACCATTCAAAAAGGCCTTCCTTTGAATTGAAGGTGGTCTTCCATACATCTGTCTGTTCTATTGAGACCTGGTGGTAGCCAGACTTCAGATCAATCTTACTGAAGTATTTGGCCCCCGTGAGTTGATCAAGGAGGTCATCGATTCGGGGAATCGGGTACCGGTTTCTGACTGTGATTTTATTCAGAGCCTGGTAATCAATATAGAGCCGCCAGGTCCCATCTTTCTTCTGTACCAGCACGATTGGGCTCCCACAAGGTGATGAGATGGGGCGGATGTGCCCCTTGTGGGGCAATTCTTGGATCTGTCGCTTGATTTCCTCATTCTCTAACAAAGAGAGACAATAGACTGGCCCACTGGGTAGTGGTGCGTCGGGGGTCAGATCGATGGGGTGCTTGACCTGGCAGTGCAGAGGTACCCCTGTAGGTGAGGAGAAGATATCCAAGTATTCTTCCACGACCTTATCTACTTGCTTTTGCTGTGTGGAGAGGTCGACCGTAGAGACCCTGGATGTGGATGTGATCTTTCACTTATTCTGAGATTGAATCATGAAGAAGACAAACTTCCCCGTCTAAGAGATGACCTTCCTGCATTGCTTAGCAGAGATCAAGGAAATAACGCTAGGTGGGACTGCCTCGGGTATCCTATACAATTTCCCGTTCAAAGTAATAATAACACTACGAGGCCTAGACTCATATACAACATGATGTTTCCATAAATAAGGTTGGCCCAAAAGAACATCACAAACTTCAAGAGGAGAAACATCACACAATACCTCATCTTTGAAGGGCTTGATGTCATACGACAGTCGACATTGTTGGCTGACGTGGAGATCGCTTCCTTGGCGGAGCCATCCAATGGTGTACGGTTGTGGGTGCGGCGTTGTTGGCAGGGACAGCCGCTTGACAACCTCTGCTGAGATGAGGTTCTTCTGGCTACCACTATCAATGATGAAGTGCAACAGGGTGCCTTTTACCCACATATGTGAATGGAAGAGGCGCTCTCCTTCTTCTGGCTCGTCTGGTTCACCAGGTTGAAGCTTGGTGGTAGAAATGGTGACACTGGGTTCCGCGTCAATGATCCATCTTCCCCTTTCTGGTTTTGGCTCAGAGTCATAATCTGCAACTGATTCAGAGGCTTTCACTTCGGCCACTAGTGACTGCTTTGAGCGGCAGTCAGCAGTGTTATGCCAAGGGCTCTTATGGAAGTCACACCACTTCCTGGTATCTTTATTTGTCTTTCTGGTGTCCTTCTTTGCTTGCGGCTTGGACTGGTTGTCCTGATACTATCCATCTTTGCTCTGTCCTTTGTTTGGTGGGTTGGGGCCACCCTTTCCTGGCTTTTGTTGTGAGGGGTTCCTAGGCCCAAATTACTGCGTCTTTTGTTTGAGCTTCTGCTCGATTTTGACGGCATATCAGTAGGTCGCGCCTAAGGATGAGATGTCTAGAAATTCCATTTCGGTCTGGATGTATCTATGCAGAGCACCGCGATACTTGAGCACCAGATGTCGCTCTGAATATTTGATACCCAACTTGGTGCGCAAGTTATGGAAGATATTTGTGAAATCTGGCACTGCTTTGTCTCTTTCTTTCCATAGTGTGGTCCATTTGGTATACAGATCGTCATAACTTCCAACAGGGTAGTATTGTTCCTTAATATCATCCCTGAAGGATTCCCAGGTGGCCATGACTGAAAATAATGAGGTTTCCTCTGTTTCCTTTTGCTCACATAAAGTTTCCCACCAATCTTTGACATGGGGAACGACTTTGAGGAGCGCAAATGTAATCTTTTCTTTATTCGAAAAGTTATGGACAGAAAAATACCCTTCTAGTAGATTCAACCACTTGTCTACAGCATCTGCGTCTATCTGACCTTCAAATATAGGAATATCGAAGTTTATTTTTACCTTGAAGGGGGCAGCGCCTCCGTTCGAAGAAGATGTGTCCCCTGTTGGTAGTCGTCGAAGGATTTGCGCGAAACTATCCATCATCTCGTTCCTCTGTTGCGTGAGGGCTTCCTCAATAAATAGTTTGAAAGGATCTCTTGTCCTGTCATCTTTCTCTTCTCCTGCCATGGGAGGTTTCTTGGGCGTGTGAGAGCTTCTTTCCTCAAGAGAAACAAGCTCAAGACACAACTCTTTGTACTCCGACCTCGTTGGGGACATGCATTAAGATGACAAGGAGCAGACCGCTCTGATACCACTGATCCAGATTTTATGAGAAGAACGAAATGAATACAGATTATTAACAGGTTCTTAACACAAAATAACAGAGATACAGTAAAACTGGTTTTCTATTCAATAACGAAATAAGTTGAAATTGTAAAATGCAGCGGAAACAAGCTTGTTGGAATGGTGGCGGCTTATCTCTGAGAAGAGATGTGACGACAGCACGCATTCGCAAGAAGAAGGTTACAATGAGGTTTTGAAGGCCTTTTTACAATAAGCAAGAATGCCAAAAACCCTAGACATCCAAAAACCTAACCCTAGGAGATGAAGCGCCAAAAGTCATGTGGGCCCTGTTTGGGTAAGTTAGTACATCAACTTCTCGGGGTCGTAACTTTTGCATACGATCTCCGTTTTAGGCGTGTGATAGCCCGTTGGAAAGGTATCGTTGAGGAGATTCATTTTGGGGGCTCAATTATTCCTTTGATTATCATTGAGGAGCTCGATCCCGAAAAACCTTCATTTAGGCCCTCAAAATGGCCCTGGAAGTTATAACTGCTAAAAATAGTAAATTGCCAAAATTGTCAGAACACTGTTTTGAGCCAGTTGGAAAAGGTGGGTGGCCACCGATATCCATCTGGATCATAGGTACAACTATTTTATGATCTGTTACTATTTGTTTACTTGTCACATGCATTTAATTTCAACATACTTATGAAGTTCAGAGATGTAGCATTAAATTTTGATCTAGGATAGTAGCTTACATTTGCATCTATAAGAGAAAGCATGACATTAATTAAGAATGAGTAAATCACTAACTTAAGGCTCATTCTAAAATAAACTTGTTCACACTAAAGGAGATATAATACCCTTAAGGTGGAAAGACTCCACTAAGTCAGCTAACAAATCATCCTCTTTTCAAGTTAGTTGAGTTCAAGGATTAAAGCAATAATTTGGGTTTCTAGAGTAGGTTTGGACCCAAAAAAAAAGTTTTTTGATGCCTCAAAATGGCTCCAAAAGATTTCAGACGGTTTTTTTGACACAATTTTCCAAATTGGTACCTGTTGCTAAAATAGCTCTGCAAGCTGATTCCTCCAACTTTTTCCACCCAAAAAGTATCGAGATATATGACAAATTATATAACGATCCAATCCGGATCAAACAAGGTGATATCTAAATAATTGTGCACACTTGTAGAGTCGATTAACTTATAGTTTTCCTAGGAACATAGCCATGTTTGACCAATATGACTTTTCAAATTTCAACCATCCCAAAACTTAATTATTTGTACTCAAAAATTCATTTATTGAGAAACTAAAGCAACACTTATAACTCTTCATATGCGATCATATCCCTCTATAAAAGAAGGGGAAGAAAAATTGAAGATGGGGGAGGATAAAAGAGTTGGTTTGCTTGTGTTATGCTTCTATATTACAACATTCATGTTTTTAAAATTTCTAAGTGTCATAACATAAGCCTACAATAGTAGGATGGCTTACTACAGAGGTCCAACATCAGGGTGAAAATGTATTTACTCTATTTTTAAGGTATATTCGTTTTTTTTTGCTTTCATGGATTATGATTTTATGTCCAAACTTTGAGACTAACTCAACCATGAATGAAAATTCCTTTCAAACAATTTAGGTGTCAAATCCCTTAATAGATTCCCCGCCATCTCAAGCTTCTCGTGTTGCAATTTTTTGTTGATTACAGGTAGCATATGGTTTCAGAAACATCCCATTGTTGGGAGCCTAACTAGTTGTTTACTCTGTGTGGATTAATATTGTAGGATGGCTTACTACAGAGGTCCAACATCGGGGTGAAAATGTATTTACTCTATTTTTAAGGTATATTCATTTTTTTCTTTCATGGATTATGTTTTTATGTCCAAACTTTGAGACTAACTCAACCATGAATGCAAATTCCTTTCAAACAATTTAGGTGTCAAATCCTTTAACAGATTCCCCGCCATCTCAAGCTTCTCGTGTTGCAATTTTTCGTTGATTACAGGTAGCATATGGTTTCAGAAACATCCCATTTGTTGGGAGCCTAACTAGTTGTTTACTCTGTGTGGATTAATATTTGGTTGTTCAGACATTTTATTAATAAAAAACATATTTTTCAACATAGTTGTTGATTCTCCCTGTACTTTATATTTATTCATACAATTTCCTCACCTTTACTTTTAAAAGATTGTTTATTTTATGCATTTTATTTCGTTATGATGTACATATTTCTCTTATATATAATATACAATTGTGTTGATTTATTTTGTGTACCTATTTTGCTTATATAATACATTACATTTAAGCACTTGGGTTATTTTAGAACCGTAATTGAATTTCCTACTTAGGTACAAATATTTTTTGATTTGTTGCTACTGGTTTGCTTGGTACATGCATTTAATTTCAACATACTTATGAAGTTCATAAATGTAACATTAAATTTTTATTTAGGATAGTAGCTTACGTTTGCATCTATAAGAGAAAATGTGACATTAATTAAGAATGAGTAAATCACTAACTTAAGGCTCATTCTAAAACAAACTCGTTCGTACCAAAGGAGATATACCCTGATCTAGGTGGATATCGGTGGCCACCCACCTTTTCCAACTGGCTCAAAACAATTTTCTGACAATTTTGGCAATTTATTATTTTTAGTAGTTTTAACTTCCGAGGCCATTTTGAGGGCCTAAATGAAGGTTTTTCAGGATCGAGCTTCTCAATGAGAGATGATGGCATGAATGAGCCCTAAAAATGAATATCCTTGGTGATACCTTTCCAACGGGCTATCATACGCCTAAAACAGAGATCGTATGCAAAAGTTACGACCCTGTGAAGTTGATGTACTAACTTACCCAAACGGGGCCCACATGATTTTTGGTGCTTCATCTCATAGGGTTAGGTTTTTGGATGTCTAGGGGTTTTGGCATTCCTATTTATTTTAAAAATGCCTTCAGAGCCTCATTGTAATCATCTTCTTGCGAATGAGCACAACTGTCACATCTCTTCTCCGAGATAAGTTGCCACCATTCCAGCAAGCTTGTTTCCGCTGCATTTTACAGTTTCAGCTTATTTCCTTATTGAATAGAAAACCAGTTTTATTGTATCTCTATTATTTTGTGTTAAGCACCTGTTAATAATTTGTAGTCATCTTGTTCTTCTCATAAAATCTGGATCAGTGGTATCAGAGTGATCTGCTCCTTCTCATCTTAATGCATGTCCCCAACGAGGTCGGAGTACAAAGAGTTGGGTCTCGAGTTTGTTTCTCTTGAGGACAAAAGCTATCGCACACCCAAGAGACCTCTCATGACAGGAGAAAATAAAGATGACGGGACATGAGATCATTTCAAACTATTGATTGAGGAATCCCTCACACAACAAAGGAATGCGATGATGGATAGTTTCGCGCAAATCCTTCAGCGGCTACCAACAAGCGACGCATCTCCTTCAAGCGGAGGTGCCACCCCCTTCAAGGTACAAATAAACTTCGATATTCCTATATTTGAAGGTCAAATAGACGAAGATGTTGTAGACAAGTGGTTGAATATACTAGAAGGTTATTTTTCTTTCCATAACTTTTCAAATAGAGAAAAGATTGCTTTTGCGCTCCTCAAAGTCATTCCCCATGTCAAAGATTGGTGGGAAACTTTCTCTGAGCAAAAGAAAACAAAGGAACCCTCATTATTTACAGTCATGACCACCTAGGATTCCTTTAGGGATTCCATTAAAGAACAATACTACCATGTCGGAAGTTATGATGACTTGTATACCAAATGGACCACACTGCGGCAAGAAAGAGACCAAGTAGTACCAGATTTCACGAATATCTTTCATACCTTGTGCACCAAGCTGGGTATCAAAGATTTGGAGCGTCATCTGGTGCTTAAGTATTGCGGCACTCTGCATAGATACATCCAGACCGAAATGGAATTTTTGGACATCTCATCCTTGGGCGCGGCCTACCGATATGTCATCAAAATCGAGCAAAAGCTCAAACAAAAGACGTGGCAATTTTGGCCTGGGAACCCCTCACAACAAAATTCAGGAAAGGGCGGCCCCAACCCACAGAACAAAGGACAGAGCAAAGATGGACAATATCAGGACAACCAGTCCAAGTTGCAAGCAAAGAAAGATATCGGGAAGTGGTGTGACTTCCATAAGAGCCCTTGGCATAACACTGTTGACTGCCACTCAAAGCAGTCTCTGGTGGCCGAAGTGAAAGCCTTTGAATCAGATGCGGGTTCAGACTCTGAGCCAGAACCAGAAAGGGGAAGTTGGATCATTGAAGCAGAACTCAATGCCACCATTGCTACCACCAAGCTCCAATCTGGTGAACCAGATGATCCAAAAGAAGGAGAACGCCTCTTCCATTCACATATGTGGGTAAAAGGCACCCCGCTGCACTTCATCATGGATAGTGGTAGCCAGAAGAACCTCATCTCAGCAGAGGTCCTTAAGAGGCTGGCCTTGTTGACAACACCGCACCCAAAACCCTACACCATTGGATGGCTCCACCAAGGAAGCGATCTCCGCGTCAGCCAACAGTGTCGACTGTCGTACGGCATCAAGCCCTTCAAAGGTGAGGTATTGTGTAATGTTGTTCCTCTCGAAGTTTGTGATGTTCTTTTGGGCCAACCTTATTTATGGAAACTTCATGTTGTATATGAGTCTAGGCCTCGTAGTATTATTATTACTTTGAACAAGAAATTGTACAGGATACCTGAGGCAGTCCCACCTAGTGCTATTTCCTTGATCTCTGTTAAGCAATGCAGGAAGGTCATCTCTCAGACGGGGAAGCTTGTCTTCTTTGTGATTCACTCTCAGAATAAGTAAAAGATCACAGCCACATCCAGGGTCTCTACAGTCGACCTCTTCACACAATAGAAGCAAGTAGATAAGGTCGTGGAAGAATACACAGATATCCTCTCCTCACCTATCAGGGTACCTCTGCACTGCTAGTTCAAGCACCCCATCAATCTGACACCCCGCACACCACTTCCCAATGGGTTAGTCTATCGTCGCTCTCTGTTAGAGAATGAGGATATCAAGCAACAGATATAAGAACTTCTCCACAAGGGGCACATCTGTCCCAGCTCATCACCTTGCGGGAACCCAATCGTGTTGGTACAAAAGAAAGATGGATCCTGGAAAATCTGCATTGATTACCGGGCTCTGAATAGAATCGCAGTCAGAAATCGGTACTCGATTCCCTGAATAGATGACCTCCTTGATCAACTCATGGGGCCCAAATACTTCAGTAAGATTGATCTAAAGTCTGGCTACCACCAGGTCCCAATAGAACAGACAGATGTATGGAAAACCGCCTTCAAGTCAAAGGAAGGCCTTTTTGAATGGTTGTTCATGCCCTTTGGTTTGACAAATGCTCCAACCACTTTCATGAGGATGATGGATGATATCCTGCGACCATTCACCAATACTTTTGTAGTGGTGTATCTTGATGACATTCTCATTTACAACAAGACTTGGGCCGAGCACTTGCAACATATTCAGCAGGTTTTGCACACCCTGTGACAACACAAGCTATATGCCAACTTGGAAAACTACTCCTTCAGCATGGACATGGTCCATTACCTGGGTTACATAATTGATCAACATGGCATACATGTGGATCCAGCCAAGATCCAAGTCATCTGTGACTGGTGAGCCCCAACCACACTCACTGAGCTTTGGAGCTTCTTGGGCCTTGCCAATCTCTACCGCAGGTTTGTGTTGGGATTCTCCCATATTGCATGGGCCCTTAGCCAAATAACTAGGGGTGGTGGTAAGGAGAAATTTACGTGGGGTCGGTCCCAACAACACGTGTTCAACAATTTGAAGCAACACTTGTGCTCAGCCCCAGTACTTTCACTACCAAACCTGCAACAACCCTTTGAGATCGAGACAAATGCTTCAGACTATGTGGTGGTCGTCGTTCTCACTCAGCGCGGCCACCCCGTGGCATATCATAGTGAGACACTATCAGATGTTATCTATAATTACCCTACTTACGAAAAAGAAATGTACTCCATTGTGCAAGCCTGCCACCAGTGGAGACATTACATTATTGGGAAGGAGACAGTCATCCACACTGATCATAAGCCATTGCAGTTCATGCAGACACAAAGAAAATTGCAGAATGATCACCATCAAAAGTGGTCCACATACTTGTAGCAATTCTACCTCAACATCAAGTATAAAATAGGAAGCACCAATCACGTCACTGATTGCCTCAACAGACCGCCAATCACGACACTCACCATGGTGTTAGAATCCTACGGCCATGAGACCTCTGGATGGCCCCAACTCTATGAGACAGACCCGAACTTCGCCACCACCTACCAAATGTTGGGTG
Organism: Picea engelmannii; assembly: GCA_009831015.1. NCBI lineage: Eukaryota > Viridiplantae > Streptophyta > Pinopsida > Pinales > Pinaceae > Picea > Picea engelmannii. The sequence goes on from ML781815.1 coordinate 438,520, forward strand.
CAAACATAGTTGTCGATAATTTCCATCTTCAGGATGGGTTGTTGTGTCGTTTGGGCCATATTTGTGTTCCTTCAAGCGAGCGAGCGAGGATGATTTGGGAAGCCCACTACCGTTAGGTGGCAGGACACTTCGGCGATCTCCGCGTCAGCGAACAGTGTCGACTGTCGTACGACATCAAGCCCTTCAAAGACGAGGTATTGTGTGATGTTGCTCCTCTCGAAGTTTGTGATGTTCTTTTGGGCCGACCTTATTTATGGAAACGTCATGTTGTATATGAGTCTAGGCCTCGTAGTGTTATTATTACTTTGAACAGAAAATTGTACAGGATACTCGAGGCAGTCCCACCTAGTGTTATTTCCTTGATCTTTGTTAAGCAATGCAGAAAGGTCATCTCTAAGACGGGGAAGTTTGTCTTCTTCGTGATTCATTATCAGAATAAGTGAAAGATCACAACTACATCCAGGGTCTCTGCAACTGACCTCTCCACATAGTAGAAGCAAGTAGATAAGGTCGTGGAAGAATACTCAGATATCTTCTCCTCACCTACCGGGGTACCTCTGCACTGCCAGGTCAAGCACCCCATCGATCTGACCCCCGATGCACCGCTGCCCAATGGGCCAATCTATCATCGTTCTCTGTTAGATAATGAGGAGATCAAGCGATAGATCCAATAACTGCTCCACAAGGGGCACATGCGTCCCAGCTCATCACCTTGCGGGAGCCGAATTGTGCTGGTATAGAAGAAATATGGAACCTAGCGGTTATGCATTGATTACCGGGATCTGAATAAAATCACAGTTAGAAACTGGTACCTGATTCCCCAAATCGACGACCTCCTTAATCAACTCACGGGGGCCAAATACTTCAATAAGATTGATCTGAAGTATGGCTACCACCAGGTCCCGATAGAACAAACAAATGTATGGAAAACCACCTTCAAGTCAAATGAAGGCCTTTTTGAATGGTTGGTCATGCCCTTTGGTTTGACAAATGCTCCAGCCACTTTCATGAGGATGATGGATGATATCCTGTGACCATTCACCAATAATTTTGTAGTGGTGTATCTGGATGACATTCTCATTTACAGCAAGACTTGGGCCGAACACTTGCAACATATTTAACAGGTTTTGCACACCCTGTGGCAGCACAAGCTATATGCCAACTTGGAAAAATGTTCCTTCGGCATGGATAGGGTCCATTACCTGGGCTACATAATTGATCAGCATGGCGTACATGTGGATCTAGCCAAGATCCATGTCATCCGTAACTGGCCAGCCCCAACCACACTCAGTGAGCTTAGGAGCTTCTTGGGCCTTGCCAATTTCTACCACAGGTTTGTGTTGGGATTCTCCCATATTGCATGGCCCCTTAGCCAAATAACCAGGGGTGGTGGTAAGGAGAAATATGCGTGGGGTCGGTCCCAACAACAACCGTTCGACGATTTGAAGTAGCGCTTGTGCTTACCCCCAGTACTTTTACTACCATATTTGTAGTAGGCCTTTGAGATCGAGACAGATGCTTCAGACTATGCGGTGGGTGATGTTCTCACTCAACGCGGCCACCCCGTGGCATATCATAGTGAGACACTATCAGATGTTGTCCGTAATTACCCTACTTACGATAAAGAAATGTACTCCTTTGTGCAAGCCTGCCGCCAGTGGAGACATTACATTCTTGGGAAGGAGACAATCATCCACACTGATCATAAGCCACTGCAATTCATGAAGACACAAGGAAAATTTCAGAATGATCGCCCTCAAAAGTGGTCCACATACTTACAACAATTCCACCTCAACATCAAGTATAAAACAGGAAGCACCAATCACATTGTTGATTGCCTCAGCAAACCGCCAGTCGCGACACTCACCACGGTGCTAGACTCTTGCGGCCATGAGACCTCTGGATGGCCCCAACTCTATGAGACAGACCCAGACTTCGCCACCACCTACCAAATGTTGGGTGCAAACGTTGTGGATAATTTCCATCTTCAGGATGGGTTGTTGTGTCGTCTGGGCCATATCTGTGTTCCATCAAGCGAGTGAGCAAAGTTGATCTGGGAAGTCCACTACAATCGGGTGGTAGGACACTTCGGCATCGAAAAGATAGTGGTGATGCTAAAGAAACATTTCTACTAGTCGAAACTTCGATAGGAGGTCAACAATTATATCAGGTCCTGCACTGCCTACGTTATTGCCAAACCGACCACTAAGAAACAAGGCTTGTAAACCCCTCTTCCTACTCCTGACAGGCCATGGGAATCCATCTCAGTGGACTACATGTCGGGCCTCTCGTCCACCAAGCGGGGAAATGACTATGTTTTTGTGGTTGTTGATCACTTTTCTAAGATGGTGATTCTAGTTGCCTGCAAGAAGAACATCACAACAGAGGCCATTGCCAAGCTCTTCTTTGAATGAGTCTGGGTACATTTTGGAATCCCACAAACCATTGTCTCAGATCGGGACAATCGATTTCTCAGCACATTCTAGTTGAGCATATGGTCACTACTCGACACCAAGCTCACCAAATCCATGGTCTTCCACCCCAAGACAGATAGCCAAACCAAGGTCGTCAATCAAATTATTGTGCATATCCTTCACATCTATAATTCAAAGCACCCTCACATATGGGATGAGAGCCTTCCCTATGTCCAACATAGCTACAACCGAGCCCTACATAGCTCAAAAGGAATCACAGGGCTCAAAATAGGTCTACAACCGAGCCCTGCATAGCCTTCCCTATGTCCTAGGGAGGGAGGATTGATCCAGGTGGATATCGGTGGCCGCCCATCCCTTTCCAACTGGCTCAAAATAATTTTCTGATAATTTTGGCAATTTACTATTTTTAGCAGTTTTAACTTCTGGGGCCATTTTGAGGGCCTAAATGAAGGTTTTTCGGGATCGAGCTTCTCAATGATAGGTAAAGGAATGTTTGATCCCCCAAAATGAATCTCCTCGGCCATACCTTTCCAACGGGCTATCATACACCTAAAACGGAGATTGTATGCAAACATTACAACCCCGGGAAGTGATGTACTAACTTACCCAAACGGGGCCCACATGACTTTTGGCGCTTCATCTCCTAGGGTTAGGTTTTTGGATGTCTATGGTTTTTGGAATTCTTGTTTATTGTAAAAATGCCTTCAGAGCCTCATTGTAATCATCTTCTTGCGAATGAGCGCAGTCGTCACATCTCTTCTCCAAGATAAGCCGCCACCATTCCAGCAAGCTTGTTTTCGCTGCATTTTACAGTTTCAGTTTATTTCCTTATTGAATAGAAAACCAGTTTTATTGTATCTCTATTATTTTGTGTTAAGCACCTGTTCATAATATGTAGTCATCTCGTTCTGCTCATAAAATCTAGATCGGTGGTATCAGAGCGGTCTGCTCCTTGTCGTCTTAATGCATGTCCCCAACGAGGTCGGAGTACAAAGAGTTGGGTCTCGAGCTTGTTTCTCTTGAGGAAAAAAGATATTGCACATCCAAGCAACCTATCATGGCAGGAGAAAAGAAATATGACATGACAAGAGATTCTTTCAAACTGTTCATTGAGGAAGCCCTCACGCAACAAAGGAACGAGATGATGGATAGTTTCGCGCAAATCCTTCAGCGACTACCAACAAGCGACACATCTTCTTCGAGCGGAGGCACCACCCCCTTCAAGGTACAAATAAACCTCAATATTCCTATATTTGAAGGTCAGATAGACGCAGATGTTGTAGACAAGTGGTTGAATCTACTAGAAGGGTATTTTTCTGTCCATAACTTTTCAAATAGAGAAAATAATACTTTTGCGCTCCTGAAAGCCATTCCCCATGTCAAAGATTGGTGGGAAACTTTCTGTGAGCAAAAGGAAATAGAGGAACCCTCATTATTTACAGTCATGACCACCTGGGATTCCTTAAGGGATGCTATTAAGGAACAACACTACCCTGTCGGAAGTTATGATGAATTGTATACCAAATGGACCACACTGCGGCAAGAAAGAGACCAAGCAGTGCCATATTTCATGAATATCTTTTAGACCTTGCTCACCAATCTGGGTATCAAAGATTCGGAGCGACATCTGGTGCTCAAGTATCGTGGTGCTTTGCATAGATACATCCAGACTGAAATGGAATGTTTGGACATCTCATCCTTGGGCACGGCCTACCGATATGTCGTCAAAATCGAGCAGAAGCTCAAACAAAAGACGCGACAATTTGGGCATGGGAACCCCTCACAACAAAAGCCAGGAAAGGGCGGCCCCAACCCATAGAAAAATGGACAGAGCAAAGATGGACAATATCAGGGCAACCAGTCCAAGCCGCAAGCAAAGAAAGATACCAGGAAGTGGTGCAACTTCCATAAGAGCCCTTGGCATAACACTGCTGACTGTCACTCAAAGTAGTCGATGGTGGTTGAAGTGAAAGCCTCTGAATCAAATGCGGGTTCAGACTCTAATCCAGAACCAGAAAGGGGAAGACAAATCATTGATGCGGAACCTAGTGCCACTATTGCTACCACCAAGCTCCAGCTTGGTGAACCAGACGAGCCAGAAGAAGAACGCCTCTTCCATTCATAGATGTGGGTAAAACGCACCCCGCTGCACTTCATCATGGATAGTGGTAGCCAGAAGAACCTCATCTCAGCAGAGGTCATCAAGCATATGGCCCTGTCGATAACACCGCACCCACAACCCTACACCATTGGATGGCTCCGCCAAGGAAGCGATCTTCGCGTCAGCCAACAGTGTCGACTGTCGTATGACATCAAGCCCTTCAAAGATGAGGTATTGTGTGATGTTTCTCCTCTCGAAGTTTGTGATGTTCTTTTGGGCCAACATTATTTATGGAAACGTCATGTTGTATATGAGTCTAGTCCTCATAGTGTTATTATTACTTTGAGCAGGAAATTGTGCAAGATACCCAAGGCAGTCCCACCTAATGCTATTTCCTTGATCTCTACTAAGCAATGTAGGAAGGTCATCTCTCAGATGAGGAAGTTTGTATTCTTCGTGATTCGCTCTCTAAATAAGAGAAAGATCACAACCACATCTAGGGTCTCTGCGGCCAACCTATCCACACAGTAGAAGAAAGTAGATAAGGTCATGGAAGAATACTCAGATATCTTCTCCTCACCTATCGGGGTACCTCTGCACTACCAGGTCAAGCACCCCATCGATCTGACCCCCGATGCACCACTACCCAATTGGCCAGTCCATCGCCTCTCTCTGCTAGAGAATGAGGAGATCAAACGACAGATCCAATAACTTCTCCACAAGGGGCACATCCATCCCAGCTCATCATCTTGAGGGTGCCCAATCGTGTTGGTACAGAAGAAAGATGGAACCTGGTGACTCTACATTGATTACCGGGCTTTGAATAAAATCACAGTCAGAAACCGGTACCCGATTCCCCGAATCGACGACCTACTTGATCAACTCACGGGGGGAAAATACTTCAATAAGATTGATCTAAAGTCTGGCTACCACCAGGTCTCGATAGAACATACAGTTGTATGGAAAACAACCTTCAAGTCAAAGGAAGGCCTTTTTGAATGGTTGGTCATGCCCTTTGGTTTGACAAATGCTCCAACCACTTTCATGAGGATGATGGATGATATCTTACAACCATTCACCAATACTTTTGGAGTGTTGTATATGGATGACATTCTCATTTACAGCAAGACTTGGGTCGAACACTTAAAACATATTCAGCAGGTTCTGCACAGCCTGCGGCAGCACAAGCTATATGCCAACTTGGAAAAATGTTCCTTCGGCATGGACAGGGTCCATTGCCTGGGCTACATAATTGATCAACATGGCGTACATGTGGATCCAACCAAGATCCAAGTCATCCATGACTGGCTAGCCCCAACCACACTCACTGAGCTTCAGAGCTTCTTGGGCCTTGCCAATTTCTACCGCAGGTTTGTTTTTGGATTCTCCCATATTGCATGGGCCCTTAGATAAAAAACCAAGGGTGGTGGTAAGGAGAAATTTGCATGGGGTCGGCCCCAACAACAAGCGTTCAACGATTTGAAGCAACGCTTGTGCTCAGCCCCAGTACTTTCACTACCAGACTTGCAACAACCCTTTGAGATCAAGACATATGCTTCAGACTATGCGGTGGGTGTCGTTCTCACTCAGTGCGGCCACCCCATGGAATATCATAGTGAGACACTATCATATGTTGTCTGTAAGTACCCTAGTTACGACAAAGAAATGTACTCCATTGTGCAAGCCTGACGCCAGTGAAGAGATTACATTCTTGGGAAGGAGACAGTCATCTGCACTAATCATAAGCCACTGCAGTTCATGCAGACACAAGGGAAATTGCAGAATGATCGCCATCAAAAGTGGTCCACATACTTGCAACAATTTCACCTCAACATCAAGTATAAAACAGGAAGCACCAATCACATCGTTGATTTCCTCAGTAGACCGCCAATCACGACACTCACCACGGTGCTAGACTCCTATGGCCATGAGACCTCTAGATGGCCCCAACTCTATGAGACAGACGCAAACTTCGCCACCACCTACCAAATGTTGGGTGCAAATGCAGTTGTCGATAATTTCCATCTTCAGGATGGGTTGTTTTGTTGTCTGGGCCATATCTGTGTTCCATCAAGCGAGTGAGTGAAGCTGATCTGGGAATCCCACTACAGTCGGGTGGCAGGACACTTTGGTGTCGAAAAGACAGTGGCGATGCTACAAAAACATTTCTACTGGCCGAAACTTCGATATGAGGTCAGCAAGTATATCAGGTCTTGCACTACCTACGCTATTTCAAAACCGACCACTAAGAAACAGGGCTTGTACACCCCTCTTCCTACTGCTGACGGGCCATGGGAATCCATATCAATGGACTACATGTTGGGCTTCCCGTCCACCAAGTAGGGAAATGATTGTGTTTTTGTGGTTGTTGATCTCTTTTCTAAGATGGCGATTCTGGTTGCCTGCAAGAAGAACATCACAATAGAGGCCACTTCCAAGCTCTTCTTTGAACGAGTCTCGGTACATTTTGGAATCCCACAAACCATTGTCTCAGATCAGGACAGTCAATTTCTCAACACATTCTGGTTGAGCCTCTGGTCACTGCTGGACACCAAGCTCACCAAATCCACAACCTTCCACCCCTAGACAGATGGCCAAATCGAGGTCGCCAATCGAACGATTGTGCATATCCTTCGCATGTATAATTCAAAGCACCCTCACACATGGGATGAGAGCCTTCCCTATGTCCAACATAGCTACAACCAAGCCCTGCATAGCTCAACCGACCACAACCCCTTTCAGGTGGGGTTGGGATTCCAACCATTGGGTCCTATAGATGTTGCACTTCCCCTTGTCGTCACCTCAACCAACTCATCTCCTGCTCCAACTGAAGCTAACAAAGCCACCCAGTTCATTGAGTGGATCGAGCACATCTGCCAGCAGGTTCAGGATATCCTACAAAAGTCCAATGACAAGTACAAGCAGCGCCATGATCAACATCAGGTGCCACATAAGTTTCAGGTAGGCGACAAAGTTTGGTTGCACTTGCAGAAAGAACGCCTTACAAGACCCCATCGAAAGATTCACCCACTCCGTTATGGGTCGTACACCATCACCAAGGCCGTGGGGGATAATGCTTTTGAGTTCAACATTCCTCCTTTCCTTGGCCTGTATCCAGTGTTCAACATGGATCTCCTTCGCTCTTATTTCCCACCATTATTGGACACCTCAGACGTAGCAGAGCAACTGACACCAACAGATCTCAACCCCGACTAAATACAACAAGAATCCATCGATCATATTGTGGACACACAGATCAAGGGAACTTGACAACAAAGGATCCATCTTTATCGAGTCGTCAAAGTAGGGCATCTCCTGCACCAAGGCAAGTGGCTCACCCGGGGCCAAATTCAACAAAATTTTTCTCATCTGATGGGGGAACTCAACACAATGTAGACCATTGATTCCTAAGGAGGGAGGATTGATCCAGGTGGATATCGGAGGCCACCCACCTTTTCCAACTGGCTCAAAACAGTTTTCTGATAATTTTGGTAATATACTATTTTTAGCAATTTTAACTTTCGGGGCCATTTCGGGATCGAGCTTCTCAATGATAATCAAAGGCATGATTGAGCCCCCAAAATGAATCTCCTCGGTGATAACTTTCCAATGCGCTATCATATGCCTAAAACGAAGATTGTATGCAAAAGTTACGACCCCGGGAAGTTAATGTACTAACTTACCCAAACAAGGCCCACATGACTTTTGGCGCTTCATCTCCTAGGGTTAGGTTTTTGGATGTCTAGGGGTTTTGGCATTCCTATTTATTGTAAAAAGGCCTTCAGAGCCTCATTGTAATCATCTTCTTGCAAATGAGCACAGCCGTGACATCTCTTCTCCGAGATCAGCCACCACCATTCCAGCAAGCTTGTTTCCACTGCATTTTACAGTTTCAACTTATTTCCTTATTGAATAGAAAACCAATTTTATTGTATCTTTGTTATTTTGTGTTAAGCACCTGATAATAATCTTTAGTCATCTCATTCTGCTTATAAAATCTAGATCATACCCTTAAGGTGGAAAGACTCCACTAAATCAGCTAACAAATCAACCTATTTTCAAGTTAGTTGAGTTTAGGGATTAAAACAATAATTCATGTTTCCATCTCCAATTTTTCCTACTAACTAACCCTATATGAGTGTTTTGCATGTTGTTGTTTGGATTGCAAATTTAAGCATCAACACAATGGACACAAACTCAAGCTTTATAAGAAGCCACTGATAAAGGATGAGTTCATGTCAAAACTTCTAGACAAACATTTATATCTAATCGAAAGAATCCTTACTTTCAAATCGGTCTAAGATGTTTTCACCATCTTAAGAAAAAAATAAAAAGAAAGAGGAAAAAAATCCTCTTATGGTGAAAACCTCTCAGAGGTATCACAAGACAAATGTTGGCTTGAAAAGTAGTTTTCTTGGAAAGTCTTTATATGCAAAAAAAAAAAGAATAAAAACAAAAAAAAACTTATTGTTAAAAACCCTCTGGAGCACCATAAGACAAGGCAGAGTTGAAAACCAATTCTCTAAAAAACTAAAAGAAATGAAACTATTTGTTCAATGTTCCACTATTCATTTTCATGACTTCCATTCACAAAGTTCCAATTTCAAGATCATGGCTTCACCATCATCCATATTTCTAACTATGTCTATAGTTCAAATGTAAATAGATAGGTAATTCTAGATTCCCCCAACAAGTCAACTACAACAATACTAATCCATCAAAGTTTTAAGCATGGCTACTAACTCTATCTACATTTCAACTGCGAAGTACCCAAACAAATGTAAGCTTCTAACTTCAACACTATTATATGATACTCAACCCATTCAATAAGTTGAAGACCTTAGGATACAATCCCTACTACTATGCATAGGACAATTGATCAATCCAGTTCTACAATTCTGATGTTGAAATAACATTCTAAAAGGACTATTGTAGAGTTTCTATTCTATAGGATTGTTGTAGAGTTTCTATTCTTTAGGTTTGTTGGAGAATTTCTATTCTCCATATTTTTATAGAGTGTGCATGTTACAGGAATTGTTATTGAGCTGCAACCTACAACACTATAAAATTACAACATGAACACTCTGCCATTGTGAAATGTAAGCAATCAACAAAAAGGACATTCAATTGTTGCTCACCAATGATCAACATACATCATCACATACTCAAAGCATGATACATCATATATATTTGATCATTTCATTAATTTTGTCAAACCATTGTTTAAAATGAATGTTGGATATTTACTTTGAATGGTTATTAAACCAAACTTCTCGACTATACCCTCACTTCCTAATTGTTGTAGTCATTTCAAACAAGGATGTTCGACCCTTTAGTTGGGGGGAGAATTGTTGATCTAATCGACAATCATATTGTAAATTCAAAAACACATAGTCATATCTTCCTATGCACTAAGTGTTTCAACTAAAGAATCAAGGTGATATGAGCTAAGCCATAATGATGAGAATCAGTGTGTTGAATCCATGATTCATAATAGGGGATTTACAATAATTAAAGGAGTAGCTCCGAAGTGATCTAGGGTATTTTGAATTACCACTTGGAAAGACCTCATTCAATTTCAACACTTGTACATTCATTTGATAGTCTTTACAAAACAAAGTCATTGGCTAAGCTTAAGCAATGAAGACATGATGGAGTAGAGAGAAACCAAACACTTCAAACTTATTGTCCAAAGAAGTAATGGGAGGAGGACTAAACATATGGGAGACTATAGTCATAGAGCTACTAGACAATAACCTAAGGTATTGAGGATTTTCTATGAAATCTAGATGGTTGCAGTATTTAATCATCTCCTAGGGTTTGATGATGAAGTTTGAGTAGAATTTGCCCAAAATTTCATATCATACATCATAGTGGAATAATACCAAGGTTGTACCTCCATTATCAAGGGTTTAAAAATCAAGGTAAATGAGGAAACCATCTGCGAGGTTTCAGGTTTAACAATTAGACATAAATTTGAAAAAGATGATAGAGTGCAATCACAAGAATTATTTTTCTCTCTCATATGAAACCATGGAGGTTATCACCCAAGGTATTAAAATAATTGATCTTCCATCACCATTGGATGAGGTAGCTTTACATATAAACAAGTAGTACATTACCTGTGAGGGTAGACATGTTTAGTGTTTTCTTGCCATTTCAAATTACTAGTCCAACTACGACATTTTTTATATCTCAAATTTGAGTATGTTCTTAGTATCCTATACTCTTTATTAAAATCCATTACGAATATGGTTGTTAAGGTCCAAGGGGGTAAAGTACTTGCCCTAGCTCACAGACATATCAAACTACTGGTAGTTGATGCATTGGCAATCCAACAAAGTAAGATCACTTGGGACTAGTTTGTCAAGATGAGAGAGGACAAGTTCCAAGTCCTATAGGTCACTCAAGCTATAGAATCCTCACAAGGACAACCTCATAGTGATACAAGAGAAACATCTAATAAGAAGCACACCAAGTGGAATTATCCCAAGAAAAGCAAGGCTATTGAAGTGCATAAGGTGGAGAAATAGAGGATTGTTGAGAAAAATCCGAGGAAGGAAACACCTAGCTCCCAAAGGGTTAGCACCATGAAGAATAGGAAAACAACATATAAGGAAAGAAATCATAGGCTACAAAAACAAGGGATTATGTTCAAAATATTTCAAAGATCTTAATAAAAGTAGGAGACTCTCTTGCTCACCTCAACCCCGCGATAATCAATAAATCAAAATCATTGGCAACAAAAACAAAGATATTACATAGCATAAAGCCATTGGAAATAATAAGGGCACAACCATCCACAAATGTACAAGGTCCTACATAAATCCCTACATCACCATTGCAAGATATTAGAGAAAACATGGAAGCTACTACCATTACAACAAATGAATTTGAGAAATTGATGGAGCAACTCCAAGAAATAGAAGCTACATCTTCCAAGTGGAAATTAATTGCCCAATCCAATGAAGAATGAGTTGTCTCATTGGAACAACATAAATAGGTAATCTCTTCATTTCAAGAGAAGTATGATATCCTTAAAACACAAAACTTGGACATGATAAAGAAACTTGAAAATGAAAATTTGGCCTTAAATAAAGAATTACAAAGGTAGAAAGAGGAAATTGAAGACAACGATAAAAAAAATGTTTTGTTAGGAACCCTGAATGTTAAGGTTGTGGAGTATGCAGAGGAATTATTCCATTGTAGTCCTCTAGCTATAATCTAGACACTATGTTTGAGGGAGCAATGGTACAAATTTCTATTACATAGAATTGCTTCCCCCTTTCCATTCCAACTAAAAATTCAAAAATAATTTACAGAAGTTTATCATAGTTGTGCTGATGAGAAAAATAATTTACTCTGTAAATTTTACCTCCATAACTATGCAATCTTGCATCCCCTTAAATGGTCTCCCAATCCATATGTGGGAGATGTGTAGCTATGAGCCTTCTACTCTTGGGTGCAAAATGAAGAAAACATGTTCATTAAGGCTCAAAAGTATAGATTAGAAGAGATTATTATTAGACTATGGGTGAGGGCATAAAGCACCAAGCCTAAAGAAGTATTAACCAACCATGCCAACTTGGTTACAAATGAAGATTTGATTATAGTATTAAAATAGAGATACCATGAAGTAGTATGGAAATATCATAGTATCATGAAGAATTCAAAGGATAAATTGTTGAAGATTTCTCAATCTAGTTAGGAGGAGCTCACCCCTAAATAGAAAAGTCTAGAAACACATTCATTCCCAAGGTTTAAGGCTACCTTATCGATATCCAAGCTTTACATTGATGCTCTTAAAAGAGTGAGCCTTAATTAGATAGGCTTAAGATTCAAGTTTCCTTTGTTATTGCATCTAACTCCATCATGGAGAAGCTCATGAGATATTGATATGGTTACAAAAAAGAAGATGATCCATAAATGGTAGGTCTATGGCCCATCCATCTCATCAATACTCTTACCACATGATTAAAAATTTGGTGTCATTGCAACCACAATCACATTGAGATCAAACTTCGGATCTTTATTCTCTAACTAACATGAATGGATAACCCTATTTTGATTAGTGTTCAGGATTGGTTTGTTGGCTTTGCAATGCCAATGCCAATGCTCAACCAAGGGAAATAAAATCCACTTTTGCCTCTACAATTCTGCAATGCCAAATAAACAATGCACTATGCAATTCTATTATGCCAACTGAAGAACACACTTTATGCATTTAAATGTGCAAAATTCAATTCTCTAAATTCAACCATTCCTCTACCCATTCAAAAGAGTTATACATCCTCATGCAACACACAAGTCTCACCCAACTCTATGTTTTCTATTGACACCACGGTGGCCAAGCAATATTAAATGTGATGTTTATGAACATTATGCATAGGCTTGAACAATGTATGGCTATGAACAATGTAGTCAACACACACAGTTTGAGGTATAATGCAATGATTCAATCAAAGGACAATCAGGCTGTGGGAATCCACTATGCATCCATGAGACATTACAATAGACAAACTCATTTATTGGAATGTGTATCATTGTAGGGAATTAATATACACCCAAATTGGAGAGTGTATGGTTGTAGGAATGCTTGACACTAATGGCTTAATAAATCAACAATGTTATGGTTGTAGCCAATGGTTATGGGCTTAAGCATTCCATGGAATATGACCAATTATAGCGATGGAAACAATTCAATTAAGAAGGATTGAATGCTTGTTGCATATGAGTAGCACAACACAACAACCATATCTCATTCCAATGAGTAGAGCACACGAATAGAATGTTCAAGGGATAGTTATAGCTATCTGCAAGGTGCACATGACATTCAAGTCATAGTTTTTTTTTATACCAACGACAATGTAAAACAATTATGATGTCACTTGGGCTATCCCTTGTGCCTTACACAATACACATGTAGTATATCAAAACCAATGAACAAGCAATTAAAGGATTGGTTGTAGAATGTGTTTTTGTTATTAAACAAACACAAAAGTAAACCTAACAATGTGACCAAATGAGTTGGTGTTGGAATTAATTGCCACCAGAACTAAATCAAGCATGCAAAGAACCTCGTCACACACCATAACAACACAATTTACCTTGGAAACCCAAATGGGAAAACCAACAATTTAGGGCTTCTATTTTTTCTTAGGAAATATTACAAATTGGGGCTATACACTATCCATCAAAGATTTTGAGTATTCTTACCTAATGGTAGTATTTTGTAAAATGTGGCTTTGGATCAAAGACAATCTTTGTTCACCATATAGGGTCAAAAATCCTCTTTGTCCTCTAATATTTGAATGTACCTCTTCTGCCCAAGTCCTCCATCCTTCTGCTACTACCCATGCTTCTTCACAAGCTTTATGTTTTCCATCTCTTTTGAGTTGTGTTTTCATCCTTTAAGGTATACCTATTATAATATTGCCTTGGAATTCCAACCATCAAGTGACTCATTTCATCTTCATATGCCCAAAATAAAAATCTTTGGCCTTTGGATCCTTGACTTCAAACTTTGCCAAGATTCATCTCGTTTACAAAGTTGGGAGGATGTGTCATTTTAGATCAGAAGAGATGAAGTGATATAGAGTAAGAGACATGATATTATAGAAGGATGGCATCGCTCACTTCATGTTTTATGATCTCAGGAAAATATGCAAAGAAGGACAATCAAGAGTCAAGGAGTAGGGGTAGGGATTTCAACAATTTTAGTTTATTTTTTGAACATGTTACACAAAGGTGTACAACCCTTTAGTTGGGGATTATGATGAGCCTCATGATTATCTTGTATCAAGCTCAACCTTTCCTACCTATTTTACTTATGATAATTGTCTAATAGCTCTTGACTGTGCTCAAACATTTATAGACTACCACTTAATGGTTAATTCAAGTATTGTTTATCATTTGTTGAATGAGTTTTGGCTTCATTTGTGTGATAAATACATGACATTCCTTGAATTTTTGAGTTCATTATGATGATCATAATGATCTGCATTAACTTTACTATTGAAGACCAAGGGTATGCTACAAAATCTTCAATACACTCATCAATAAGATTGTTTCTATGCATCCTCTAGAAAGGAAAGGTTTGATCCTTTGTGTTACCACTTTGCCAATGTTGGAAAGGTTCGATCCTTTGTGTTACCACTTCACCAATGTTAAGCTACAAAGTTCTTTGATTGGGCAATAGAAAGAGAAATTTTAGGGACATTATCACCCCAATCCAAGGTAGTGATAGAACATGCGGTTAAGTCTCATGAAATAGCCCATTAACCAATTAGGAGTTCATACTCTCAAATTCAATTACTACTAAGATAGGTCTAATTAGTTGGATTAAGTTCATAATTCCAAGCTCAACTATGAATAGGGGTAGGTTTAGTTAAGTAAACAATTTGCTTGATTTCATGGGTTATATTGGTGGAGCCATTGAATCTCTCTCATTGGAAAATCTGAGGCTCTCTCTCTCTCTCTCTATGTGTGTGTGCAACCTAAGTTGTAGAGCTCACCGTATGCTTCCATCTTACTTATTCTATTTCAAACTCCTTCTCAACCTCCAATTGGATAGTGAATAAATGGACCAAAGATGTGAATAATTATGTAGCTTCTTCATTGTTGATCAATAATATTTTGTTATCAGTTGTGAATTAGATCCTATGTATGGGTTCATGGGATGTCCTTGGGTAAGGGCCCACTCAAGGGAAGGACATTATGAACCCCCTATCCTTTCTTAGTAATAGTATGGTTGCATTGTTCAATAAAATAGTTTTACGGATTCTTTAATCTTGAATGATTCTAAATATTATTATCTTGTTTAATTTCAATCTGTGAATGAGCAAGTAGTCTTTGAGTTAGTTGCTTTCAATATTTTCTTTTTAAATATAAACATTCTCTGGTTTCAATAATTTGCATAAACATATGGTGATACGAATCATTACTCTAGTTATGCTTATGATGATTTATTTCTATTAAAACACAAAAGTCTAATGTTGTGGACATGGGAAGGGAAATATATAATGATTATGTTGAACTAAAAAAATTGAAATATTGTTTTCTTATTGGTGATTAAGTTGAATATATTTGCTTGCTTGATTTTCCCTACTCCTTTTTGCACTACAAATAATTGATTAAATAACCTAACCTAACTTTTTTCATAAAAATATACTTTATTTAAAAAGATAGTAAAAACATAAGACTATGATATTGCACTATAAAATATGAAAAATAAATAAACTCTACCGGGTGCAAACACTTAAAATGTCCCAACTATCATGGCATATGTGGAAAACCTTGTCTTTTGATTCCATACTATGTGCAATGTATTCATTATAGATTCTTTTTCCACTAAGTTTTTATTTAACTGTTTTATGAAATGACTTTTTTAACCAGAATTCAATGACATAAATCTGCACAAAATCACTATTGGATTCAGCATACTGAAAAACCCTAAAACACTCTCTAACTACATAAATAATTATTAAAAAAACAGAAACTCTAACAATTTATTGATAGATTTCAATCCAATGTTCTAGATAAAAAAAAAAAAAAGAAGTCAAAATCAATTCGTAGAACGTTTGACTATGTTCTTCGGGATTAACAGATAGAACAATTATAATATAATGCTACTAATTATGCTTCACTCTTTACATCATCTGTGAACTCCATAAATATATGTAATAAAATACAGTTATCCCCTGGTGAACTAAAGGATTTAAATACTCTCAACAGGGTACAAGCTCCTATGTGTATGCCAAACACTAATCACACTCCATCACAGATCTAATTGAACAATGACGACTCAGCGTTCAGCTTGCTCTTGCTTGGGCAAATCGGTTAACATGCTCCTTCTTACATTCTTCTCGTTGGTGACAATAGCTACTGTTCTGATAGATTCACAGGCTATTTTACCTGCATGCCTGTTTCCAGACCCGCTACGTCACTTGGTGGATTGGTATGCTGCAGAATACGGTGATTATCTGGTCAAGGATAAACCACCATTTTTTGTGGGTTGTGTTGTACTGGAAATTCTCATCCAGTGTCCACTCGCCATCGCTAACATTTATGGAATCATTAAGGGTATGATATTTCTTTCTTCACCTCGGCTCGAGTGTTTTTCACTTTCATAATATGAATATGATTTGAGGACTACTTTGAAATAAACCTAATGTGCATTTTTATGAGATTTGTCTCTAATTGGCGAGTATGCATTCCGCAGGAAAGAGGTGGTTTCAAACCACTTGTCTCATCTATGGAGTCTGCACAGCAACCACAATGGTAACCGTTTTACTTCCGTTTACTTCAACATGTTAGGTCCGGTGGTTTTGTATTGCTGATGAAACAGATCCGCCTGATTATCGATCCATATAATATCATATTATGCCATTTGCTAGTTTCTAGTTTAAAATATTTGAGCAAGGGAAAAACTGAATTGGGTTCAATGCTAACCAAAAAAAAAAGAGAAAAACCCTAATTGAGCAATTAAAAGTAAAATTTGAACTGGGTTCAATAAGAAACTAAAGGAAGCTAATTTTATTGAAAAATGTTTAAAAAAATTCAGCGAGTTCAAAGCCACCTAAAAAACTATCTAGTTACAGAATAAGAAAAAGAAATGGAGTTTGCTAAACGAACAGAGTTAGAGCGAGTGATTGGGTTGAGAGAATAGAAACTGAAATTATGTTTGAACTTTGATGTGCAGATACCTATCTTGGCAGATATTCTGGCATCAGATTCAGCATCTAGTAAGCTACTGGGCATGTATATTCCATTTCTTATCTTCCCTCTCATTGCTATTGGCCGAGGCCTTGCACCACTACAGTCTTTCAAATCCCCTGCTTCCAGTGTGAAAAAGAGGGCTTAGGAAATATGGTGGCTTGTAATGCACCCAATCCCAGTGTTTATTTGGCTTCTTCTGCTAACTTTAGTAATTTTGATTATTTGTTTATTGTTTTTGGCTACAAATGGAGTTATAATAGTTGAATTACCCAAGAGTCAAGATGACTGAAACTGTATTTTTATCAGTTTTCTTCAATGCTCTTGAGCTTATTAGAGGAAAGCAACATTGTTTCTCTAGCTTGACCCAAAACTGGAAATGTTTGTCAAGTTGAGAAGGTAGCAACTATCTGAAATGTGATTTCCAGGGTTTATATTTGAAGGAAAATTAGCCCAAGGGGTTAACTCAACTGGTTGTTGCTAAAGTTGTTGGGCATTTGGTTAATTCTGTGCCAACAGGTGCTTGGTTCAAATCCTCTTGGGTGAGATGCACTTGTCTATACCGACAGGTTTACTAGGAATGCCATCCATGAATGTGGGAAGCATCCCTTGGGTTTTCCTTGAATTTTTTTTTGAAGGAAAATTGAGGCAATGCCATGTAAAAGCATTCCAGTTTCAAATAAATTATATTATTTGCACTAAAGAAGGATATGGCTAAAATTTTGGTTTTTATGAAAAATAAAATGTTTAAGAAAATATACTAAATGCAAAAATTGTATTGTTGTCTATTAGGAAAAGTAATGGGATTTTGTGCTGAAACAAAACTGGTTAGATCCAAGTTGATTTACACTAATTCATTTAGTTACAAGGTAAAGTAATGCTGACTTAATTAAAGCACAGATTATACATATAAGTATGTTTCTGCACTTTGTATAGAAGAATCCTGTGATGGTTTGATCTTGCACTTACCGAGGAGTGTTTTCAACCCTACATGTCAAGCTAGAAGATGGATAACCACATTAACTAAGTGGGCTGTGTAGTATATATTATTTTCAATTTTTCCCTATGCAATTTTTTTGTTACCAACTCCAGAATGATACAAAGGATTCGTACAACTTGGGGGGACACTAGTTTCTTCCTCCTAGCCATCCTCCCTTGGTCCAACTAGATGATTTTGTGGTGTTCAGTCTTACTTTTGATGCCTTTTTGATTAATTGTTAGATTTTTGGTAGACCATCCTTAATTTGCCTATTAGCAATTTAGCCACTCTTAATTTTTCATCATGTATTTGACCCTTTCAAACCCTTTTGGAATACTCTAAACCACCTTTGACTACCCTCGGGACTCCACCTTCCTTAAATCAGGCCCTGAAACTATGTCTTAAGGTCGTTAGGGATTTCTTTTGGATTATTTTCTGTCTAGTTTCACCCTTATTTCTTTGGCTTTTGGCTTGGTCATCTAATTGTTTCCTTTATTTTATTTTTTACTGTAGGTTGATCTTCTAGTACGGCTTCTGATTCCAGTAGTTTTGTGGCTAAGAGACTTGATTTTCCTCATTTCACTGTAGTGTGTCCTCATTTCATTGTGGTACATGGTGGCTGATTTTTGTAGTATCCCAATAGCAAAAGCCCTTCTTTCCCTTAATTTGGGAACGGTTGTCATGGGTTTACCTGAACAACCATTTTATCTATAAATTAATGCCCTTCCTCACATTTTCTTCCTCTTGGACTCACCTCTTCAGGTCTTCTCTTTCACACAATAGTCTCCTCAAGGTTATTGTGGCGATCCTATTGGCATTCGTCCCTCTCCTCTTCTCCTCCCTCCTCAATCTCTTGAGGAGGCTCCCTACTCTTTTCTTTGTAGGTTCGTTACAAATTGAATGGTTTGGAGCTCTCCTTTTGGTTCTGTTTTGAGTTTCCAACTTCATCAATTGGTTATCCTCTTGGATGTTTAGGAAAACATTGAAAAACTTGGCTTGATGAGGCCAGATTGTATGAGTTTGATTCAGACCGAGCAAAAACTTGGCAGCTGAAATCATTCCAAATGAGGGTATTCTTTACTGTTTTGGCATTTATATTTGATGTTGACGAGTTTTTCTATATGCTCTCAAGTTGGACTCATTCGGCAGGGAATAACTAATCCAAAATGGATCTACATAGTTAC
>ML781816.1:11559-21738 GCA_009831015.1 Picea engelmannii
ATATACAACCTGTTTCTGCAAATTTAATTAAAATTCATAAAAGCATAGATACACGAAATATACACACAGAAATAGTTTGTATTTCACACAATGAACGGAGATACATCACACTTAAATAAGTGTTGTGAGATCCAACTTATTCCACTCTTGGAGGGAGAGGTTGAGAGAATCTCTCAACTTCCTCCGACAAACCCAATCCAATCCCTAAGCTCTAGTAGTGGCATTAATTAGGCATTATCTCTAACACCCCCCCGTTAATGCCTACATTGAAAAACTTCACAAATTACATAACATAAAATGTTACAACACTTAGTCTGGCATGATCCTCATCAATGCATACACCCAATCTAATGCTTCTGGATTGTGCTCTTTCTCTTCCTCTTCTTCGAGCTTTCCTTTCCACTCATTTAAAGTATAAATGTTTCAGGTCATCATTCATGAACTTGCACAATAGATAATATTGACAAACTCGGCTCACCGGGGCTTCCATGAGAAAGGTTGTTAAGTAATGAATCATCCTATTGACATACCTCCATCTGTCAGATATTTTTCTTTCGGCTATCTATCAGTTTGTAGAAAGATAGTCTAGGTACAAAATGTCTTCAAAAATCATTTATACAAGGTGACTTCCAATTATAAGATTAGTTGTTCTTGAAACCAGGGCTGCCAGCTTATATCAAGATACAAAAATTCCTACTTTCTTTTAAATAAACACGTATTATGCACACACACACACACACACACACACACACACACACACACACATATATAAGTAGAAAAAAAGGCAAATCATCTACGGTGGTTTCCACAAGTAGTATTCTTTTTTCATGCTACTCTTCACACATGACATCGCCAGTAGTGATTCCTTTAGATTGTGAAAATGGCACATCTTACAATCAATGTTAACCGCCATGGAGAAACTTCGTGTATTTTCTTTCTCCTGCTGCTACTTCATTGCCATCTCGGCCATCTCATTGGAGATGATCTTCGTCTTCTATTCCACCCTTAGATATTGAGGCATGGGTCAATACACATATGCTGCAAATTCATATAGATTGCAAAGGTAATTAATTTGAAGGATACATGTCGCATGCCTTACTCTTGATTCTGAGCTTGAGCCTCATTTGCTCTATCCACCTCTTCCATGGTTTCCTTTAAAATTCGTTCAAGATCAACACCTCTATAAAGCTCCATCCATTAGTGCAAACAGTGTCAAGCCATTGACCACAACGTCTTCATATATCTTTAAAAATTTCGTGGTGGTGGTGATCATCTACACGTAGGTCTTGCAGTCCTCACAATCAATAAAGATCTCATAATAGGATTCAAGGGGTTTCTCCTCGAATTGAATCCACTCAGATTGAACTCCTGTGTTGGTCAAATGTACAATACTCCCAACAGTCGATTGGACAATTCACGAACTCTTATTTTACCTCTCAAGAATTGAGTTTGGGATCCCTATGGCCAGTGGCTTTCCATGACAGATTTCCACAAGCAGATTCTTTGTGTCAACACAGATCCATGCTTCTGGGAAGATGGCGTCTACTCTTTTACCAAGGCACGGTCTCCTTCACCAAACAAATTAATATTTCACATGAGGTCAGTAGGTTCTTGTTTTGCAGATGACTCCTCTTTATGGCGATGACATTGATCTGAAAATATACGCCTTGTTCTTCCCAACCGACAGCGTCTGTTCTTCCCAAGTGGCTACAGGATTCTCATCAAGACAAATAAGGATTCGGTAGATTTATTTCATGCCCTTTATTGCATTCGAGAAATTGTTCTTCCCTCAACATTATGCAACATCGATGCAACTTCTTTACCCCAGCTTTGATACCAAATTAAAATTCATAAAAGCATAGATACACAAAATATACACACAGAAATAGTTTGTATTTCACACAATGAACAAAGATATATCACACTTAAATAAGTGTTGTGAGATCCAACTTATTCCACTCTTGGAGGGAGAGGTTGAGAAAATCTCTCAACATCCTCCAACAAACCCAATCCAATCCCTAAGCTCTAGCAGTGGCATTAATTAGGCATTATCTCTAATAATTTTTTCACAGAAATATACTGAAAATTTCTGGAATGTCATGGCCCTCTTTTTTTCTTCTCCGAAAAAAAAATCTACAAAAATAAAAAATATTTGTCCACAATGTCTGCCAAGGAAAGTGCTCTGATACCACTTTATAAGAACCAAATACTGAATACAAAAGCACCACAACAGATATACAAGAACAATATGCAAAATCTCATTTATTGTTATCCAAACCCTTGAGGTATAGCAACACCATACAATGGATCCTAGTATGGAAGGGATCCTCTCCTGTTCACTTGCCTCTTCGAGGGGGCTTCCTCCTAATAGGCTTCAGCTCCAAATACAATATTTCTCTTTATGTCCCATTACATTTTCTTGAACCCCTTTATGTAGTGCTACCATCACCTAAGAACATTCTAGAGGAGGAATCTTTTAGAAGTAGAACCTTCTAAAAAGTCATCTTACATTTATTATATCTTACTATCCATTTAGTATATCTAGCTACCATAGTGGGCCTTATTTAATAATATAGTGGACCTAGTCCATCTTACATTGAATGGCCTCCACTATTATCATTATGGGCCCTTTGTCCCCCCACCCCACTACTTTTATAGCTACCTAACATATATCATCGGCATAAAGAAGAAGATTGATGACTATACCAGTGAGAGTAGGGCCGACACAACTTGTTTTTTCCAAGCAATCTTCTAACTTGTAAATGTATATGCCAAAAAGGGTAGGGGCCAAGGGACAACCTTGTTTGACTCTGATATTGAAGTTAATCTCTTTTGACCAGCCCTCAGTGTTTTTAAACTTAGCAATAACATTCTCATACATCCTTATTGCAACCCTCAACTCAAGAGGCACTTTTATCTTTTCCAACCTATTCCAAAGGTTTTTCCTATGAACCATGTCAAAAGCTTTTCTAAAGTCAACAAAACAACAAAATGTATATGCCAAAAAGGGTAGGGGCCAAGGGACAACCTTGTTTGACTCCGATGTTACAGTTAATCTCTTTTGACCACTTAGCAATAACATTTTCATACATCCTTATTGCAGCCCTCAACTCGAGAAACACTTTTATCTCTTCCAACCTATTTCAAAAGTTTTTCCTAGGAACCATGTCAAAAACTTTTCTAAAGTCAACAAAACAACAAAAAAGATTGTAAACTTCTTTACAATGATCATAAAAATAACAAGATGGTACACAATTAAATGATAATGATATCTCCTAAACCCAACTTGAATAATTATAAAAAATAATTTTTAAAATAATAATAATTTTTATAAAGTTTTAATAAAATTAAATAATAAAAAACATTTATTATGGGAAAAAATATATCCATACTACATATCAATTTCACAATATTTATAACATTACTAAACTTTTTAACATATGATAATTTATGAGAATCGTAGAAAATTAAAAATGCTCATCTCTCATCTCCAATATTGTCTACCATAAAATCATTATGCTAAAATGACATGTTTATTTAAATTGTATTTTTTATTTGTTTTAATAAATTATTAAATATATAAATAATCTTTTTTTATTGTATATGTTTTTAGTTTATATATATATATATATATATATATATATATATATATATTAAATAAAAAAGGTTGGATCCTGTTATATTATCAAAACAAACATATATTTGCTGTTGGAGGTGCCAACTGTCCCGCCTGAGTAGGAAACCGGGACAGCTGGCTCCCCTGTGCCAGGTGTGACTGTGTAATAAAAAACATACATGTAACGTCCCTGCCCGAAGGAAACCAGGGCGATAATACTAAGTAGTTTCAGAGAATGTACCATAGCTAGAAATCAAAAAACTAGATAGTTATCTAAACTAGAAACAACAGAGAATCTTCTGACCAGAAACTGCTATGGAGCTAGTTGCCTGTGCACCTTCCCTCGTGCCTCTTTTGCCGCCACCCTGCTGGTAGCGAATATAGTTGCGCGCACGTTGGACACTGTCGAGGTGGGAGGTTCTTAGAATGTGCCGCGAATAGCATATCCAGCCTCTGGTCCATCCTGGCCAGGCGGAAGACTTGATCATCCATGAGGCTCCTAAGTTCGAAGATGAGGGGAAGGTGTGGTATCTCGAGGGAGGTTGGCTGCTCCATCCCAACACCACCGTCGGGGGATTTTTCTTCGGGGTCCCTTGCTGCATTGAGTGCTATTGGTGGTGGCGCCTTCTTTCCATCGATGATGTCCCCTGCTGCGTTGTGCTCATACTCCTCCGTCCCCTTGGTGCGGTCAGGTGGAATTTCCTCCTCCACGATGCAGGGAGGGAAGAAATCCTCCGTGCTCTCGGTGAGGAGGCGTCACTGCGTGTCCCCGGGCGAAAGCGTGCATTCCTGTTCTGGTGCCCAAGTTGTCCTACTATTCATTGCTTCTTCCAGACTGATTTCCTCTATAATTGCCATGGGAGGCATCCAATTCTGCTCCTTGCGCCAGGCGGAAACTAGGACGAGAGCACGCTCGAATTTTCGGTGGCGCTGGCTTCGGGACTCGGCCCTATGCCAGGCGGATCCTCGGCGTGGCTTTCCTCTGAGCCGTGGCATTCTGGACTGGTTGGAGCGGGCCTCACCTCTCCCAAAAATCCGCAGAGCTATGAATTCCTTCACGGGCGAGATGAACACTGCAAGGAACCTCTGTTTCTCATTCCAGTTCCCTGCATTGATAATGCCTTGAGCTATCATAACTATTGACGCCATTAAGGCAGGGTGTTGAATGCACTGCCTCCTGGTACAGTTCTCTCGCGTGAGAGGGCTAGTCATCGGGAAGTGGTTTGTGCAAGCCCCTGCGCATTAATGTCTAAGGGCCGCTCGCCGGTTGATGCCATAAAGGGGCGTCCCGGTGGCGGCCCACGTTCCCTCGGTTGCCCGCGTGTCACCCCATCCGGGGGGTTTTTAGTTTTTATATTAATATTATATAATGATAACAGATTTTTTATTTTTAATTCTACGACGATATTTCGATTTTATTGGTAATTCTTTAATGATCTTCAAGTTTATGTATAAATATATTATATTTTTATTGTTAATTATTTATGCGTGTATGATCTTCAAGTTTATGTATAAATATATTTTTATGTTAATTATCTATGGGTATGTCTTCTTATTGTTGAATCTATGGGTATGTCTTCTTATAGTAGAATCTAGTGTTTTCTTAGAAAGGGAAAACATTTGGTCTTTTATAAGAAATGAGATCAATAAATAAAGAGATACTAAGTGATTTTTTTATAATTTTTTAAAATTTTAATTTTTGAAATTAAAAAATAATATAATAAAAATTATTAAAAATATAAAATTTTAAATAATACTTAAATATAATTAAAATGCTTATATTATGTTTATACAATATAACTTAGTTTATTAATAAAATATGTAAATATAATTAAAATTTATATATTTTTAAATAAAAAATAAAATGAGTAGTTGAAAACTCATTCTTAGTTAAAGAGTGTTATTGGTGGTGATGTCCCTGAAAAGATTTAAAATTGCATAATATAAAGATATAAAAGTGTATAATGTAAAGATTTATTGGCGCTAGTCTCAAATGTTTGCGATTAGTATGGATCCATCTTAACAACATGAACGTTGAAAAGACAATGAAAAGACAATACTTAAGAGGATATCAAGCAGTTGGTAAAAAATATCCATGAAGTGTGTCTAACATAGTTTTTATTCTTTGTTTTTCTTATATTTTACTCGAATTATGCATGATTCGAGGAAAGGTAAGCTACACCTACCACTGAGAATTTTGATGGACTAAAGCTTAACTTTTTTTTCCCCACATATCTAGATGATAATCCTCATTGATTTAGAGAGACATAAATTGTGGTTGACCAATTTACTTGAATTTCTTTATAATTGCAATTTTTTTTTTTCTGCTTTGTTGATAATTATTTGTTTCTTATGATGAATTTCCATTTTATATGTTAATAAGAACTTAATAAGAAATATTGTATAATAGATAGATGCCTTCCTTTTTGAATTCTATTATTTGATTTATTTTTAATGTACAATTTCAAATGACAAAAACCGTTTTATTTTTAACCGTTGAAGTTGCTTCAGCATGGCTACAACCAAATTTCTTCAATGTTTAAATTTAAAACAATAGAGCTTGAGGTGAGTGTGCCCCTTTGGTTCCTATCTTATCCAATTTCATTGTACTTCTTTATATACACTAAATAGTCTCATTATTCGATACAACAAAAAGTGAGCAATTTGTAGACAAGTACCAAATTGGAACCAAGGTGCATCTATAGCCCATAATGATTAGATATTTAATCAGATTTGAGTTATCTTCTTTTCATCTATATAGTTAGTAGCTTCTAATATGAAAGTAAAGCAATGTCTCTTTTCTGGTCAGTAACGTTATTGTGAATGTTTATTGAGCATTGTAACTATTATATACTATTATATTATATTATTATATTGCAAACTAAAAGAATTGCACAATTGAAAATTATTACAATGGGCCTGTGCCTTATAAATTAGTTACAAATGGACAACCATCATATCTTATATGTGTATAAGACCTTGTGTCCATATCAAAAATGACAAGAGAATTCCCAATGGAAGGATGGAGGGGTTAGGTAAAAGGGTGTAGATGAGTAGGCATCCTCATAATGATTATGGTGATATTCATTGTAGACATCCAATGGCTATGCGGTAATTAAATGCATATGCTAACAACTCATATCTATCTCCATCTGTGCATTAAGGGCAATGCAACTAACTTCAAATTTTAGTTGTGTCAAAGCACAAAACAACCATTGTTGAAATCAAAAATCCAATAACAACGCCATTCAATGAAATCGTATTTGTCGTACAATTAGAGTAAACACTGAGCGGTCAATATCCAGCCTGCTATGCAGCATTGAATGTTGCAGTAGGTGCATTATAGGCCATCAGATATAAATACACAACATTGAATGTTGCGACAAGTGGATTATAAACCATCTGATATGAATGCAATTCATATCGGATGACCTATAATCCACCCGCTGCAACATTCAATGTTGTGTAGCGGGCTAGATATTTCTCGTCATAAACACTATGAGTTGCATAAAAAAAAATTATTTTGTAGCTCTTCATTAGTCATATCTCTCGTGGATCTTCATTAGTCATATCTCTCTTTGCATGCATAGCACATGGAAGGATCTTGTCATTGCATGCATAGCACGTGGAAGGATCTTGTGAAGCTCGCTAGCCGGGTGGAGTGGAGTGGAGTGGGGTGAGGTGGGGTGTTGGGTAGCCAATTGATCTAGTTTGTCGGTTGTTCTTTGGGTCATTGAAGCCTTCCTCCACGGGTGTTTCCTGTAGCTTGACCTATGAAATATTTGGTGTAGGTATCTTAGTGATTGTATGCAGAGCAAGACATTATGTCTCTATGGAATTTTGGGGAGCAACACCCCTTGAAAATGAATGCAGTGAGCCTCTAGAGATATACCATAATCTGTCATTGGCATATTCCACCCTAAATTCTCTGTTCGTTCACTCCTCTTTCTCCTTTGAA
This sequence comes from Picea engelmannii, assembly GCA_009831015.1. Classification (NCBI taxonomy): domain Eukaryota; kingdom Viridiplantae; phylum Streptophyta; class Pinopsida; order Pinales; family Pinaceae; genus Picea; species Picea engelmannii. Next base: position 19,134 of record ML781816.1, read on the forward strand.
AATGGGGCAGTCAGCAAGGAAAGGTTTACAGATGTTATTGAAGATGATACTACTGAAGCTAGTGCCACTCCAAAGATGCTACTATCGCTCCTCTAGAGATGCTAGTATCGCTTCACTCCAGGGATGCAGGTTAACTATGGCCATTGGGCAGAGGCCCATAGGGAACCGGATATGCTGTGTGCCAGGAATTTCCTATATCAATAGTTCCAAAAACTATTTAAACTTATTAATAATTAATTTGTTTTTAATTAGCTCTGAATTAGGGTTACATTTAGCCGACCTGGTTATCTTATTTACTGTCCTGCATATACACTATTAATGACTAAGATCAGCTAGCTCTCTAATTGACGATTAGTCCTGATGATGAATCCCGATCCGGATTCTAAACATCGATGACAAAATGACACCAACTGTGGATTCTCCAGCAAATGATTTTGAAATTCCTCACCACAGAAATCTGAAAATAGTATTTAATGGATTATTGTTTCATTGGGATAGATACCAATCAAGGTATAATTCTCTCATTCAGTATGACCACGGATATTGAGCATTCATACGTGCAACCAGACCCAACTATCCTCTTGGTCTCACACACCATCGAACTCCCCTTGGGATAAAGCAACTCAACATCACTCACTCTTCTAGATACATCAGGGTTAACAAAAACATGTCTCTAAACTGCATAGCTTACATTAGAAGTAGATGAAGATAAATAAATATTTGTTGTCCTGGAAATATAACCAAGATTTATTACTGCGCTATTTGCTTAGATTTTTCGTGCATTTTTAGTTTTATTTTCAACAAGCTAGTCGCTCAAAAAATCTTCCTAGGATTCCAACATGGGTTCTCTCGTTCTATTTAGTGAAAAACACAAAAAATCTATGCATCTTTAAGAACATATTGCACCAAAATATTGGCACTACAAAAGAAATTTGTGCTTGATACATTTTTTTGTGAAGAATTAAGAAAGTGGGCATGTGGTTCAAAAATAGTCGTAGAATCAAGCTAATCAGATGCAAGCCGTGATGTTATAGACTTTATGCTTATATATAAATTATGTTCATACTTCTACATTGAAATATCAAATATGAAGAGATTCAATAATTCAATGATTATCGCTCCTCAGACTGGAAACATTTAGGGTTTAGGGTTTCATGCAACAGACAACCTTCTGCCCTGATCACTGTAGACCTCCTCTATACACAACTGGCAAGCACTGATTTGCAGCTTTGTCTGATGTAGAAAAATGAGATCAGACGGGGGGGTGAAAAACCCCTCTTATCGTAATGTTGCAACAAACGACCCAAAAAACTCACGTGTGCATCTGTCATCCTTTGAACCGCCACTGCACCTAAGAGAACAATACCTGCAAGAAGAGACTGATGGAAGCAAAGGAACAAATATGGATGCTGAATCTTCACATCCAAAAGTAGTTCAGGTCTGGATACCCAGAAAATGTATCCCCCAAGCTCCAATTGCGCCTAGATACGTCATCAAAACTACCAGAATAGGGGAGCATGTTCAGTTTATGAGAGACCATGCCCTCATAGGAAAATTTTTAGTCCTATGGCCCTCGGAAAAAGACCTAGCTCATTGGATCAAGGCATGGTGGAATCCCAAAGGAGACTAGGAGCTCCAGCTAAGCTCCAAAGGGTTATTCACAGTCATATTTTATAACCTAGAGGATAAGGACCACATCTTCGAAGGAGGACCATACTTCTACAACTTTGTAGGTCTCTACCTGTGCTTTTGGACAGACCGCTTTTGCCCTGAAAAGTAAAATTTTGCCTATGCACTAGTATGGATTCGCCTCTATTCCCTACCTCAAGTGTTTTGGTTGATAGGCATTGGTAACACTCTAGGAAAACATGTTAAGTCTTCAGAAGCTACCAAACAAACAAGATACACCTCCTATGAAATAATATGTGTTTATATGAACATTTCCAAAGCTCTTCCAGCCACAGTAACCCTGGAATACCAGGACGAGGAATGGGCCCAAACCATAGACTCCGAACACATTCCCTTCAAATGTCAAAAATGCCATGAACAGAGGCACCTATTCAGAGACTGCCCCCTAAATTCCCCCCCTAAGTAGAAGCTTAAGAGAAACCAAAGGAGGGATTCACCCAGGTTCAGAATCACAGAAGACAAACGCAAAAAAAAACGACCACCAACAATGGAAGAAAGAACCCCAATACCAACTCCTTTGAATCCCTTAACCATCTTCGAGAGGCAGAAGAGGTGGAAAACCCACACAAATCTGCGAAAAAATCTCACAGCGACAACAAGGAAGATTAGCAGCCACAGGCACACCCGATTCAAGGCAACCAAGTAGACCCACATGCTTTTCCAGACTCAGGGAAAGAACCAAAGAGGGAAGAAGACACAGTCATGGAAATGGATGAGCAAGACCTAGCCGAAATTAACTTAGATAGGCTAGAAGAGGCACTCAACAATGTAATTTTTAAACCTGTGAAGTAAAGCAATGCATATAGATTCTTAAGCAAAACAAAATTTAATCAATGGCTCATTCACATAGTACACAAAGATTTATACCGGAAACCCTCAACCAGGAAAACCTTTCTTATATTCATTATATCGAATT